>CP136068.1:64892696-65492696 GCA_032622095.1 Siphonodentalium dalli
TCGTATTCAAACTCCAACAAAATCTGTATCAGCTCCTGATTTCGTATCAGAACGCTCTATCACAGCGAAAAGAAGAGCAATACTATACAATCGATCTATATATTCCTCATAAATATAATATGAGAGAATTTGATATTGAAATTACGTGTGCTTCTATGTAGATATATAGAAATATTCAACACAGAAAAGCATCAGGCGCGCAGCTCTCGGCGCATGACGTCACTTGTTTATTTATAGGTTCGGAGCTGATGCGATCTCCACAACTATTACTGAACTGAACTGAATTACGAACATATAGGCCTATAGAGATATATAGCTAATCTTGGCTTATCATTACTGAGGACAGTCAGTCGCTACTTCCATGTACGTTTTGAGCGAACTGGTCCCACAGTTTTATATTTTTACCAGCTGTCTTTTCCTGTGTCAAAGGACGCAGAAGAGTTCTTAAATATTCCTTTATTAGCTGAGATAATGTTCTTGAAAGTGAATTGCCAATAACATGCTTCGAAGCAATTATACTTGCTGAGAGAAACATAAGAAAATATACAC
Organism: Siphonodentalium dalli; assembly: GCA_032622095.1. Taxonomy (NCBI): domain Eukaryota; kingdom Metazoa; phylum Mollusca; class Scaphopoda; order Gadilida; family Siphonodentaliidae; genus Siphonodentalium; species Siphonodentalium dalli. Next base: position 64,893,246 of record CP136068.1, read on the forward strand.
GAAGGCCAGTTTTGATTATTGAGCAACTATATTATAGTATATTAAAAAATAACGTTTTTCAACTTCAAGGTTCAAATATACATTCACAGCCGTATAAAAGTTTGCTATTTTTGTTGCTAGACAGCAGTATATGACCAGTATATATGAGCTAGCTACGGAGCATGTACCTATATGCTGCTTACTTATAAAGTCTTAGATCTATGATGAAAACTCTTAATAGTGAGGCAGGGTTATATATAGACCAAGATACACGGAAAACTCACATTAGAGATATACCTTCTCTATCGACACAATGTCATGACTAATTCGGTCGCCCGGGGGGGGGGGGGGGGGGGGGGGGGGCTGCATTTCGCCATAGTTTTAGTGAGATGTTAGTAATTATTGACCTCAACAGACACTTGCATGTCTGCATTATCCGAATACCAATGTTACCATTGGCCGTAACCAATCCTCGGTGACGTCTTCGGACCTGAGATGCGTTGAACAAAACAACTTCGGCAAGACTTAGTGCCGGTAATTCAGATTCCCATTAGTGCACAAAAGCAATAGGGATATCATTAGCAAGACCGGGCATCACCCAAAGGACAATGAAATATATTGGTACCGGTACATCGATCGTTATCAGAACGGGTGTACTTACAAGACACAATCCCAGTAAGCTGTAACTGTTTACAAGGCGCAATATAAATGCGCGGACATTGTCAATGACCGACTATAAATCGTATCTAAGAGCAGGAACGAAACATATCGCTGCCGCTTCGTCTCCCATTTCAACTTTTTAACACATCGCTTTAAAAAGCAAATATGAAATATGAGAGTCATTCATCTAATGAGCTATATGTTGACAACAGCCAATCATCGATAGGCCAACTGCGGCACAATAATAGACGTTCCCAGACGGAAATGAAACTTTCTTTTCGTCTCCCATTCCAATTTTGGGAAAACGAAAACAGCTATTTTCGGTTTCATTTTTGCTATAAGAACTTGACATATACGCAGACAACGAATAACTTCGTTCGTATTGAATTATATACATTATATATAGTTCAGGGAGTTAATTATTGTCTCCATGACATCGATTATTTAACAGTTGCCATTTTTGGAATGGCAGACATGTGTTAAGAGATAAATTCCAGTTTATCTGTACAGTATCAGCTGTACCATTTTCCCCAAAACACATGCAGAGGTGATGTCTAGGACTATGCGTTTACATGGGCGATGGCTTATAAGTTATAGTGAACCAGTCTTGCACACAATTGTTATCATGTGATATCAATATTTTGATTCAAACATTAAACAAATCTATGTTTTTATCATGGATTGGAAATTTAAAATCTCCCGATGACTTGCATGGAGCAATAGTTTATATTGACAACCCAATTTCGGCCAGAAATAGGCATGCATAGCAGTTCCAACTGATGAACAAGAGCTATGCTGGGCGTGCAAAATACGCCCTCTCTGGGGAAAATTGGCGGACGGAACTCAAATTTGAACTTGACCTGTGTTTTGGTGGGAGAAAGTAATATACAAAATTATCATTGAATCCGATAAGCTCTAGTAAAGTTATCATCCGGACAACAAATTTCAGGGATTTTCTAAGTCAAATTACGTCAAATAAGGGGCATAACTCCGGTGAAAATTGGCGGTCGGAACCCAAATTCAAACTTAATAAACCCACATACCAAATTTGATTGAAATCGGTTCACTCTAACTAAAGTTATCATCCGGACAACAAATTTCGTAAAAAAAAGGGGGCATAACTCTCACAAAAATTATCGGATTAAAACGAAATTCGGACTTGAGCTGTATTTCGATATATGTAATCCACAAAAAAACGGGTTTTGCGTATAAACATTCCAAAATCGAGTTATCATCCGAAACCAAAAAACATAAGAAGAACTGAATTTTCTGAGTCGAAAAAGGGGCATAACTCTGCCAAAAATGGTCGCACAGAACCCAAGTTCGAACTTGACCTGTGTTTTGGTGGGAGAAAGTAATATACCAAATGTGGATTCATTCCGATAAACTATACTAAAGTTATCATCCGGACAACAAATTTCAAGGATTTTCTAAGTCAAAAAACGTCAAATAAGGGGCATAACTCCGGTGAAAATTGGCGGGCGGAACCCAAATTCGAACTTGAACTTACTTTTCGGCTAATAAACCTACATACCAAATTTTATTGAATTTGGTTTACTCTAACTAAAGTTATCATCCGGAAACCAGGTTAACGGACACCTGGACGGATCGACGCCCGGACGGACGGACGGCTAGACCAATAATATAATACGGCCGTTTTTTCAAACGAGCGTATAATTAATGAAATGCCTTTTTCAATAACATCAAGGTGAAACTGAACTCTAACTATAGTAGGCCTACGGCATTGCAGGATATTCCAACAATAGACAGTTTGGTGCCTTACACAAAGACAATTCTCTATAAAGGCTAATGATTATTTTCCCTTTACTAGAACAATGGTAGTAAATAATGAGTCTCAATTGTTCATACATAACAAATTTCATGCCAGTTCTATAAAGCATGGTAAGAATTGTGTCTTCATTCAGCGAGACAAGACCGAGAAATGCCACATATTTTGTCCTCTGTTCCCTAAGATGATAAGGTGTTATTGATATGCAAGCCAGTCAGATTATGGTGGACATTTAAACAATCTACATTCTCTGGGTCTATATGGTCATGGAGAAAACCAAAAAATGCTTACATGTAAACAATTTGGAAATAAGACAAAAAAAAAACAAATATATAACTAACGGGTCACAAGATATTAATACGGTCTGACTGTGGTCTACCTAGTGGTCCAGTATATCAACATGACACTTCACATGAAAACTCCAGTTGGGATCACCAACAAGATCGTCCCCCAGCAGAGGCTCTGACCTTTGACTGGGAGAACATGTTTGCATATTTATGCATTTCCTCCCATAGCATTACAAGTTCTGACACAATGGAAACTAATAATAATTCAATGTCAACTTATCCGAATAGCCACGGTTTTGGACCGAAGCTGGAACTCTTGAATATGTTTTATTTCTCATATGAAATACATTTACAGGATATTGACAAGAATAGATATGTATATACAAACACATGCATATGTAAAATAAATATGGAGTGACATATAGACATAGACTAGTATACATTCCAATTACATGACTTTTTTCACTAAAAATGGCAAGAAAGAAGCGTACCAAATAAATTTAGAATATTATTGGCAGCCTCTGACAAGGGGACATGGTACTAGTAGTACTAGTAGGTCTAGTACACAACATGGCTATGGTGTGCACATAAGGGACCGTCGCGAAATGCAAAAACCGATACCGACCGATAACCGATACCGACCGATGACCGATTGTAATAAATTCATCGGTCATTCTATCGGTTCCATCGGTCATTCTATCTGTTCCATCGGTCATTCTATCGCTTCCATCGGTCGTTTCATCTGTCATTCTATCTGTTCCATCGGTTATTCATCGGCGACTGATACGACGACGTTACAGCGACGTCGCAAAAACACAGGTGTCAGTCGTGTTTTGGCGACGTCGCTGTAACGTCGTCGTATCAGTCGCCGATGAATAACCGATGGAACAGATGAATAACCGATGGAACCGATAGAATGACCGATGGAACCGATACTCGTGCATATAACCTTGAAATCTATGCTTATAAAGTCAATTCGAATGACTATCGCGCTGAGCATAATATACATATTTATCCATGCACTGTAGTTTATCTATAGTTATACACGCAAAATATTGTTTGAGAGAAATCACTTACTATCATAGCCTAGTCCGATAGGCCTAGGTTTCAATCCGTAATTAGACATGTATTTACCCATACCGAGAAAGAATTTAATTGTGTTTATAAATGAATGCGTCATACTTTTATCAGTTTATTTGTATAATCGCTACCTGACTTCCCGTTCGCGAAGGGTAATATTTCTTTACGGAAAATTATTGACCTATATAAATTTCCCCGCATTCAATTGACGGCAACTTAATCGACTCAATTGTGAAGTTTTATGAAAACTTTCAGACAGTAATTAACTGTTGTCAAATGACCAGCTGTACATAATAGGGCCTACTGCATTCAAGTTGAAAACGATTTAATTGCATTGATCTTTGCCGACGAATCTGTCATGTTCGCGTGCTTACCGGAATACACATCTTTTACTGTGCCAGTGTGGGGTTCCTTTTAGGCACAAGATATTTTCGTTTTAATTATCTCAATCAAACACTCAATAATGCCATAATCCGACAATTTTATTTTAGAGGTTTTATAAAATATAATATAAAAGTGTAATAAAATGATACTTTATAGTTGGGAAGCGCCCCACCCGGACATTTACCCACCGGAAATTTACCCACCCTGTTAATAAAATGCAGACATCAAAGAATGTTTTGACTGATCAGTGAAGCCTGGTCAGTGAGGCCATCTCAAGCGATGTCAACTCAGCCGATGTAATGTTTTGACAGACACGAAAGCGTGTTCTGACAAACATGAAAGAGTGTAATTTTGACGATGGTTTGGGTCATCAACGCAGTTGAAACAATGTTGTGACAATTATGATCACAGTATGAATTCTAGTGAGTGAACTCTAGACAGCTATATAACCTTAGCAAAGTTATCATGGAATCATATCTTCAATCATGGAACTGATTAAGAACAATCGTGGTGGTGACAAATTATGTTTCGAAGGTCATGCTTATACCAAAAAGAAAGTCAACAAATTGTCAATCAGATGGGAGTGTTCGCAGTGACGAGCTCTCACATGCAAGGGGTGTGTCACAACTGATGACGAGGTAAGTCTCAATTTCCACGATGTTAATTCATTTTCTGAGAAACAGATATAAAGAGCGTTCTTAGTTAATTATCCAATAATATGTGCGCAAATTTCCATAAGGAGCATTTAATTTGATATGTTTTTAATATGTAAAAACTCAAACATCGGGGCCTCATTACGCACTGTCTTTAGTGAATTTATGTAAATAAAATGTTGTTTCGCTGCGAGAACATGGCGGACACTTTTTGTCCTCACTGTTATTTTATAAACATTTGCTGGCAATTCTCCCCTGCATTTGAGTCTGCCAGCTGGTCAGCACGTTTATTTGGAGCCCGAGAGTAGTACCGTACCAGTACCTCAATATTGGAATGATAACACGGAAACATTGATTTGGTATTAACTATTTTATTTGATTTATTGAATTACAACTTGATACCTATCCATCCTTAGTGTATCCTTCCTTGTGCGTTTCATTACCGTTTTTCCTTCGAAGTTTGGTGGACGGCTTGAATCCGTCCGTTGTGTCGGTGAATTTTCAACTTACCTGGGGCTGAGAAATAGACCTCAATGGGCTGGAAATTTACTCCATCTTTGGGTTAGCCTACCTGTGTTTAAATGCAATTTTTCCCAATTCGAACTGACCCATTCCCAAAAATAGGCAAAAATCCCTGGGACCGTGCACTATAGGTCTCAATCAGTAATTAGATATTTATTTACCCATATATACGGTAAAATAATCGAAGAATTGAATTGTGTTTATAAATGAATGCGTCATACTTGATCGCCTCATGACTTCCCGTTCGCGAAGTGTAATATTTCTTACCGAAGAATATTGACCTATATAGATTTTCGCGCAATCACGGCAACTAAAAAGACTCAATTGTGAAGTTTTATGAAAACTTTCGGACGCTTGTCAAATGACACACTGTAGTAGGGCCTAGTGCATTGAAAACGATTGCATTGATCTTTGCTGACGATTCACTGTCATTGAATGTATAAAAATCTGTGCCAAAATTTTCTTCAGAATGAAAAATAAAGAGCGTTTCTGCGTGATGAGGTATTTTTCGGCCGCGAAAGATTTTATGAACCTAAATATTGCAAATACGTTCAATGCCGTATAGTTCCCGTAAGACAAAGCCGAGGCAGCATGCAAGTGGACCTTTGATGAAACTTCAAAGGGAAAATTGAGGAGAAAGTGACATGTAATCATGTTCACTCAAACAAGAGTTACGATGTAGCAAATAACGTCAATTGCAACAAAGTCGACGTCTGGGTGTATTCTGCCTGGTGCGCCTGGCGTTTGAGATATACAGACGTGCGCAAAAATAACGGAGATTAACAATTTCCCATTCAAGGGTTTTACTCACTTTTTGTGGCAATATACGTTAACAATACTTTATGGATATATATAACAAAATAAAATGATGAATGGTTTATACACCAATTGAATAAAGCGTCCACATGGTTTGTTTATGTGGATTTGCAATAGACCGAATATGGATGATTAGAATTGTGCTAAATTAATCGGCTTTCCGGGAAACGGGGCACCAATCTGAGTGCACCGCTTCCCTTAGACGTTAAGAAAAAGACTTTTAAAATAAAATAAATTGAGCGCACAAAATAAATAACAAATTTTTTAAATCGTACCGAATTCTACTATTGAAAACATCAACTCCAACACGCTATGGTTCACTACACTATCAATCATTACTTATTGATACAGTGCTTAAATAGGTACATATTTCACGTTTCGACTTGACTGTGGTGTTTGTTCCTTCAATAACCCGAAATGTATTTATGAAACTTGGCATGTATGGATTAGAGTTTTATGTCCCGTAGCTCGGGTATTTTACAAATTGGGAATCTGTTCGGAGTATGTGCAGAATACACCCAGACGTCGAATATCTTTCGGTATGCATGGGGGGGTCTTCAAAATCGAAGATCAGATAAATTGCTGACATCGTAAAATGTCGCACATTTCCAGTTTCGGGCGCTCGTATAGTTAATTTTCACTGGGCAATGGATATGCCACATATGGATTGAGAATATTTACAGTTGTATTTAATATGCTCATTTGTCCATATAATAGCCACTCGAATAAAACATGGGAATAATTTAATTTACTAATTCTCGGTTATGGTGTCAAAGTATACCACATTAGAACAAAATATCGGTAAGCTCCTCCCACAGCCAACCAATTAAAGCAGAGAATAAAATCTCACTAAATAATCCGGGATTATTGACAGGTTTATGTCGACGTGATGGCATGCGCGCGGGAACGATGCATCGGTATTTTTATTTTTGACAACAAAGTCCCACTAAAATCGTTAGATCGTTGAAACAGTGGGGTTAAATATAAATGTGATTCGTCATAATGACCACAAAGCCGATGTTATGTACGAATTTAAATTTCCTTTAATTAAAAATACTAATCTTCGTATATTTCTACTATAAAATACTTGTTTTAAACTCGAAAAAAAGACGATACAAACCAGAAATCTATCCCCGGTGTACATGCCGTTCGGTCGCAGTGTACTTGCCGTTCGGGACACAACAGTTTAAATTTATTTCACTATCGACCGTCACTGTATTTAATTAATAGATAAGAATGACGGCTTTTTTTGTCAATTTGGATACATTTGTAAAAATTACTACTTTGAGCTAGATTATTCTCCATTTCTATTTTATCACCCCGTCGGAGTGTTTCAAATCACTTTAAGACTAATTTAGAGGACAATTAATTGTGTTTATACAATGTTTAGTCATAAGAACACTGTATTTAGCGGACAGTTATGATTGTGTTTACAAAACATTTTTCCATGCACGTGCGCCGTCTCGTCAAGGAAGTCCTTGTATTCCCGCACACAAGGATTAATTGAAGTGATAATGAAAGTCAAGATAGAATTCAATATGATTTTTTTTATAAATACGAATAAAATATCCCATACAAATCCCAACCAAGAATTATTATATGACCGTCTACATGAGACAAGTCGTCCCAAACACAAAATCACTGTCGGGGCGAGTTATCTCCCGTCTAGTTGCTCCGTTTCCTTCGTGGACACATGCATTCGAATGCTGGTAGCTGGTGACGGATTATTACCTGTACGTTTATCTGGATGCGAAGAGCGATAGTCATAGCACTGGCTTACAAACATGACGTTATTACGTCGTAATTTAAGTCCATCGGTCAACCATCGGTTATTTTGAACATCGCCATCGGTCGACCGATGTATGCCATCGGTCAAATGATGTACGCCATCGGTCGAACCATCGGTCGTTTATCACGTCAGTCGCATCGGTCGACCGATGATTTAACCGATGTACATCGGCTATCGGTCGGTTATCGGTCGGTATCAGTTTTTGCATTTCGCTACGGTCCCTAAGTCTTAATTCAGCCATTGTAGTGGCATGAAAATTTACCCTCTCAAGACAGCACTCATGTTCTCTCTTTAATATTTATACCATTACAATCTGCAGTATTAAATCATAGCAGGCTTCATATACATACATATCTACTCTGCCATCAGTAGTGGGCAAACCTGTGTGGCAACAGCCAGTCATACTCAAAATGATTAAAGGTGTATTCAATTAAAGCTTATTCCAGCAAGGAATTTGCCAACATTATTGAGATTGTTAGAACAAGTTGAACAACACCCATTTGAACATGTCACATGAAAAACAATTCCTTCTGACAGCTTTTCTCATTTTTGCATTGATGTGAAGATTTTCAATCTTCATCCATAGATCAGATACATGTATCTTGGCTAAAATACAAAGTAGTATAAGACATATCAGACATGGCTTGTCAAAAAAACAGGAAATATTGTCCCATGTAATCCAAGCTATAACTGATTGAGCCATATATATATGTGTATACTATTTTCCTAGATAGTTTAGATGATCAATTACTTGAACATTCTACAGACATATTGTCATTTATTTACAGAAAATCTGTATTTAAATGGTCATCAGGAGAATAATAATATTTTTCTGACAATAACGTGAACTTCACAGAGCTCGACAGACAATTTCAAGCTGGATTGTAACTGATTAAGAATGATTATTCTTTCTTGAGGCCCTTTCGTGGTCTTTGTTCAAAGGTGTTTCATTAACAAATATTTTGCTGCTGATTTGTCGCATCCAAATACATTCAGAAAGTTATAATTACATGAGGTTGAATCTGCTACAACTGAAGTGTTGTAGACATTATGAGTGTGTAAATGTTTATAAACCTTGCGAGTTCGCATTATGGATAGATTTCTTTTTTCTGCAGTTAGAGGCATCAGACATTGAACATGTTTCAAACAATTTTGATGCATTCTAACAAATGTGAGCCGATGATGCTATGTACATAATTATATATAGTATATATAACTATGGGTCAAACCACAGCACGACAAAGCTCTGGAATCAGGAAATATTCAGAGCCATATGAGGTAGGTTAATTTATGAAATAAAATTTAACAATTTGATTTATCAAATTATACCTACCTCATATGGTGAACCCACCCTCCTCCCCTACGATGAGTTTTTCTTGGCTTCTCGGACGCCAAGTTTTAAACTGATGTAGGCAGGGGTATTCCGGTGTGACGTCACATAAGTGAGTAATTAAAAAAATCCACACCGGAAACAGAACGATGCGAGTTGAGGCGAAGCGTTACAGTGATATAATCTGAGCCATATGAGGTAGGTATAATTTATTCATAAAATCATAACTAGATAAATCAAATTGTTAAATTTCAACCTATTAGGTCACACCAACACAGATAAATGTGTGTGTTGTAGAGTGATAAAGCTAATTAAGCCCAACCATAGCGAGACAGACACACCATAGCTGTTAAAGATATAATAGTTACAAAATTAAGTACATAACATTATAATAACTCTATATATTTACATACTATAAAGTGTTGTCATCACTAAATCCAGCATTCTGATTGGTCGGCGCCCACGTGGCTAGTTGCAGTTATTTCTCGGTGAATGTGCAACAGCTAATAACTCCAAGCTCATAACAACATCGATACGTCATTTGGGTCAGGAAAGACGAACGCGTAATGTTTTGGATTCGAGCAGGATTGACTTAATAAATCATTGGGTTTCAATTGTTCCTGTTAACTTTTACCAAGGGTGCTATGGGTTATTTTGGGCTGGTTTTGTCACGATATACTTTTCGATTTAAATACATTTACAAAAGTGGCTTTTTCGCTAAATGTATCTAAATATAAGGATTAACTGTCATGTGGACTGTTTTTATGGAGATGTAACTGTGAGGTAAGTGGTCATAACTTGTATGTAAAATCCTTCGGGTTTTACACAAGTTATGACCACTTACCTCACGGTTACATCTCCATAAAAACAGTCCATATGACAGTTAATCCTTATTTTAATATCTACTTATTACATTGGAATGTGAGACATAACATATTATGTTGTTGTGTTAGCTGCATATTAAAAAGTTATGGGACCATCGAGATTAGAGACCATATGTAAGGAACATGGGGTCTTCACAAAAGGGAATGTCTGTGAGCGGCATCTATTTAGCACTTTTTGTCATAAGGCGCCTCACCCATGTTATTTTCATTGAAAGCATAAAATTATTGAAATCGACCATTTTCAAGCCACCATTTTTGTAATCTTGGCATACAACTTTGCGTTTCACTCGATCGCACTTTGAATTCGATAAAAAGTTATAAAGCATAGTGTCAAGCTTTTTCATAAATGTTTTATCAGGATTTGGAAGTAGACACAAAAAGGTGCATTAATTTTGGAAGTATATTAAAGTGATTTTATAGAGAATATCCGCATAGTGTATAGCTGAATAAAGAATTTATTTTTGCGTGTATGTGGGAATCTATTTCGCGAGCCTCTAGTCGAGCCAAATAGATGCCCACATACGAGCCAAAATAAATTCTCTATTCAGCTACACTATGCGGATGTTCTGTTTATCCACAGAACACATTTAAATGTATTTTATGGCAGTTTTTGTCAAAAAACATCGCAAAATTCACAGGCTCCTTATAAAGAAGCGATGATCTACTTAGCGACTTTATCTGAAAAGTAGAGACTAATTAATTATGAAACAGTTTTGTATTCATGCGACTGCACCACGATATAGACCACTTTATAATTTCTAAATTATGCCGGAAAAATATCATAGCATGGTGTAATTTCTAATAAAATCTAAATGATTCGCGTAACGTTCAAATCTGAAACTGAAGTGTATGAGTATAGCAGTCATGTGAATTTGGATGTTTGTGCTTGAAACTTATTAATGAACTGATTTGAAAGTCTGAACTTTAGCAGTAGCACCAAGATCAGCAGTACAAATGCACCAGCTCATGGAAGAATATTGTATACTTTATAGTAACAAACAGCCAATTGCTTAATCATGTTATAGACTTCACCAACTGAACATTGAAAAATTCTATTTGAGTGCATTTTGGGGTGCATCGTTTGATCTTTTAGATTGCATGAAAATACGTTGTGGATGCTGATGTTTCTAAGGATGCTGTTGCTAACAATGGAAACCAGCATGGTCCATTCTCATGATGCTCCATAACGTAACCCAGCGACGTCACTCATGAACTGCCTCCCTCGCATATTATTAAATTTTATCTGTCAAGTAGAGGATGCTTTTAATATCTGTCTAGTAGACGGATAGAGGCGTGGTTTATCTGATGGGCTTTATATGTATGGTAGAGAGGGGTAGGAGGTGGATAAATCAAAGTTATTCGACCAATGGGTCAGTATATAATCAGTGTTTCCATGCCTCAATCAGTTGTTTCACATCAGCAAGTTTTGTATCGTAATTGATTTTCATTTGGTCAAGGTTTGTATTAAAGTGAATCCCTAGAAGATCGAATGAGTTATCAAAGGTGAAACCAAGATCTGAGCATATTAAATCGACTCCTGTGTCTAAGATGAGAGTTGTGTCGTCTACACACTGCGTGATTTTGTATTAAAAATTGCTGAGGTTGATACCTTTGATGAGTTTATTAGATTTTATCTAATACATCATTTAATAAAATATCAATATACTGAGTATTGTGTTGTAAGAATTTCATTTATAGAACACCAGTCCATGACAATAAGTGGAGTAACTATAGATTAGTAATAAAATTGTTCACCTGGTGACTAAAGTATGAAATTGTGCACATAAGTACATATTCACATACCAATTGATATTACATGTGGAGCTACGCTGAAATTTCACTATAAGGGACCTTGTCAAAACTAAAACGGTAATACCGCCGGTAATACCTCTAGAGGCAGTATTACTACCGGTAAAATAATGCCAAAACCGGTAATTTCACCAGTAATTTTACCGGTAATTTCACCGGTAACTTTTAAATACCGGTAATTTCACCGGTAATTTTTACCGGTAATTTTACTGGTAATTTTTCTGGTAATTTTACCGGTAATTTTATCGGTAATTTCACCGGTAATTTCACCGGTAATGTTATCAGTAATTTGTCGTGAATTCTGCCGTGAATTCTACCGGTAATTTCCTATCAGTATCTTTTATGTCACCATCGGTAATTTGCCATGAATTATATCAAACCAATACAAATGTGTTTATTCATTTATCATTTATTTGTTACCACAATTAACATGCCGTATGATCGACGTAACTATGCCGAAATCTGCATCTGGATACGCCGATGATATATATATGTTAACTGAACACTTAACCTACGAGATGAGTATACAAACTAGATATACGGTAACCTACATATGTATAATCAATACACAGTAGGTCTATGCCCCCCCGCCCCCCCCCCCCAAATTAAATTAGGCCTACCAAATATTTAGCCACGATCCATTCCTAAAACACGGTAGGCCTATATATGCATGCCTACTTAGCCCTCCCCTTTCCCCATATGCAACCCTTAAAACTATCCCGAAACATGAAGAGCGTTGACATCGAAACTAAAGGCAATACGCCTATATCGTGAACATATTTTACATTGTGTATATTTTCACAACCGGGATGGTCGAAAACCCCCATACTCGATTGATCAAGTTTTGTGAAGATGGCTTTTTATGAGAATTAATATAAGCCCTACGTTGTGTGGAATATATAACCATAGACCTGTTTATAATGCACAAGATACATGATTATGGTTATATGATAACAACACTAGGCATATACAACAACATTCCGTACTTATGTGTTAACTCAACACTTAATCTACGAGATGATCGAGTATACAAACTAGATACGTTAGCCTACATATGTATAACCAACACACAGGCCTACACCCCCCCCCCCCCAATTAAATAAGGCCCACCTAATCCATTCCTAAAAACACAGTAGGCCTACTTTATATCCCCTTCCCCTCACTGGCTTCCGGGCCCATGCAACACCAATTCATAGCGTAAAAATCAAGTTTTTAACATTCGCAAGCTAAAACTAAAATTTAAAGCACTCAGTTTTATGTGCACAAAGAATCGTGACGTCAACGTGGGACCGCACTTTTTTCTGATCATGGCAAACATACGTAAACAAGTCAATGCGTTTCTCATTTGTTTTGTTATTATAACGGCGACTTATATTACAAATCTACCATTTTCAACAATTTGAAAATTTAGAAACGCTATTGATGCACTGAACTGAGTAATAATGTAATATCATGGAGTTGTATTAGGACTATAGGCCTACTTTGGACGCTGTTTTGAGAATTTTCCGATGGATTTTGTGATTTGGATTTTCGATTCTCTGGACGTTGTTGAACTTGACGTTTCACAATTGACAAGTCATTTTGAAAGTCAGATTTATGTTTTAGTTAAATGTTCATCTACCAAAAGTAGAAACTATTGGACTGTAATATGCCTAGAACAGTTGTCTGCAGTTTTCTCCACACATTCTTGGTGGAAAAAATTCTAAAACTAAAATGCAATGAGAAGTAAATCACCTATTTTCGATGTTTTCTCTGATGGTAATCCCACGTGGTCCGTTTTCAACACTGCTAGCAAGGAGCTGATGAACTATTCGAAATTGATGATTATTTATTTTAAAAATACTTTTTTAATCATTTCGCTTGTTGCTTGTATATATTCTCCAAAATCAGTTGGACAAGTCTGGGCCACTGTGAATCACTGATATATCTATAATAGCCCAATTGAGTTAAATAGATTGATCGGTCTTCCTGGCACATTGCTCACTGTAGTAATAGAGGGACCTCTAAATTTTAAAGTATTGGTTGAAAGATAATTATAGAACAGTTTAGAGTGAATCCCCTCTTCCCAGATGCATGCTGACTGGAAGACCGATCAGTCTGTTTAAGCCTGACCGGGCTATTATAGATCGCTCGGCAATTCACCCAGACCCATTGGATGGCTGAAACAACGTTTCGCACCATGGTACCCTTACTAAATTCGCACCACACATTTAGTTGTTTTGTACCATATTTTTGTTCATTTCACACCATGTTTCGTCGGTTCCCACAAATGATGATTGGTCTGATGACATGCGTATGCAGCGCACCATGTGAAGTGAAAAATTGTTTTAATTTTGTTAATTTAATGAAAGCGAACATGTTTATGATTTAACGTTATACGTGTTGATGACAACCCGCCAAATAAACATTTCTTTCTTCTTTTTTTTGCGAAAAAATGAACAAAATTGAAATGGTGGCAACAAAAGCTATATTTAAAACAATAATACCTGTATACTCAATCATCAATGGTACGAATTTATACATGTACTGGTACGAAATGTCCAGAACGCTGGTGCAAAACATCTCTATGTCTTGAAAACTTCCACGGCACAAAATGTTCAGCAACCTATAGGCTATTCATTCCAATATAATTTATGTTCAAGTAAAGGCAATACTATAACTATCAAAACAGCGTTTAGTGTTAAGTTCAATCTTGAACTAATTGTACATATAGTCACAGAGGGTTGTTAAGAAAACAACTAAAATTACAAAAACCAATTAATTGCAATTGAGGGTGCCACTTTAACAAATCTTTATAAATGCATCAATATTCTATTGATATAATGCTTTACAAACGCATGTCTTTGTATTTAAATTTTTACTCGTTTTCTTAACAAGCCTGTGGCCTCAGTATAAGTATATAGGAAACCGAGACTTACGCTGAAATGTTCACTAGCTGTCACCCCTTTTCATTCAGTTGGGTACCCAGCTTTTGTAAAATCTCACACAGAGCGTGATTGCCATCTGATTCAGTTGATTGCGAAATGAACCTGTTAGTTTTTTTAATACTTGTTTATATGATATATATTCATCCCGATGCTTGAAAATAATAGCTGAGAAGAATTGTAGGCATATGACATACATTATATGTAGCCCTACTGCAGGCCGCTTTCACAAAGCTGGGTACCCAAATGTATATTTTATAAAAGGTGGGTACCCAACTGAAAGTTTTAAAAAGCTGGGTACCCAACTAAACGAAAGGGGGTGACAATGACCATTTCAGCGAGACTCACAGCTATATATATGAACTAATTAAGCGACATGTTTAACGAGGTTATGGGCAGGTACTTACCAGGGTGATACCACCAGAATATCAATTTGTACCGCGGTGGAGGGCGGTTGACCCTCGGTATTGGGCGGTATTCTCACCGCGTTATTGGTGCTCGTTACCGCCGTACACCGCGTTATTTTTTCGTAACCACGTTAAATTTACCGCGAACCGCCCTCCACCGCGAAGTGAAAACATGCGTGAAACAAACTAGGCGGCCTGCATGAATCCAATTCGTGATCTCGGGAAATTAAAAATACATTATTGTAAGGATGGTACCGCCTTCATTCTCTCTCGGACTATATATGTCTATGCACGATAGCGTCACGCTGTTGGATACATGATGTATAACTTCTATATCTTATGCCAAAAAAAAAAAATAGGTGTGTGTCCGGTATTTCGGTTTCTGGATGCCGACCTTAAATTATTTTCCGACTACAAATATATTCCCCATACCAAAATCAAAACATAAAAGTGAAACAAAAATACAGCGACGTTTCGTATAACGAAGTGGCTAAAGAACGGTATAACGCTCTTTAGTACTGAGGGCTAAAGAGCGGTACGGATTATAACGTTATACGTTGGCGCAATGCTCAAAATATCTTAGCAACGTGCCACTCATCCAACCTGGACCGCTCTTTAGCACCGAGGGCTAAAGAGCAGTATACCGTTCTTTAGCACCAAACGCTAAAGAGTGGTATACCGTTCATTAGCGTATCAGGCCCATATAGCTAAACCGCGGTATACCGCTCTTTAGCGTTTGTCACTAAAGAGCAGTATACCGTTCTTTAGCACCAAACGCTAAAGAGCGGTATACCGTTAATTAGCATATCAGGCCCATATAGCTAAAGCGCGGTATACCGCTCTTTAGCGTTTGGTACTAAAGAGCGGTATACCATTCTTTAGCCACGGCCTTCGTATAAACAATGTCCCGTGCGACTTACAGTGCATCATATCGAGGATGAAAGGGAATCTCGCAGAGAAAGTGACACCAAGTAATCATAAATCATGATCACTAAACCAATTACGATGCAGCAGGTGCCCAATTTCTGGACAATGCTGGCATCATTATTGATTGACACACAGTATACATCAAACAATGGAGCACGTGCATGTCTCCAGATACCACGGGGTTCACGATGGGTGAAAAGTCTCCATTCAACTTTCATATTCTATATAGTATATATTGGTATATCTTCTATTTTTCCCTAGGGGCCTGTGGCCAGTGTTGGGTTAATTATCAGGCGACATACGCGAGAAAAGACATATTCAAAACACCAATCATTGAAAGAGACACGTTGTCAAATCAGTCTTTGATTTTGCTATACGTCAACATTCACTGAGCACGTGCGTGTCCGTGATTATTGTCGGGCGGCATTGTTTGATCTCTTGCAACGTTTAGTCGTCGCATGCATTTGCTGTACTCGGAAGTTCGCAGTACAAATTGCAAAACAAACAACGTGGCCTCCGATGTTTATATAAACAAAATACGGTAACCTCGCCAGGAATGTAAATGGAATTCATAATTGCAATGTTCGTGCTGTAATTGCTTTGTAAGTGAACTCCGTAATATAAACAAATGATATGAACAGCGTTTGGTCCGCGATTTGCATGTGAAGTAGGCCTAGATGATCACACTATTTCACGTTCCTACAATGGTCACTGTCTTCATTGAACAAACATTAACACAAATCAAAATATTGTGTTAATTAAACTCATTTAAGGCCTAAAGTGACATATACAAACATGACCTTGACTCCGTACAAATACTGAAAATTTATGGGCACCATAAAACAACATTTCTCCGGTGATTACATCGGTAATTATATAAGTTATCCAGTAATTCCCTGGGTAATGATTTCATCAGTAATTTGTTGCCTGACATCGATATTTTACCGGTAAAATTTATCGGTAATTTCGATCCCGTTTATCGGTAATTCTATGGGTAATTTCACCGGTAATTTTATCGGTAATCTCACCGGTAATTTTATCGGTAGTTTTACCGGTAATTTCACCGGTAATTTTACCGGTAATTTCACAGGTAATTTTACCGGTAATTTTACCGATAATTTTACCGGTAATTTCACCGGTAATTTTACCGGTAATTTAGAGCCTTCTACCGGTAATTTTACCGGTAATTTTTCTTAAATCAACCGGTAATACCACCGGTAATACTGCCGGTAATACCTCTCAAGCAGGTAATACCGGCGGTATTACCGTTTTAGTTTTGACAAGGTCCCTAACCCCTCTTTTGAGGAGGTTTTCCCAATTTAAAGAGCATTTTGTGATTTTATTAGTTATTAAAAGTTGCAATTAATCTTATCATGGAATATGCAATTTAAAATTAGGCACATACAATATTAAAGTATCTCTGCGAGATATTTATGGCATATTTTTAGGGCAAAATTGGAACACCTCGTCCAAGATTGGCATCAAAATGGCAGCCGTGACATTTTTTCACTAATATCGTCTAGATCAGTTTCTGCTGTATGGAACTGGTTCGAAAATGTGACTTTATTTTGTATTGTTCATGTTAACTGATCACTGGAGCAATGAAATATGCCTTTGGTGGGATGCCCCTTCCAATCCCTCAATAATTTGATTTACAGAACGCAGTATGAAATTTCACCAAAGATCACCATTGGGATTCTAGTCATATTATAACAAGAAATGAGCAAAACTGTGCAAAGTAAATGGGGCATATCATTACTCATGAATATTTCAACTCAATGGAACCAAAATTGTCAAAATTAGGCAAAAATGGCTGTCAAAATTAGGCAAAAATGACGGCCAAAATATTGAAAATGGTAAATATTGTCCCAGCGGGCCAAGCAATCTCTTAAAAGTTGTGCTAGGGTCCTGTGAATATTCGATATTCGATTCGAGATTCGATTCGAAAGTCAAATTCGATTCGAATTCGAGTCGAAATTGCCAACTCAAAATTTCGAATATACACTGATGGAAAAGTAGGCTGTTTACGGACAAGTACACACATCGATCTTAGTTGTTTTTGTGCCATTTAATTACAGAAAATGATGTATATATGCACCTTATAATTCTTATTGTACATCACGATTACATTTATTAAATATGTGTATAGCCAGCAATTAGCCACTATAGGACTACTAAATACGCCTGAATTATAGCTTTGAACATGGTAGCCAAAAGCTCGGAGATCACCGATGGACCGACAACGCGCGTGAATAATAATAGCTATGAGACTGAGCAACCGCTAGCGTTATCCGCCGTCTATCCGTCTCAGATTCTGCATTATGTAGTATACATGTAGCTGAGAATTTGAACAACACGTGTTCCCGGCATCGAAAAGTGCATTTTGGCGATGTTTTCTTTTGAAGTTTACATTCAATTTCGGAGTGTTCTTTGACACTTCTTTGACAAAATGTCGTCGTTATTCATGTTTTTTTAAACATGATGAAGCTGCAGGTTGGGCAGGAACTTACACGTGAGATGAATGCAACCTGGTGTATAAATTGCAGGCATCTGGGACAATGACCCATCTGGAATCATCTGTCCAAGAAGCATCCAGCACTACATAATCAGGTTACCCTGCGACTGTTGTTGCATCTTCAAGTTTATAACAACGGGTGATTCCGAATGTCGATTTGAAATTTTGCATGTACATGCAAACTGTACACATTTCGCGTGATTTTAGTTCTGATAATCCGTTTAGTGGTTATATATTAATCGTCGTGACTGCCGCATGGACGTTTTTTTTAAATCTGCCTTTTTTTCTCGACAATTATCATTTGAAGTTAATAGTATTGCAAACGACGGTTCATCGCCACATAAGTATATGTTGGAACTTCGTGCATGTAGTTGATAGAACGGTTCAATCGTCTAATCGTTGACAAAACATGCCCAATTGAGAATGTAACACACAGATATGATTCGATTCGATATTCGATTCGATATTCGATTCGATTTCCAGAATTCGATTCGATATTCGATTCCATCAAAATCTCCAATTCGCAGGACCCTAAGTTGTGCTTGATAGGAATTTTCTCTAAAAAATCAGCAAAATGTCACTTTTCAGGTTTCAACCATTTTTTCAAGTAAAATGGAACTATCTTTGCCTGTTTATTGTTTTGATCCATCTTAAATTCATCACACAGAAGTGTTTTTAGTATAAAATACTCAAGGTGGCTTGTAAAATGTCCACAAATTTGGTCGAAAAGTTGAAATTTTCAAATATATCCCAAACATTAATCTCTGCTCCTCTGTAAAGGTAGAACATTGTGAGTCACTTGGTTATTAAACATATTAATTAATCAACTGACAACAAAATGTTCTATTCTGGTTGTTCCAATACCTTATGTGGCACGACAATTTCATTTTAAATCAAGCAGTATGTAATTTTCCCGAAAACTTCTTATGGGATTCTGGCCATTTTTGAACGGAAATTAGTCATTTATTATTTATTATATTATATCGAACATTGGTGAAAATTCTTGACTGATTTTGTCACATTTTGATTTACCTTGAATTTTGGAAATCGGTCTAAGATTTTACAATTTACGGCAATCTTTTGACGTTGGTAGGGGAGCATAACTATGTTATTAGTTACATTTAACAGCATCTCTTCATGATTCATGCATTTATTTCTATAAATACGTCATTAGCAAAGACATTTTGGCGAAATTTTAGAAGATCACTTGCTTAACATCGATTAAAGCGGAAAAGGAAATTATAAATAACGTTCACTGTCATTACAAAATTAGGACTGGCCACTTGCCAACTAAACGGACAAGCTATTAAATACGTTGGCTAGCTATGATCAGACATTTGTAAGATCATTACAATTCAACAATAAATCTAATGATATACCGATATTGCAACAAGTATCGTACAAGGTATAGTTTAATTTGGCCGTATCTTCAGGCGGCAACCCGATTTCGCGAAATGAATTTGTTACTATAAATAGAAAAAGAATAGTAGGCATGTAGGAATCCTACTGGGGTACTATCGTAAAATAGTATAGCAGTGTGCAGCCAATCAGAATGCGAGAAAGTCACGTGAGATATAATATAGAGCAATAAGTCACCATGCAGGAACACCAGGTTTACTTCACCCATGACCATATACACAGTGTATAAACCGTACAAACATTAAATCGGAAGTTGTTTTCGAAAAGACGAAAAATGCTATTTTTAGAACGTAAATGTGACAGAAATATCACAACACCACAAAATCCAGGTTTCAGACTGACACATGGTTGCACCACATCTACTAACGTAATTATAAATTGTACATACACATTTGCCGATCGAAAGCGGGGACCATTTGAGCAAAGGACTCTGTTTAATAGATAAAAACGGCCTTTGATCACTTCAGAAAATAATTTTCTCGCAAAAATTCCCTCTTCAAATGTCATTTTAACACATATCCAACAACTGTCGGAAATCCCACTATATCGCAACGGAAAGGCCGTTACGTGTGTGTAACATATATGGACATGCCCTTGGCTCGAGATGGCTGCTGGCGGCCATGCTTTTTGGCCGAATGACTCCAAAATGACTCGTTCTCATCTACATGTCAATGTCAACATCCATGACAAATTTTATGATGATCTGACCAAAGGTACAACATGTAGCCTGTGCCAAAGGATTTAGTCATGCAAAGAGTAAAATCCAAGATGGCTGCCGGCGGCCATGTTTTTTAGCCGAACGACCCCAAAATTACTCGTTCCACCCTACATATCAATATTAACATCCATGACAAATGTCATGACCAGAACAACCTATAGCCCGTGCTAACGGATTGAATTTTGAAATCCAAATGGCCACTGGCGGCCATGTTTTTTTTCCAAATGACCCCAAAATGACTCGTAACCATCTACATGTCAATGTTAACAGCCATGACAAATTTCATGATGATCCGACCAAAGGCACGACCTGTAGCCCGTGCCAAAGGATTTAGTCATGCAAAGAGTAAAAACATGATGGCTGCTGGCGGCCATGTTGATTGGCCGAATGACCTCAAAATGACTTGTTCCCATCTACATGTCATTGTTAACAACCATGACAAATTTCATGATGATCCGACCAAAGGTACGACGTGAGGCACATGCCAAAGGATTAAGTCATGCAAAGAGTAAAATCCAAAATGGCTGCCATGTTTTTTGGCCGAACAACCCCAAAATTACACGTTCCCATCTACATGTTAATATTAACATCTATGACAAATTTCATGATGATCAGATGAACAGTACGACCCATGCTGATGGATTGAATTTTGCAATCCAAGATGGCCACTGGCGGCCATGTTTTTTGGTCGATTGACCTCAAAATGACTCTTTCCCATCTACATGTCATTGTTAACATTGGTGACAAATTTCACGATGATCCGACCAAAGGTATGACCTGTAGCCCGTGCCAAAGGATTTAGTCATGCAAAGAGTAAAATCAAAGATGGCTGCCAGTGGCCATGTTTTTTGGCCGAACGACCCCAAAATTACTCATTCCCATCTACATATCAATATTAACATCCATGACAAATTTCATGATGATCAGAAAAACAGTACGACCTGTAGCCCGTGCTAATGGATTGAAATTTGAAATTCAAGATGGCCACACACACACACAGATGATGGATACCAAGCCATGGCAATAGCTCAAACTTTACAAAGTAAAGTTTAAGCTAAAAATACAATTCACGAAACATCAGCAGTCCTTACACATATATTCAATCTTTCATTTAAAGACGGCACATTCCCTGAAAAAAATGAAAACCACAAAAAAATTCCCGATTCATAAAGGCGACTGTAAAGATAATATTGCAAATTATAGCATATTACCAGTCTTCTCAAAAGTAATCGAGAAAATTATGCAGAATAGATTATTCTCTTTCTTGTCGAAACATAACATATTCTACATGATAACCAGTTTGGTTTTCGGAAAAGACCACTCAACCATTCACCCACTAATGCAACTTTTACATTACGTGGCAGAGAAAAATGATCAGCCAACTAGAGATTCAACTGTGGGACTATTTATCGATCTGTCTAAAGCTTTTGACACAATAAGTCATGAAATACTTTTAGCCAAATTCAACCTGGAATTCGTGGGATATCGAACAATTGGTTTTCAAACTATCTCAGGGACAGACAACAATATGTTTAATTTCTTGGTTCAAAATCGCACTTTAACCCTATCACTTGTGGAGTGCCCCAGGGGTCCATCCTCGCCACCGATAATTTTCCACTTGTACATTAACGATATGCCCCGCAGAACCGCATTAAAATTACTTTCATTCGCCGATGATACCACTATATATACATCAGACCATAAATACGACCGCCTTTAAAAAAAAGTCAACGATGAACTAAAAAATGTTTTTATATGGTGCTGTTGCAACAGATTTGCAATAAATGTATACAAAAGTAAATTTATATTGATGCATCCTAAAAACAATGAATCAATGTGGAGAAACTTGAAAGTTATGCTAAATGGGAAAGCACTAACTCGAGTTGGAAATAATATGCAGGAAACTTCACTGAAATTTCTTGGCATTTCAATCGATGAAAACCTTACATTTAAATACCATATTGATATGGTCCATAAGAAACTATGTCACATGCTCTACCTCCTGCACAAAGTTAAACGAAATGCACAAAAAATTCTTTACTATGCCCAAGTACATAGTCGCTTAACATATGGTTTACATATTTGGGGGCACGTGTTCTACGATTCACTATTAAAACAGCAGAAAAGGGCAATACGTATTTATTGCAGTGCCAGTTATAGAGCTCATACCGAACATCTGTTCAAACAAGAAGGAATCTTGAACCTCAATGACATATTTAGAGTTAATGCAGCATGCTTTATGTATGACTGGACTAGAAATAACTTACTGAAATAATTTCAAATGTGCTACTCTTATTCTCCCCTTGAAAAATAGGAGAAATGTGAATAATATACGACTGATAACACTAAATTCATCATTTTCAGCATCTTTCCCAAAACACTCTTTCCCAGACATTTGGAATTCAATTGATAAAAAAATTAAGAGGATGTAAATTTAGAGCTACGTTCAAGAAAACTCTATCACATCAAATCATATCCAAATACATTGTCGAGTGTAAAAATAAAAAATGTTTAATACAGTTGCTCATTACAAAATAAATATTATAACTAAATATTATAATTCTACTTATCGATGCTGATGTCATTCTCTCTGGATATTTCACCCGTCTGGTCATAATGAGTTCAATTAATTTGCACATGTGTCAATTAAATATATCATAATCAGCCCGATGAGACCAGCTACTATAATGACACCCATTAAACATAGGCCATGACTAGTATTAACGTTCACTGTTTTTCTGTCCTTATTTACATACAATCTCTATAGTTGACATTAGATGCCTACATGTACAATTGAATCTGGTCTGTGGATATTATATTATATTATACTAGCAGGGTGACCCGACTTCGTCCGGGCCCTTTCCCCTAAGCTTGGCGCGATTTGACCTTGAATTGACCATTTTGAAGGTCAAGGTCAGGTCGGGGTCACGATTTGACCCGTCCAAAACACTCCCCGGACAAAAGTACCCCTAGGTATCAAATTTCGTCAAAATCCGTTCATTTCGCAATAGAGTTAAGTTGTGACGGAGTCCCGATAAAAAAGTGAATATGACTTTTGGGAGTCCAATATGACTTTTTCCCGGTTTATCACCGTGATGGCTTTTGCCCAATCAGAAAATGTGTTAGTTAACTGATGGATAATAATAGATTATATTATATATATATACTTTTTATTTTTGACAATTACCGCCAGGCTGTGGATAATTTGTTACTTATATAAGGGACTGCAGGAAGACGGCCAGTATTGGCCATGCAGTCCCTGTACAATATCATTAATTTTGTACCTTTAGTTTAACTGAATGATGTTATGTTTATTGCACAAATAAATCTATCTATCTATCTATGCTTCATTTACTTTTTTACTTACAGTTCTGTCCATTTCTTGTTAAAATATGACTAGAATCCTAACAGTGATTTTTGGTGAAATTTCATACCGAGTTCTGTAAAATCAAATTTTTGAAGGATGGGAAGAGGCTGGGACCTCATGAATGGCATATTTCATTGCTCCAATTATTATTATTCATTTTTTATAATATTCATTTCAAACGCATTCCACAATCAATTAGTTCCAATGCGCGTACAATATTGGAAAATTCCACAGAACATATAATACAATAAGTAATTTCTATGATTGTCACCACACCACATACAGCAACCTAGTTATATATCTCAAAACATAATTTGAAGAGATGAGTCTTCACAGCTGTATGGAAGTCCTTGGCATCGTCCAATCTTCGTATAGCATATGGCAAGCAGTTCCACACATCAATACATGTTTTTTGAAAGCACCTACGACCATATTTAACATTGGTCTTGGCAATGTCCTTCAAGTATGATCCACGACCAGAACTCACAATAATCAAATCTTGTATATAAGAAGGCATATTATGATTTAACGACTTATATACAACCATAGCACATTTGTATTGTCGACGATATTCAAAAGTCATCATATGCAAATCTTTCATCACGGGTATTATGTGGGAATATAGTGAGACATTCTTGATTAGTCGTGCACAGTTATGTAACACCATATTCAACTTGTAAACATGGTCTTTCTTGATGTTGGTTAATAGTGAGTTGAGATGGTCAATGCGGGAAACCACAAGACTTAAAACAGCATGCTTCATCCGATAAATGACAACGCACCCATCTAAGACATCGCAGATGAAAATAAGACACCTTTACGGTGTTAGAAATCATTTTGTCCATAGACATTGTGTCATAAAAAAAGCTGTCAAGATTTCTAACAGAATCGGTTAAAGGTATTTCACTCTCGCCAAGTTTGATTCTGAAAGGTGCACCTCCTCTTGAGTTTCGAAGTTGCTGCAGAGAATGTTTGGACCCCAGAACCAAAAACTCCCAACTTGTCATTAAGGGATCGTGTCTTAACGCAAAAACAGATACCGACCGATACCGACCGAAAACCGATGTACATCGGTTAAATCATCGGTCGACCGATGCGACCGACATGAAAAACGACCGATGGCGTACATCATTTGACCGATGGCGTACATCATTTGACCGATGGCGTACATCGGTTGACCGATGGCGACATTCAAAATAACCGATGGTCGACCGATGGACTTAAATTATGACGTCATAACGTCATGTTTGTATAAAGCCAGTGCTATGACTATCACTCTTCGCATCCAGAGATAAACGTACAGGTAATAATCCGTCACCAGCTACCAGCATTCGAATGCATGTGTCCACGAAGGTAACGGAGCAACAAGACGGGAGATAACTCGCCCCGACAGTGATTTTGTGTTTGGGATGACTTGTCTCATGTGGAGGATGGTCATATAATAATTCTTGGTTGGGTTTTTTATGGGTTATTTTATTCGTATTTATAAACAAAATCATATTGAATTATATCTTGACTTTCATTATCACTTCAATTAATCCGTGTGTGTGGACTTCCTTGGCGAGACGGTGCATGTGCATGGTAAAATGTTGTGTAAACACAATCATAACTGTCCGCTAATTACAGTGTTCTTATGACAAAAAATTGTATGAACACAATTCATTGTCCTCTAAATGAGTCTAAAAGTGATGTGAAACACTCCGCCAGGGTGATCAAATAGAATTGGAGAATAAGACGCAGATTTTAATGGAACTTTGTTGTCAAACATAAAAACAAGGTCATGCATTGATCCCGCGCATGCTATCACGTCGACATACACCTGTCAATCATCCAGGATTAGTTGAGATTTTATTCTCTGCTTTAATTGGTTGGCTGTGGGAGGAGCTTACCGATATTTGTTCTAATGTGGTATACTTTGACACCATAACCGAGAATTAGTAAAATATGACAAAACAAGTGCAAAACAATGTGTATTCTGGAAGAACATGGTGCGTCCCCTGACAATGAGATAATCCTAGCAATCACTTCCGCGAAAGTAATGGATACTTACAAGTCGGATGCGGCCAATTTCAAATCAATGCGGGGAGGTAAACACCTGTCTCGCCCTGCTATTTTAATGTTGGGAAATTTCCTCTCAAGCGAGTGACGTATTTACTATAATAACTGTCAAACTTTGATAATTATTCAATAAACCTGATGGTGTTATATACCTGCCTGCAATTGGGAATTTGGTGGTTGAAAATTGGGAATAAAGGTGCCTTTTTCCCATTATATATATATTATGCTCAGCGCGACAGTCATTCGAATTGACTTTATAAACTTATACAGATTTCAAGGTAGGCCTACGTATGCGATTATATGCACGACTGACACCTGTTTTTTTTTTGGCGACATCGTAGTTTTTTGGCAACGTCATGTATCAGTCGCGACGTTGTAGTTTTTTGGCGACGTCGTAGTATCAGTCGCCGATGAATAACCGATGGAACCGATAGAATGACCGATGAAACGACCGATGGAACCGATAGAATGACCGATGGATTTATTACAATCGGTTATCGGTCGGTATCGGTTTTTGCATTAAGACACGGTCCCTAAGCTTAAGTCAGGTGAGGCGCATCCAGTCCCTTATATCAAGGAAACAGTTTTTGAGTTGTTGACAAGAGTTCCGATATCCATCCGGATCCTTCCTTGAAAATTCTACATAAATCTGACTATCATCAGCATAGAAATGATATTTCACAGAATGTCTGTCCATGATGCGTCCCAGGGGTAGAGTGTATCACAAGAATAGGAGAGGGCCTAGGATAGACCCCTGAGGAACTGCAACATCTACATACAAAGTTGCCGAGTAAGCATGAGCTATTTTCACTTTTTGAGTCCTCCCAGTTAGATATATGAATGGAACCAATCTAAGACATCACCTTTCAAATCAACAATATTTTCAAGATACATCAGAATTACTTTGTGGTCACAAGTATCAAAAGCAGCACTTTATAGGTCAAGCATAAGTAGGAGGACAGTTAATCAGTTAATATGAATAATACAAAATTAATCAGTTAATATTAATAATACAAAATAAATTACAATTCTGAACCAGTTCCATACAGCAGAAACTGATCTAAAAGATATTAGTGAAAAAAAGTCAAATTTTGATGGCCATCTTGGACGGGGAGTTCCAATTTTACCATTAAATGTGGCATTATATCTCACAAAATCATACTTACTATATATATGCCTAATTTTAAATTGTATATTGCATGCTAAGATTAATTCCGGAGCTTTACCGGTTATGACGTGACAACGGATTGTAACATTTAAATCGCTCCAAATAAAACTACAATATTTAAACAAGGAAAAGGGGATCGGTGCTCTAAAATATATGGAAACGCTTCGCTTTCTTTCGGAAAGGTTCCGCCAATCATTTTATGGATAGATGAAGATGGTTTAAGGTCCATTTTTGAACTTTGATTGTGGACAGCATCAACCACCCAACCGACACCATTTTGAATCGATGTAAACATTCTGATGCCAAAAAGGAAAAAGACGAAGAAAACTGGTACTGGCAGTAGAGACACTGATGAATCAAGCAGTATAGTGGTAAGAATAATTCCACAATAAATAGTGAGGACAGTTTGAACCCTGATCCAAAAAGACAACTTACAATGGAAGATTTCATATCGACAAAATCAGATACACCACCCTCGCCTATTGTAACTGACATTGCAAAACAGATAAATAACTTGGTATCACGAATCGATAAGCTCGCAGATACATCTACAGAAAATCATAAGTCTTACTCTAAAGAACAACATGATCAGATTGGCAATTTCGGTCAGATTGTAAGCAAGTTCAAAGAGGAAATTTTGCAGGCATTCACCGATAAGATCTCCGCTCTAGAGGGAAGAATTAAAGATCTAGAATTCGAAAAGGAAACGCAATTTTAAACAGTTTCACATGGCCACAGAAATGAAGGAGTTAACATATAAGCTAAATGACTTAGAACAACAAGGCAGGAAAGATAATATTAGGATATTCGGCATCAAGGAAGTGGAAGGCAACGAATCCGGGAAAGACTGTCGACGAAAAGTGCTAGAAATGTTCAAAACTCGACTACATATTGACATAGAAACATGTGCCATAGGATTGGCAGGAAAATGTCGAAGTCTGATGACAATAACACACATCAGTCTGGTAACCAGCAGCAGAAACCTAAAATCCGCGAAATGATTGTGAAATTCACGAACAGATATACAAAGTGTGACATAATAGAGGCCAGAAGGCAGTTGAAGAGATCTGGAATTTCTATAGTGGAAGATGCAACCCTTATGAATTCACATCTTCTGTCGAAGGCATATAAAGCAACTTCTGTAACTAACTCATGGCTAACCAATGGAAAGTTATACTTGAAATTGGCTAATGGCAAAATCAAAAAGTTTCGAACAGAAGAGGAACTTGATGCCCTTATTGGGTCCTAACATGTATGGCATGTAGTAGATCCATGAGATATATCCAAAGGTGTATGTTATGTGTTGACAATAGTTGAATATCCAATATATAAACTGAATAAATTGTAAAATAAATTAAATACAAACTACCCCTACTAAAGCTGCTTAATTACTCCATAATTGGAATAGACTTGTATTAATTATACTAAGGACTTACTAACTAACTATTTTTGAGGCTATATGTGGATGTGAAATTTTGACCAGTCATTATCGAGACTTTAAAAGGCAAATATATACTAAAATATTCGACTTGTCACTACAGTGTTCTTTAATTAGTTCAAAATGCTACTTTATCAAAGTGGAAATTTCATTATAATGGATATTACTATCGAAAATCTTAGATTAAGTCTGGTCAATCTATATGGCCCAAATGAGGATAACCCTGACTTCTACTCTAACTTGAAAAAAATACTCGACAAAATCGGGAATACCCAGATTATAATGTGCGGTGATTGGAATCTCATTCAAAATCAGAATCTTGATACTTATAACTATAAACAAGAAAACAACCCACATGCAAAAATTGAAGTTAAAAATCTTATCGACAGCCTCGAACTAATCGACATTTGGAGAATCTACAATGCCAATGAAACCCGATACACATGGAGAAGAAAGTCCCCGATAAAAATGGTCGGCTGGACAGTGGACTATTTCTTAGTTTCCTCGGAACTCCTCAATTTATAAAACACGGGACCCACGATAATACCGGGATATAAATCCGATCACTCAATTATCTCCTATCAAATAACAGTTAGCAACATGAAAACTGATCATGTGTTTTGGAAGTTCAATAACATAGCAAGGAGTATTGCGACTTGGTTAAAAGGATCATAGAAGAAAATAAAGTGCGCTATGGCTACTCATATGTAGAAGATGAAGGTGAACGTAATGTTTCATGTAATATCAATAAGAGACTTCTTTTAGATGCCATTTTGTTATACATTAGGGGAGAAACTATAAAGTTATGTGCGAACCGTAAACGAGAACATCTTAAAAGAGAACAACTCCTTTCTGAAAAGAAAAACAGAATATTAATTGATCTCGACAACCCATCACAAAGTCTCGAATGTAAGCAGAAGCTCATGGAAGACATGGAAAAAACTGAATTTGAATTAGAAAAAATACGAAGAGAGAGCAATCGTGGTGCTATGATTAGGTCCCGAGCGAAATGGGTCGAGGAAGGAGAAAAACCCACAAAATATTTTCTGAATTTAGAGAAACGTAACTATATTTCCAAAACCCTAACCAGTTTGACAGATAATAAAAGGTCAGCTGACCACAGTGTCCCCCGAAAAAGTGGCAAGTCGATGCCGCTTTGTTAAAGAAATTGTTTTGAAATTTTGAAATGTTGAAATTTTCTAAGTTGAAAAGGGTTAATAACTCTTTAAAAAAATATTTTTTCCGTCCTCTATATACATGTTGCACATCTCCAATATGTGGATAACAATACTCTGAAATTTCAAATATCTACAATCAAAACTGTAGGAGGAGTTGATTACACCATGAAGGTACCCTCATACAGAAAATTTTAAAAAATGTTGAAATTTTCTAAGTCGAAAAGGGTTAATAACTCTGTCAAAAAATAATTTTTCCGTCATCTATATACATGTTGCACATCTTCAATATATGGGCAACAATATTCTGAAGTTTCAAATCTCTAGGATGAAATCTGTAGGAGGAGATGATTACACCCTGAAGGTACTCAAAAGTATGACAGACGGACGGACGAACGGATGGACGGACGAACGGACGGACGGACCCCGTTTCTATAGTCCCCCAAAAATAAATTTTTCGGGGGACAAATAACGGCAATAATTTGACAACACAAGACAGTATCATGTCGGAAGCTCGAAATTTCTACCAAACTCTGTATTCGCATAAATATACTACTGATCAAGATCTAAACCAAATGTTAAAAAATTCTGAAACTCCAAAACTTACCCAATCTCTAGCATCGAGCATTGAGGGTCCGCTAACTTTACAAGAATTGACACATGCATTAAAACAATCGAAAAACTGTAAATGCCCGGGACCATCTGGTTACACATACGAATTCTTCAAATTTTTCTGGTCTAATCTGGGGCCCTTTGTGACAGACTCACTTAACGAATCATTTTCAGTCGGAGAATTATCGATCACACAAAATCAGGGTATTATAACACTTATTCCAAAGAAGGACAAAACCCGTCAATTATTGAAAAACTGGCGTCCCATATCTCTTTTGAACACAACTTATAAACTCGCCTCATCTTGTATCGCATATAGGCTTAAACGCGTCCTCCCGTATATAATTAATTCTGACCAAACAGGTTTTCTTGCTGACAGGTACATTGGAGATAGTACAAGGCTCATATATGACATAATGCATCAAGCAAAAACCCACGATAAGCCTGCAGTCCTGCTCCTAGTAGACTTCGAAAAAGCATTTGACTCAGTGTCCTGGTCATTCATACATAAATGCCTCAATTTTTTCGAATTTGGCGATTCCATAAAAAAATGGATAGCCATTCAATATGAAGACGCTAGTTCGTCTATACTGATTAACGGTCACATATCACAAAGTTTTAAATTAGGGCGTGGCTGTCGACAGGGTGATCCCATATCCCCGTATATTTTTCTCCTCTGCGCTGAGGTGTTAGCATTGTTGGTAAGACAGAATGACAAAATTAAAGGAATAGTCCTCAGTGGTTCAGAGTATAAACTATCACAATACGCGGACGACACAACGTTCATACTTGATGGCAATGAAAGTAGCATACGTGAGGCCTACTCAATACTTGACCTATATGCTCGGGTTTCGGGACTGCGTATTAACCCGGAGAAATGCCAGGCGGCATGGATAGGATCAAGAACAAACTATGAGTCAACCATGTGCCAAGATTTAAAATTATCTTACTCAAAAACCTTCAACTTTCTGGGCATTAATTTCAACACTGATCTTCAAAAAATTATGTCAAACTACTTCGGTAAATTGGACGAAATAGAACGACTAACCAAGACATGGAGCCACAGGCTATTAACCCCAATTGGAAGAATAACTGTCATTAAGACACTTATTCTTCCAAAGCTAACCCACATATTCATGTCTCTCCCCAGTCCAGACGATGCTTTCGTTAAGAAGTTAAACACAATTTTATTCCATTTTATCTGGAACTCGAAACGAGACAGAGTACAAAGGAAGCAGTTATGTCTTGATTACCCCCTAGGAGGATTGAAAATGGTCAACTTGGAACATTTTAACGACGCAATGAAAATCACATGGCTGAGACGTCTAATATGTAAACAATCAAAATGGGCCCCTCTCCTAAAAGACAACCCCATTATCTATAACCCCCTGTACCTAACATATGATGCTAAGTTCCTGTCAAAACAAACTTCAAAAATGTCTAACCCATTTTGGAGGGATGTTCTCAGCTCTTGGTGCAAATTCATAAGCATAGATGATAAAAATGGTATGATATCATGTCAGCGACCATATGGAATAATTCTAACATTAGAATGGAAGGAAACCCCATTAACTTTAATTCGTGG
Source organism: Siphonodentalium dalli (assembly GCA_032622095.1). NCBI lineage: Eukaryota > Metazoa > Mollusca > Scaphopoda > Gadilida > Siphonodentaliidae > Siphonodentalium > Siphonodentalium dalli. Next base: position 64,925,541 of record CP136068.1, read on the forward strand.
AGAAATGCAGGAATATATTTTGTAAACGATATGTTCCAAGCCAATGGGGAATTTCACACCCCCGACTCCCTTATTAAAGGCTACATTCAATATTTCTACTAACTTCATTACTATGGCTAGCCTAAAGCGCCAAATATATAGCCTTTCAAACTCTCGAAATCAGCCCCTCCTACGATTACACTCTCCGTTCTTACCCAAACATTTGAGCCCGTTATTAAGGGATCATAAAGGCGGTCAACTCTTTTATAGAACCCTGTCAATAAGGAACCTGGGAACATGGGTGCCAAACTCATGTCAAAAATGGAAATCGGAAATAAAAGACAACTCACAATCATGGGACAATATATTTCGCAATCCATTTACTACCACGCCTGATGACACCAAACTTCAATGGCTCCAATATAGAATTAATACGAGAATCCTCTCGACGAACAAATTTCTGAATATAGCAGGCATAAGAGCTGATGATCTATGTAAGAGATGCGAAAATACTCAAGAAAACATTTCTCACATTTTCTGGGACTGCCCACACACAAATCGGTTCATAACCGAACTTCAGTCTTGGCTGAAAACAAATCAAGTGTCCATACATATTACCAAACCAAATATGCTTTTTGGCACTAATCACTGTCAAGTGAGTTCCATCATAAACTACTTTCTACTTGTGCTAAAGCAATATATTTATAGGACTAAATTTGACCCAATCCAACTCTCAATAAAGGCGTTTGTCGCTGAATTGAAATTCAAATATGAATGCGATAAGTACACATCCAGATGCAACATGCTATATCAAGAGTTTCAAAAGTGATGGCTACCCATAGAAAATGTAACTAATGACAACACTGATTGACTTTCTGACATCCACAAATAAAACTATCTTTATACATGTATATACCCCGAATAACACAGTTATATACATATAGCCCGAAACCCGAGCCATCTCTCAAATTTACATTAATCATTTCTTAACTCGATCATCAAAAGGCCGACACAAATTTATCTGCGCCAATCCTAACTCTTTATGTTATAGTATAAATGACATTCTTAATTCAGTGCGCTAACGTTGTGTCGCCCAATGGCCAACAGAATAACAATCTATTTATCTCTTTACCACAACTATATGATTCACGTATGATTTTACTATTGTCGCCAGTGAGAAAGTAGCCCAAGTGAAATTCACTTGGGAGCGTGCAAAAGTGAGTGCTAGAATATAATATGTATCAATGTATTGTTACTATAATGCTTGTGCTATACGTATGTCTGTCTGTCTCATTCTTTTCCTCAATAAAAAAAAAGAAAAGATTAATTCCGACATTTAATAAATTATATAATCACGAAACACTCTTTATATTTGGAAAACTCCTTAAAAGAGGGAATAAAGTGAAATTTCAGCATTGCTCCACATCTAATAAAAAATAGTAAGTATGTGAATGAGTACATATGTGCAAAGTTTCATGCTTTAGTCACAAATTGAACAATTGCCTTGAAAATTGGATTTAATCTACTCCAATAAATAGGAAATTGAACAAGATTTTATATTGCTTCACTTTGACAATCAATGCACTTCTCCTACTGAGTCAACTTACCTGATTGATATGAGCGGCAGGATTGGACACATCTCCATTATTGTTATTGACAGCAAGACTCATCTGGCCTTGCATCTGTCCGGGTATCGAGGATTTTGGTGTGTCTATAACAAATGGAAAATAAAGCTTCAATTAAAGATTCTCCATATCTTCCAAGCACCACTTCCAGCAACAACAACAAATTCTTTGTTTATACATTTTGCTACTCACTGGATATCTATAAATATTGTCTGTTTTGCTTCAAAAAATCACATGCCTTTTCCTGGCAGATGCATCTCTATAGCAATAACATAGTAACAACACACATTACATCTACATGAACTGAACCTGGCTATTTCAATAACTTTGAACTACTATATTAAAGGTACTCAATCCGACCAGAGGGTCCCCATATCATCACATTCCAACAACAACAATTTTTTTTGAAATGCCACTTCAGTTATCAGAATCTAATAATTGCCCAAAAATAATGAAAAGCACAATCAACTATAGTATAAAATTGCACAAAACCTGTTATTTATCAACATTTTATTCAACGAAATTTTGCCGGTTTATCAAATATCTGACACAAAAAGCCACTTGATTTTAGAGTTATCCATCTTTACCCGAAATTTGGTCCATGAAATTCTTCTCGTTGACTGTCTATTGGGTCACTTACAATTAAAATAATAGATTTCAAACATCGATATCTGATCACTCTGAGCTGTGATGGTTCTTCGACTCGAATCAAATATTTTTTACCCCTAAAGCCAAGGAAATAGTAATTTGCGAGCGTTAATTCAGATTTAGTACCTTTAACCATTTCTTTACTAAATATTCATTGATGAGTATTTCCCTTAGGAAATATTCAGATAATAATTTCAACAAGAGACCATATAGAACTTATGATCTAAATATTTCCCACCATTGAAGAAGACTCTTTCTTACTTGTATTTTCAATTCTTCTGTCTGTTTTCTGCTCATATTTACTGAACATCCATCCTGATGTATAATAGACAATTCCAATGCATACTTTTATAAGTAAATAAGAGAATCCATTTAGTAAAGAGAGGGTTAAAACCATTTGTCAGAAAAGTGAAAAAATGGTTTTACTTCATACTCATTGACGAGTAGTTTCCTTAGGAAATATTCAGATAATAAGTTCAACCAATGACAATGGGCTGTTTATAGAACTTATTATCTGGAACAACAATGAATAGAAATCCTTCTGAACTTGTATTATAATAATATCAATAGATTTTATATAGCGCTTAATCATATGAGTCTCTAAGTGCTTTTAACACATTATTCAGGGTTTCCGCCAGAGGAAAATAATTGAGGCGAATGAGATATCATTCTGTCAGTCGTAAAACTATTTGTGCGCTGTGACGTCATACTGCAGGCATTGTCTGCAGAAACTATTTATAGCTGTGAAACCATTCAAACTACATGTATGGAACTCGTAGCTTGTTTCAATATTCTGCATTATAAACATACTGGTGTGGCCGAAGTTATTGGACATCCCAGCAGAAAAGGGTAAGTCTAATGAATATATAATAGATTTTAATATTATATTGCATACAAATTTTTCTCGATCGTTATATTGGATGCAATATAAGATTGGTGTAATCCAGTAAGATTGGTGATACGTTAATACAATGAATTATTTTTGCATGAAAGGGATTCAACCATAATACCCGAAGGAAAGCCACCCGAAAATAAGTATTATGAAGTATAATTGAGTGTTGGTCATATCCATGTTGGCATTCGACATTGTTTACGTATTTGTGTCCGGGGCTTCAGGCAGGATAATGAAACTATTATTAACTGTACTTTGACTTTATATCTCCATATATTCCATACTCGTTTATCATCGATGCATGTTGTGGCTCCAATGAATTGTGTCATCACTATTAATTCATGCTACAAAGATTGATTTGGAACATGTTCCGTACTATTGTGAAATAAATCACTTGGTATATTATTGTTGATTTAGTGAAATATTCAGCAGTCCGGCATTCTTTGATGTTACAAATTATCATAATTTAACAACTTATGGTAACAACTTGGTACAATATTTAATCAGTGTACGACTCTGCAGTCACACACCGTATAATCTGACAAAGCCACAGTTGTGGGAGACTCAATATCCAGTGGCTGGGCGAAAACTCACACTGCTGTGTTGACAGAATTACAAGTCTACCACGCTTAAACTATTCGGCTATCTATCTCCCTCTATTTAATATCGGTTGTCTGCTTTTATTTCCTGAACCATTCCAATGTATACTTTAATATAAACAGAGAATCCATCTAGTAAAGAAAGGGTTAAACTTGTCGCAGAACAGGAATTACTTTCCCTGTATAAAAGGTAAACAAATATAACAAGGGCAATGCCAAGCGTGGGCCAATGCCCCTGACTGTATGCTCAATATTGGCTATATTTCTCTCAATTTAACCCTGGGTCATAACTCTGGAAAAAAAGTTCGGACAAAACAAACCCAGGGTCATATCTCTGGCAAAGGGCCATATAAACTCTGGAAATAAAGTGAGGACAAAACCTGCACTACAAAGGAGAGACAGACGAGGTCTCCACTACATTCCTCCGAATCCTCAATTCTCAAATTTCCAAGTCAAACAAGGCCGTAACTCAGATAAAAATTAATGGACGAAACCCGTAGATATCCTTTTCCCCAACTTGTACTATCACCTTCATGCCATAGGACAATGAAATCCAATAATAAAGACATCCACAGAATGTTTGTTATGGATGCGTTTTACACTATTAGTCCAGCAAAGGGCCATATAAACTCTGGAAAAAAGTGCTGACAAAATCTGACCTATGTGGAGATCCTTTCCACAATGCTGGTCTATGACCATACCAAATGGACTATCGGTACTTGAGCTGCATTGTCAAATGTTTGTTATGGATGGACGGATGGAAGGACGGATGGAGGTCTTCACTATATACCCCCGAATACTCATTCAGAGGGTCAGGGGCATATAAACAAGAGCATCGCTATTAAGGCATGGCAAAGTACGGCCCTTTATAGCAATTTTAAATTGTTCTACCGCAAAATACAACAAGTGCACCAACCCATGGTATCTCCACCAAGATGGCTTTCCGCGGAGGTTTATTAATTTTATGATGTGGCTTAAATCTAAATATGTCTTAATCTGGCGTGTGATAACAAAATAAACCATGTATGAATACCAAAGAATTTTTAAACAATGCCATTTGGCATTCCTTTTATATGGTAAACATCCATACCAAATTTCATTCAGATCTGACAACCCATGAATGGAATATCTGCTTGAGCAGTCAAAAAGAAATGATTTCTGATAAATAAAGGATAACTCTAAAATGGAAAAAGTTAACGTCATTTGCAATATTTTGATGAACCTCCAAACTAAATTTCATTTAGATCCTATAACTATTGGTTGAGATATATGCATGGATGGGGGAAAAAATGAAAGTGTCAATGACACTGTAGCTCAACTGGAGAGGGGATAATTTCATGTGTAAGAGTCAATGGAGCGATTCGGAACTCGGAAAGTTAAATGTCTAAGTATTAAATACATTAAGTAATATAGATAATGGTTGAGCAGCGCTGGTGGAGCATTGATGAGGGAACATTTGACCACTCCCATCAAAAAGCCATCTCATAGATACATATGAAGTTTGGTGATAATTGAATGAGGGTTGTTGCCTGTAGGGTGTTGTCATCTTTCAATTACTATCAAAGAAAATTGGCTATCAGGTACCAAACCCCAATTCGAATTTGACTTGTATTGTGAGGTAATAAACTAACATTCAGTACATAATATGAATCCAATAGAACAATGCAAAATATCATCTGGAAAGCAAGAATATGCCAAATTTCCAAGTCGAAAATGCCCACAACTCCGGAAAAAAACATTGAACCAAACCCATGCAAATTCAAAATTAAACTGTACTTTGGTATGAATGAGCCACATACCAAGTTTAGTTGTGATCAAATAATCCAAACTCAAGTTATCATCCGGAAACCAAAATGTTGACATACAGATGGACAGACTGATTACATAATACAGATTTTTTTTTAAAGACATATTATGGACTTGCTCGGATGCGTGAAACTAATAAGTTAGTACTCATATGCTATGCCGACTGTGGGAATGTAGCATTCTACTAACATCGCCGAAAATCTCAAAGAAATGGACCATACCACTACATTGATATGACCGTCTGAACTATGCTTCATTGTAAATATTTACATCTCGATTCAGGACGCAACAATCGGCGATAAACTAACGCAACTGATTTCGCCATCGAGAGTCAATGCATTGAATTAATATATAAGAATGACGATGTGTGCTGTAAATTTGGATTAATTTTCATAAAAGTAACTACTTTGAGCAAGATTATTCTCCATTTATATTTGATCACCCAATCGGAGTGTTTCACATCACTTTAAACGAGCATATAAAAAATAAACCTGAACCGGAACTAAATTATCACATCAATAAAAGTATAATTTAAATAAAATTAGATATCAAAGTCGTGTCTAAAATGGCAAATACTCATTGTTTTGGACAAATTGTGGGTTTAGAGTGGAGATAAGTTGCTGTACTATATGAGACAGTATATATATTTAACATTGGCTTATTACAAGTACACGATTTCGTGTTTTCAAGTTAGCCCAATCGACAATCACTACCTGGGGAAAAACCCATGTTATTTTCATTTTTTTAAAGTTCAAAGTTCACAACTTTATGTCGATTCATCTATATCTATATTTGCGAATGTCCGTCTGTCTGTCTGTGTTCTATAGAAATTCACAGGGGACCATCTAGATGATACCAAAGGGGTCTACTAGGGGTAACTTTTTACGAGAAAGATAATGGTGGGGGTTAGAATTTTCTAAAGTGACGCCGTAGTTGTCAGGGGCAGAAAATGGGGAGGGGAAGAATTTTGTTTGTCGCCGATTGCCACGAAACTTACATATAATCATACCCATGATATGAAGAATCTAATGGAGTGGTTTAAATATGGCAAAATTTAGTGGCGTCGTTCGAGTCAAGGATGCACGGAAGGAGAGAGGGGCACCAAAATTGATAAAACTAATTTTAGTGCCGATTTCCACCAAATTGATATATATTCTTCTTCATGATACAAGGAATCTAATTGTGCGATTTAACAACGACAAATTGTTGTCGTTTGGATGAGAGATTTGGGGGGGGGGTGGTCACTAAATTTTATAAGAATGGGTTTATAGTCGCCGATTGCCACCACACTTATACAAAATCATCCCCATGGTATGAGGAGTCTAATGGTGCCACTGGCTTAAATCTGTCAAATATGGCCTCATTCGAGTCAGGGGTGCACTGAAAGGGAGAGGAGCACCAAAATTGATACACGTTCTTATCCATGATACGAGGAATCTAATTGTGTGATTTAAAGACGCCTTATTGGTGCTGTGTTTGGGTGAGATATGGGGAGGGGAGGGGTGGGCACCAAATTTGATAAAAATTTGTTTAGTCGCCGATTAGCACCAAGCTTATAAATAATAATCTCCATGATATCATAAGTGTAATTGTGTGGTTTAATGTCACAAGTGGGGTCATTTGAGTAAGTGGTGTATAGAGGTGAGAGGAACACAAAATATTATAACAATATGTTTAGCGCCGATTTCCACCATATTGATACATATTCTTCTCCGTGATACGAGCAATCTTATCGTGTGGTTTAGATACACCACTTTGGTGCCCTCTGGGTGAGAGATATGGGGACCTTGAATTTGATACCAATTTGTATACTCGCCAATTTTCACCAATTTTATATATATGCTCTCTAATCTCTAATGAGTCTAAGTGTGTGGTTTAACGGTGACAAAAGTGGCACCGCTTGAGTCCATTTGTGGTTTAAATGCGCCAAATTGGTGCCTTTTGGGTGAGAGATATGCAATGGTGGCCCTAAATTTGATACGAATTTGTATACTCGCCAATTTTCATAAATTTTATATATATTCATCTCTATAATGAGTCTAAGTGTGTGGTTTAATGATGTCAAAAGTGGCGCCGCTTGAGTCCGATATAGGGACGGGAGGGTCACCAAAACTGATAAAAAATATTTTTAGTACCAATTACCATCAAATTCAGACATGCTCTTCTCAAATGATACGAGAAATCAAATCGTGTTGTCTGCCTTTCTGTCTGTCTGTATGCGTTCTGTATATAACTTCACGGTGTGCAATCGAGATGGCACCAAGGCGTTCTAAGAGGGGTGACTTTTTACGAGGAAGCTAATGGTGCGGGTTAAAATTTTCTAAAGTGACGTTATTGGTGTCGGGAAGAAAAGGGGGAGGTTGGCAAAATTTAAAAAATATGGTGAAATAGTTTTGTCGCCGATTACCACCAAACACACACATAATCTCCTCCGCGATATGGCACTGTTCAAGTCAGCGTTGCAGGGAGGCATCAACAATTGATTTATTAAACTATTTTTAGCGCATTTTTCCACCAAATTGATATATTATTCTTCTCTATGATACGAGGAATATAATCGTGTGATTTAAAGATGCCAAATTGCTGCCGTTTTGGTGAGAGATGTGGGGGGGGGGGGGTCATAACTATTCTAAGAATTTGTTTAATTGCTGATTACCACCAAACCTGTATATAATCATCTCCAGTATATCATGCATCCATGAGTCTAATGGACGTGGTTTGAATATGTCAAAAGTGGCGCCGTTAAAGTCATGCATGAGGATGGCAGTTGCACCAAAGCTGATACAAATATATTTAGCACTAATTTCCACCAAATTCATACACGTTCTTCTCTAATGATACGATGAATTAAATCACATTTGGTGTCGTTTGGGTCACGAGTGGCGACAGGATATGCACTACCATTGATAAGATTGCTATTCGCTGACATCCACATATAAGTTATATATAGTCACCCAGGACATCTCCATATCATTTTTAGGAGTTTTGGGCGTTCAAATTTCACAATCTCGACAAATGGTGACCCAATTAAGTTACTTGAACAATTATATCTTCTCAACTGTCATATTTATATGGGGTATTCACATAATGAGCTAGCATAAAGAGATACATAGAAGAAGAGATATACATATTCTTGCAAACCGAGAGACCTCAAACCTTGCATATAGATTATAACACAATTGAGTCGGTTCCATTCAATACAGTTTCCACAAAAAAAGTTACAATTTGTCTAGAGATATGGAAATGTATCGAATGCCTATTCAAAAATAGTGGTCTCAGTGTGCAGTCAAATATATTTTCTTCTGATATAAAAGAAAACGCAGTCAGTAGCACATGACTTTTCAGGATCCTCCAATACTGACATCTGACAAGGGTGTATCTGCACGATACAGCAGAATTTTTAGAACAGAATCGACTGACATAAACAACTAAAAATCTCGCTCACAGCGACTGGATGTAATTGTATAGCGTACACCGAATGTTTTCTTATTTCTACTCGATAAAAAGACATTAGTGAAACAAAGGCCACGTGTTTCTCATTAACAGTAACATCCGCTTGTAATACTCGTTAGTTCATTGTGTTTTGACATTTTACATAAGTACCAACATAGTGCGGAACCGTCTACTAAAACGAAAAAAGTGACCGATTTTTTTGGAAAGCCATCCATAGAACGGACTCCTGATAAAACTGTAGTATGCGTTAAAGTAGTTGATTTGACGTTTGTGTGATGCAACAGACTTTCTGTTCCACATTTAAACTTGTTAATGAAAATTGCAACTGAAGGCCCTCCAATGTTAGATTTTAATTTTGGTAATTCATTTAATAAATGGGCAGATGTAAAATCTCGCAGAATTTTCAATGTTTGATTATTAATATTGTTCTCATTGTTGTTATTTTACCTACCAGAACATGTTATATTATATTATAATAAATATTTGATTAAATTAGCTTGTGTTGTTCTTTGAATATGTTTAAATCAAAGAGTTGAAAAAATGTGGCTCAAGTAAATGAAAAGTGGCTAAAAAAAATCACAAGTGGCTAAGGTGGTGGCTCAAGAAAATTTTGGGCCAGTGTGAACACTGCTGTATCTTCATGGATACATTAGCCATGTGTCCTCAAGATCTTAGTCCAACCCACTAGATTGATTGATACATCTCTATATGTAAAACCCAATTGTCGTCTTTTATTTTTGCGAACTAATGTGTTTATGATGTTCATGTATCATGTTAGAACGTCTGAAGTAAATGCAGTTGTAAATAAATAAATACTTCATTATTGGTGGAACGGATTAATTGTGATAAACAAAGTGATAATCGACAAGGTGAGCCACTACTTATATTCCATGACTGTAAGAATCGTGTTTTGTAATACTATTTGAATTTACAATTTATGAGAATACGTGTAACACAAATATCCAAAGCATGCAGAGGGTTTCACATCACTTTAACCTGGGCAACGCCGGGTAACCCTGCTAGTAAATAATATATGCGATTCATAAAGGACATACTAGCAGGGCTAATTATATTCTCTCTCAATTGATCTTAATTTTAAAAAGAGCAATTTGTTTACATTCAATGTTAAATATATTTCGTCGGACAGAATCCATTTTTCGCCAGACATTTACCACGACCGCGCGCTTATTTTGAACCTTGCTGCTGTGTGTTTAATATGGGGGGTGTATAATTTATGTTCTACCATTTTCTATGATATTCCCCCGATAAAATTGGCAATAAGTTATCATGAATTAGTGATAACTAGAGGTGTGACTGTCCCATAAATAAAGGATACCCCTCGTGTTTTTAAAACACTAAGATGTTTCACATGTCAGTAAACATTTAGTTAAAATAATAAAACAACAGATTCCCATTGCAGGTGCACAACCCTAACCCTAATCCTAAATCTATTAACCGGAAAATGTAGGAATAAAAGCTCGGACAAAATTATGCATGTTGCGAAAATGTTCCAAGTCGAAAAAGCGAAATAACTCCACAAAAAAAGTTGAACAGACGTCATAATCGCAGGCGCACAGGTTCCCATGGTAATAAATATATGTGCCAAGTTTAAAAAACATTGACCTAAAAATGTAGGAATAATAAAATTATGCATGCAGAAAAACATTTTCTAAGTTGAAAAAGGGAGATAACTCCACCAAAAAAAGTCGGACAGACATCATAATTGCAGGTGCACAGGTTCCCATGGTTATTAAATATCTGTGGCAATTTAAAAACAAATTTACCTAAAAATGTAGGAATAAAAGGTCAGACAAAATTATACATGTTGCAAAAATTTTCTAAGTCGAAAAAGGGGGATAACTCCACCAAAAAAAGGCTGACAGAGGTCATAATCAGAGGTGCATAGGTGTCCATGGTGGTTGATGTTTGTGCCAAGTTTCACGGAAAATGATAAAAAAAACAACTGAGAAAAACTCCGGACAAATTTGTGTCCACGGACGACAGACGTACAAGCTGATTCCAGTATACCCCCCCTCCCTGTATAAAATCATCTGTATCATTACCACAGTTGCGATACAAGCCATGCATGATGTCACTGACTGTTCAAAATCATTGAATGAACTGATGCCACCACAATTAATTCATGCAGTCGTGTGCAAAATCAAAACAACATTCCAACGTACCGTATATTCTTGCGCACTATAAACAAATAGTTCCTAGTTTTTATCATTATGTGATTGCCTGATCCCATTGTGGGTATAAATAGGGTAAAACAGAAAGTAAATAATATAATTATATTTATATATATATTGTTATTTCTTCCAGCTAGGAGTATGGTTTATAAAATACATGTTTATTTACAGAATTTAACAAATCGAACGAATCATATGACACAGATATACTTGCAGGTTGGGAGAATTTACTTAATAAAGCTAATCGTCGGACATCGTTTGACTTTTATAAAACTTGTAAAATGTAATTTGTGTGGATCGATACTGTCTCGCGAATGGTAGATAAACGTGTTATTTACGCACGATGTGTTTGTACCGATGCATGCATCATGGTTCGACTAGTTTTGGTGGTCATATATTGGCCCTATATAGCCTATGACAACGAAAACAAGCTGAGTCGCGAAATCTGATAGAATTCCTGCAATCGTACTTTCACTTTCAATAGTATTCTCTGAATCTGCAGAATTGTAGAATTGTACTTTCACATTCAATAGGATTCTCTGAATTTGATAGAATTTTCACTTTCACTTTTCATTTGACATATATCAGATACACTGGCTGAGTCCATGACAAATAGTTTATGTAGCATTGCTTCTTTCATTTAATTGAAGCTCACCTTGTTAAAACGCAGGTTAATCGTATTTGTTTACAAATTTCATTTCAGTTTTGACAAACTGTTTGATGGGAAAGTTACCTCTCTTAACCCCTGACCTGAAAATTTCCGGGCATACGTAATAGGGTCCGGCGAAGGTTTGAGATCTCGATTCGATTCGATATACTCTCGATGATTCGATATCATTCGTCTCAAAACGAATCTTAACATCATCAAATATAACGCGCAAAGACCGTGCCATTTTTATCGCAGTCATCGGAAAAAATCTCCATGAAACAGAGCAGTCTACTAGTACGGGCAATGCAGTTAATAAACCGGTGACTCCACCTACCGAGAGTTTAGATGACGCTATGTTTGATGACGTTGAAGATGCCCACGAGAGGGACAATTTACTGGACCCTGGTGACAATTCATTATATGTACGGCTAACCAAGGAAATGGAGGCATACAACCATGTTTGGTTATTAAAAAGGGATGACTCTCCACTGGAGTTTTGGAAATCGAACCAGTCGTCATTGCCTTTACTCGCTACAACTGCGAAGGATATACTCGGTATTCAATCGACGAATTGTTCCAGTGAGAGAGTAAATTCAGTTGGAGCCTTTGGAGGGAACATATTAATGGAACAAAGGCACAGTCTCTCCAACTATAACGCGGAAATGTTAATCTGGGCCCGCAACAACTCGAACTTACTCTTTCCGTCACTGGTACAAACTGCAAAAGCCAGTGAAATTAAGAGTGAATAGTTTGGTCGCTTGAATACCAAGTATATACATGATTACATGTGCTAACTGCTAAGTTCGCAGCTTTTGCGAGTAAATGCAGAGATGACTTGTTGAGTCTCGTTCGCTTTCCAAAACCCCAGTGAAAGTTAACCCTTTGTTGACTCATTACAAAATAATGTTTCCAAAGTGACCAAAACGGTCAATGTTTTAGTTTTTAATAACTGCGTTTATATTTCCTTTGATGAAATTCAGTTGCTGTCCAAGTGTTCATTAGAACGACGAACATTGGCACACTTCATGTTGTATTATCTTGACTGATTTTGCATCAATTAAACTGTGATTGATGATGTGCGGCGTAGTTATATTACGATGAATTGTGATCGGTTGTGTAGTGTGTACGGACCCAGCAGTGTACGGTAATAGCCGAGTATGTTTATTTGAATATTTTTTCCAGGGAGATAATCGCACATGGTGAAAACAAATCAACTAGTTAACGAATAGTTTGTAACTTTTATTCATAAAATCGATGTTTATTCACTATAAATTTGTCCCAGTAATTGAAGTCAGGTTTTCTATGATTCGATTCAAAGAATCGATTCGATTCGATATCATTCAGCTGATTCGATTCGAGATTCAATTCAAACGAAAAAAGGCCGATTCGCAACGGCAATATTTAATAAATTATTTACCTTGTCTTATGTCAAAAGTTCTTGATTATTATACATATATGTATGGCCAATTACTTATAGTATATTGGCCTGTGAATGCGCAAAAAATTTGCTTTATATACCAAACAGATATCAGTATAATTATCAATTACTTTATCGATAATACCATGTGCATTTTGTTTGTATTCTCTTCGGCAGCGCCTTCACCTTGTTATGAATTGATACTTTACATTGTAGATGGGAGCTATTTCTCGTGAGATCATGCATTTTGTTTACATATTGGAGTGAACATATAACAGGCTTATTTAAGGTACAGTTCTGACCAAATTTGTCTAATATTTCTTATTATAAAGCGTTTAATGGCGAAGTTATGAAATAATTAATCGCATGCACAGCATAAAAAGGTCGTGCGCATAGAACTCTCAGGAAACGGAAGAAAAAAAAATTAAATTAGCATTGAAACCTCCGTCGAAATATTTCGAAAAATCGCATATTCTTGACCATGGCAAAAGCCCACACTTGTCAAGTTGAGCTAAAAACACATTTCTAAATAAACAAGATGGCTGCTGGTGGCTATGTTTTTAAACAAATTTTGAGAAAACAAGAAATTATGGCATTGAAATCCATGTAAAAAAGGACGACCATGCAGTCACGACCTGCACTGCTCAGAACTCAATGTGTTAACTTATATGAACGTCAAGATTTAATTATCTATAAATATTTATTATAACCAATTGCGTACATGAAGTTGATTGCTTGTGGTAGGGGGATGGGGTCTACCTCTGAATTTTCATCTTTCACCCTTTCATGTTTCCCCGGGGACATTTTTTCGACTGGCCCATATGCCCATTCTCAATTTGGTTGAATTTTAGTTGTATTCGCCTCCCCCATCCCCTGGCCTTGCATGGTTGGAAATTGGGGTTCCGATAAGTTAAAACTTCGGTTTGCCCCCACTCATTATTTGGGTTGTTTGTTTGTTTCATATCACAACCCAAATCATTAGAATATAAGTAAGGAAGAACATTCAATTTCCAAGAACATGTTTTTGGTTGTTCCTACAAATCCAATACCGAAGTGATTTAGGTTGGGATTTGATCAGTTTGATTACAATTGCATGGAGCTACATTTATACTAGCATTGAGTAATTTTCATTCAATCCACTGGAGCCATGAACAATGAAACAACAATGTTAACCCAACCAAACCTAATGCCAACCGTGCTGACAATTTGCGAACTTTGGCCCAACATATATAGTCATGGTATTATATATGCATATTATTTGTTAAATTAAAATGGCAACCATATGTGCATTTCTCTAGCGTATATTGCCACGGCACAGTGGTCCTCGTGTTCTTAATTAAAATCAGATAGAATTTATTTAGAAAAATATTACACATTCTTCTTGAACGTTAGCAATGCGATTTGCTTTGTGCATGTGCTATGTCGCAGTCAAAACGTCAATAACTTTCGTGTGCCAATTTGACGTCATTTTGGATACAACATATGATGTAATTAACCTAACAGTTTAGGTGAACGTGTTTTTACAAATTTAATAAACTAAAGAAAAGTTTATTTAGTGCATATGAAGTTTGCTGATGATTGGATGAGGCATGTGGCCAGTTGATTGATTGATTGATTGTGGTTTATTGTCGCTTTACCAACTAAGGCCATATCACGACATTGCCAGTTTTAGTGGTGGAGGAAATCCGCACACTTGCGACTAATCTAACAGTGATTTCAATGGCTGATAAACTCGTCAAACATGTGTGGCAAACCACCGGCCATCGGCAAGTAACTGGTAACTCCACCAGATAACGATTTCGAGTTACAAAGTCCACGATGGAAACATGCGGATTTGAACCCTTATCGCCAGCGCTGGAGTTGTACCCCTAACTGATTGAGCCACCGAGGCCCCCTGCATGTGGCCAGTAGGTTGTCCCGATTATAGAGCTTCAAAGTTGTTACAGACGAATGGACTCACAGAGCCCATTTCTATATGCCCATCCAAATGAAGTTTGTGGGTGATAATAACAATTTGAGCTTTAATACAAAGAATATCTGATATACCCATAATTTAAATGTCAAAATACGGTCAAATTGTAAGTAAAAATGAAAGTGTCAATGACACTGTAGCTCAACTTTGTAAAGAAGGTAATTTTTGTGTGATTGGCAATGAATAGAGAGATTAAAAAGGAGTGTAAAAAATGAGCAGTAAAGGATTTAGTCATCAACAGAGTAAAATCCAAGATGGCAGGCGGCCATGTTTTTTGTCCGAATGACCCCAAAATGACTCTTTCCCATCTATATTCCAATTTCAATAGCCATGAAAAATTTCATGATGATCAGACTAAAGGTACGACCTGTAGCCCGTGCTAAAGGATTTAGTCATACAAAGAGTAAAATCCAAGATGGCTGCTGGTGGCCATGTTTTATGGCCGAATGACCCCAAAATGAGTCTTTCCCATCTACATGTCAATATTAACATCCCTGACAAAATTTATGATGATCAGACTATTAAAGGTACGACCTGTAGCCTGTGCTAAAGGATTTAGTCACACAAAGAGTAAAATCCAAGATGGCTGCTGGCGGCCATGTTTTTGGGCCGAATGACCCCAACATTACTCGTTCCCATCTACATGTCATTGTTAACATCCATGAAAATTTTTATGATTATCATACTCAAGGTACGACCTGTAGCCCGTGCTAAAGAATTTAGTCATACAAAGAGTAAATCCAAGATGGCTGCCATGTTTTTGGCCGAATGACCCCAAAATGACTCGTTCCCATCTACATGTCAATATTAACATTAATGATAAATTTTATGATGATCAGACAAACAGTACAACCTGTGGCCCGTGCTAATGAAATAAATTTTGTAATCAAAGATGGCCGCTGGCGGCCATGTTTTTTGTCGGAATGACACCAAAATGACTCGTTCCCATCTACATTCCATTTTCAACAGCCATGACAAATTTCATGATGATCAGACTAAAGGTACGACCTGTGGCCCGTGCTAAAGGATTTAATCATACAAAGAGTAAAATCCAAGATGGCTGCTGGCGGCCATGTTTTTTGCCCGAATGACCCAAAAATGACTCGTTCCCATCTACATGTCATTGTTAACATCCATGACTAATTTTATGATGATCCGACCAAAGGTACCACCTGTAGCCCTTGTCAAAGTATTTAGTCATGCAAAGAGTAAAATCTAAGATGGCTGCGGGCGGCCATGTTTTTTGGCCGAATGACCCAAAAATTACTCGTTCCCATCTACATGTCAATATTAACATCCATGACAAATTTCATGACAATAAGACGAACAGTACGGCCTGTAGCCCGTGCTAATGGATTGAATTTTGAAATTCAAGATGGCCGATGGTGGCCATGTTTTTTTTCCGAATGACCCCAAAATGACTCGTTCCCATCTACATGTCAATGTCAACATCCATGACAAATTTCATAATAATCGGACCAAAGGTACGAACTGTAGCCCGTGCTAAAGGAAATTGTTGACGAATCGCACACACACACACACAGATGACGGATACCAAGCCATGGCAATAGCTCAAACTTTACAAAGTAAAGTTGAGCTAAAAAGGGCTGTAACTCATGTGGCCTGTATTTTTAGTTGAGAAACACACATTCCAGCTTTGGTTCAGTTAAAATAATCCAAACATGAGTTATCAGTCAGAAACCAAAATGTTATGAAATTAGTCAAATTCTAAGTCGAAAAATGGCCATAACTCATGTAACAATAATTGGACAGAACCCAAATTTGAACTTGGCCTGTATTTATAGCCGGGAAATACACATACCAACTTTGTTTCAGATCAAATAATCAAAATTGGAGTTATCGGTCGGAAACCAAACATTTTAATGGACGGACGGACGGATGCCCAGATGCGCACGCAGACGGATGGATATACTGATTACATAATACAACCTTTTTTCAAAAGGGCTTATAAAAACAAAACATAATGAGATAATGCTATTCATTTTATTCTGAATGATGAGGCTGCAATCAGTACTAATGCAGATCCTGAAGAGTAAGAACATTTCCTATTAAAATGTAAATTATATGACAAGATAAGAGAAAACCTTTACAAAAAGATTAATGATGATGATGATTTAAATGAAATTAGAAAATCAGAGACATCGCTATCAACATTATACTAAACAATTACCCAAGAGAATTCTCAAAATTCATACAGAAGGCATACAAACTGAGAACTGACCAGATATACAAACAATGTTGAGTATCGTAGGATCTGCAACACCAGAAATGTGCATATTAAAGCATAAAGTATATATTGTAATAATAATATATATGGCAGCGAGCGCAAGGAGTGGAATGTAAGAGATATTTGAGAACCGAGAATGAGAAGGTGTGTGAGGGAGAGAGAAAGGTAAGAATGAAAGGTATGGTAACATTTATATGGACTAAAAGTGACATACAGGCCCAGGCCAGGCCGGATGCTCTTTATAAAAAAACATCTGTTATATGTACTTTCGTATTTTTTGTATTTTATTGTTAGCACATTTCACTCAAATAAATGATCAAACCTATCCAGACAGAAAAAGAAATTATGCTCCCACAGTCAGTACAGTTTGCATCACTTCAAGTACTAGTTTATACCATAAAATCCTTTTAGATCCATTCATACCACTGTATTGCCCAATCAAATCAGGTAACAGGAACACCAAGAATTTAAATTGTTAACCACATGAGCCAAATCACTATCTAAATATACCATTTTGTCAAAACAAAATACTGTGTTTAGCCACTGACCCTAATAGTAACCTTTAAGAATATAGAGGCATCTTTGTCAAAACACACTCTTGGCTCTTTGGAGTAGTGTTCGTACACAGACAAATAGACATAAGACTGTTTATTGTGTGACTTCTGCTCTCAATCTGTTAGTTTTCAAGTCAGGTAAATGCATTATCATGTATTTAAAGGTGCACCTAATGTTAAATCCCCCAGATTGTTTTATGAAATTTGTCAAATATAGGGGCCTACATATACAGTCTCCCAAGATACAAACCATCCGTTAGAAAATAATACACTTCTAGCTTTTTTTAATGAAATTTTTAGTCCTTTAACCCTTTGGAGAGAATTTATAATATCATGTGTGAGTTTAATGTCAATGTCATAGCAATAATTATTAACAAATTCGGGTCAAAAGGGTCCAATAATTTGTTTTAATTGCTGTGTATTTTCTGTTTTCATGTGCTATCACAATCTATTGCACTTTTAATATACCTTGGGACATTATATTAGTCAAAATATCTCCTATACAATTCATTTATAAACCCAATAATTAATTGAAGTTATGTCTACATAAAAATGACACTTACTGAAATGACATATATGTCGTTCCACTCGCGATCCGTACGGCGACATATATGTTGTTCTACTCGCCAAAGGGTTAAGACATAAGATACATATACGATAATATCATAGTATGTAGAGCCTCATTGAAAAGTAAAACACATCTCAAAACAGTTGTTATTTTTGTATTTTTATTATACCGACTGACATTATCATTTTTGTGAAAATTAACACAGTTTTGAGACAAAAAACAACCTACATTTTTGTCATTTCGAAGAGTAAAATCTGTTACGCATGAAAACACAGTGACAGTACATGTGATGAAGTCGCAGATTTATGGAACATTCAGGGTGATTTGTCAGCAAGAGATAAATATAGTTCCCGATTTGAAATTTTTTCAATCAAATGTCAATGTTCTCAAACCAAAAGCAAAGTCTTTCAGATCAATTATAGTTTTGAATCCACTAGATTTAAATTAACCATAGCTAGCACACAAAAATACATGTAAACTTTTCAGCAGAGAAAGCTTTCTAAAATGACAGAAAAAAATAATGGATGCTAACATTTTACTCCTATTAGAACTGTGAATCATGTTTGATAGGATGTAGCTATGAAACTGTTTTTATTTCACTGATATAAATCAATTTATTCTTCCAAACCATGAAACTCTAAAGTAAATTTGACTCAAAATCACAGTGAGGGTTTTGTTGATATCGCTAATATAGCAACAACATGAGATGAAAAGTCATGGTGCACAGTCCTTTTCTTGAAATATAATACACATACGTTGGATACAGCGAAAGTTTATTTATACACAGTAAAAATTCAAACCGGTATAAGATAAAAGATTTTATTGCAATAACACCTCAATGGGCAGTTGCAAACAAATAACATCCATAAAATAAAAAACATACAGTATTGAAACTATTACCCAACTCCCTTATAATTCAATCATCAGTTAATAATATTCATATATGCAAGTGATAAATTATTCCTGCTCATATCGCAAATGATATCTATGGTGTTAATGTGACTATTCTCCATTTATGCATGGAACAATAAAGAGTGTTACTTATTAGTCTTTCCTGATAGCATTACAATAAAGCACACTCAATTGTCTAATACTGTGTGGAATTTTGCAAAGACTCACATTTTGCAAAAGATTCAGAAAATAAGTCCTATTTTCTCAGAAAATTTTATCTAGAACATAATTGAAAGAAAAAGATCACATTATCCTGCAGTTTAAGACACCCCCATCGTCGAAAATATATCTGTACTGTCGCACTAATATCTGGCATTCACTCACTCGGTATATCATTTCACAAGATAAATATAGGACCCAAATAATGCCAGCATCTTTTATAAATAATAATCTACAGTTCGTTTATTCACAAAATAATAAAGACACCTACTTCAGGCTAATTGGAATAACATTCTCCTCAATTGTAAACAAATAGCACGTGACCTAGCCATAGGGGGCGCTTCTCGATGTAAACATCGAAAGCTCAAAAGTATAATGAATATTCATATAAATAGTAGAAATTTTCGCGGGGTTTCATCAAATTATCACTACCCCGCAGCTAATTGTTTCTCAACGCTGATTGCTTAAAATTACCCAGCCTAGAATTTTATCCAATCAGATGGCGAGCATCAATTAAATACATAGGTTTCGTGGGGTACGTTTCCCAATTATACAGCTACCCCGCAGTTAATGAATCCCAATTAATTCTGTGGCAATAATAGACAGGTCATAATCTCATCATAATTGCAAAGAATTTGTTTTACACTACACTATCGCTAGCAAAAAGCTTAAATATCATTGCTGTTTTACTAAATCCTGCCAAAGGCATAAGTTGTACTAACTATAATGGGACAACATAAATCCCATGACATTCGTAAAAACACCGGTAAATCTTGGAAAAAAATGAACATTGTGAAAGTTACTCATCGTAATACTACTAGTACTATCAAAACTGTGCAAACCAACCCCCGGAGTCAGTTCAAACCAGAGCAATTCCCACTAGTTCAAGCGGCAACAATCGCCACATTCATGCGAACGTTAACCGTTGGGACTTAGCAATCAATCCCAAAAATTGGACAGTGGCCGATTTGAGATGGGCATTAAATATCTGCAGATCATAGTTCCAGATTCAATAAATAAAACGGATCTTGTAAAACTCCTTGAAGCCAATCAGAGGCAATTCATGTCCACTTCCGAGAATGAGCAACTGAACATGCATACTAAAGGGTACAGCAATTCCATCCGTTCCCACTGTGGAAAGTTCTAGTAGCTTCGACGACGTCGATACACCAGATTGCATGTATCGACAACAACAACCATACACACACTTCAGTGCTAATCCTGTTGTGCTTCCCACATCCGTGGGTTTTGCAATCCAAGCTGCGATGGAGTCCCAAAAGGATTCACACATAACCGCTCTTCTGGTTTCCCAGAAATCAGCATTGTCCAACGGACTCCAACCGGCAGCGCTTTCACATTCACCGGATACAGGTTACTCTGATTTTCTACCTTTAACATCTACAAACATGGTCCCGATACCAGACCAGCTGAATCCTTTGTTTGGCTCCAGTGGTGTACCATTAGGCAGCCTACCTATTAAATATTGACTGCGATGTCTCTCAGACTTTCAGAAGAGACATTCTATCGGGCAAGGACATCAATCTAGCACGTCTGATTATAACAGCGCTGGACCTTTCTGATTTCAACAGCCAAGCATCCGAAAAATACGATGCCCGATTGTCACAATCATTAACTCTGTCAGAGTTCATTCGTGCCTTTGGCACATATAAAAGCATAATTTGCGAAGTGTTCCCACAAAGGGCACAGAAGCTGGAAATCGTACTTGGCTGATATCATCTCTATCTCCACTCAGTATGGTGATGGATTCTATGCTTACCATACTGCTTTTTCAGCAAAAGCTGCAGCCTGGCTAGCCTAACTAGTTGACTGGGGCCTACGTGACCATGCTCAATATTCACTAGTAAAAAAAACATTGCTTGCTTTGTTTGTCAAACAGGTCTCACACAGCAAAATTTTGCCCCATTATTTAAACACTGGTTCAAAAGGGCTCAATCAGAGTGCAAGCAACCATCATTCAAATTCTCGGTTCTTGAAATTCTACAATGCCCAATACAACAATCACACAATGCTTGCTATTCAATTCAGTCAAAAGGTTCCAATTTCGAAACCGATTGCAAATACTGGCATATCTGTCTGTCTTGTAAAGGGTCGCATTCAAAACAAGTATGCAGCCAGAAAACGGTCCGTTTCAAGACTTTTTATCAGACTCCAAACTCTAATTCTAAATGACTCCACTATGACTCTGAAAAAGCAAGCTTAATTCCTTGTGGCATTCAAACTCCCATCAATGTTAACTTTCTGTCAACAGCATTATGTCGCTACCCAGATCAAGACTTTGTAAACTTTCTATTGAATGGTTTTTCTAACGGTTTTGATACTGGCATTCAGACTCTGCCGTCAAATCCACTATCTATGAGAAACTTGCATTCTGCGACTTCAAACCCTGAAGCAGTAGACACATTATTGGACAAAGAATTATCTAAGGGTTTCATTTTCAGTCCTTTTGACGAACCCCCATTTGTCAATTTCAGAATTAACCGAATTGGTATTGCAGAAAGAAAAACATGGAGGTAAAAACTTCTTATAGTGGATTTATCAGCTCCCCACTCATCCAAAACATAGCAGTCTCTTATTTTGCTGATTGACAAAGAGGAATTCTCACTCATAAACGTCACAGTGCATCACGCTATTAAAATAATTCAACAATTACCACCAGGGTGCTTACTCTTCCATTGTGATGTACAATCAGCCTTCAAACTATGTCCTTTGAAACAGTCGCTGTGGCCATTTTACGGAATACGATGGTGTGACAAATTTTACTTCTATTCCAAATTATGTTTTGGGAGCCGATCATCTCCGAAAATAGTTAATTCTCTATTGCTACTAATCTCTACGGAGTCCCCAATCTGCTGCACTACTTAGACGACTACCTGACAATACTTCCTAAGGAATTTAACCCTCAGTCTTCCATCCAGGCTATTCTTCATGTTCTTCACATAGCTGGAATTCCTTTAGCTGAGGAAAAGTCAGTAAGACCGACTACTTGCTTAGAATTTTTAGGGATTATCATAGACACTGAAAAGATGCAATGTCGCTTTAAATACCTCATGACAAGCTAGCCAGGCTTCAGCAACTTATCAAATCATTTCTCGAAAGAAATACATGTATAAACAAAAGTTATTAAGCCTCCTGGGATATTTATCATTTGCAGCAAATGTCATGGTACCTAGGCATTCCTGCAAATCATACCTCATAGGTCTTTCCACTTCTGATGCCGAGCTCTGGCATCATGTCAATTTATCTGCGGCCTGTCGAATGGAGCTCCAAATGTGGCACAAATTTTTAGTCAATTGGAATGTAGTGTCCATGTTTCTAAAACAAGAGGTTATCAACTCGGATGAACTCTCCCTGTTCACCGATGCGAGCTCTATACATGGCTTTGCTGGTTATTATAAACCCCATTGGTTTTATGGCAAAGTGGAAAGTCTATGGGTCCATGGCAAAGTGGAAAGTCTATGGGTCCATGGCTTTTCTTGAATTATACCCTATAGTTGCTTCATCGCTATTGTGGGGCCACATGTGGAAAGGCAAAAGAATTTTATTTGTTTGCGACAATGAAGCAACTGTGCAAATTATTAAGAAAGGCAGATCCATAATAATGAGTACCATCCATAATGTCATTAATGAGGCAACTCACCTTCTCTGCTATGGATAACAATTTCATTATTATTCCATGTATATTCTATCTCACAAAAATATTATTGAAGACAGTCTTTCATTGCCGTTTTCAGGACTTCCGTCAGCTTGCACCAGAAGCAGAAAAAATCCCCATGACATGTCCTTCATTCACAGAGATGATGGCAGTTTGATCGGCAAAATAAATTAGATGTGGTCAAACTCGGTATCTAATACTACCTGTGCTCAGCAGGCCCCAAGCTAGGAGGCGACTAGGGCGAAGTTATCACCTTCAAGCCTGCGACCTCGCCCTGGGATGTCCGCAAGGCAATAAACTAAGTCGCCTTCCAAATTTGACCAAACTGAGATTTACCAATGGAAATTTGACTTGTTTTGCAAAAATATATATATAAAAATATATCTGTCATAATGTTGCTGCCCTGTCTCTCTGAACCATTGGGCGAAACATTTCCTTAAAATATCCCTTTCTGACCAAAGAAGTTGTTCACATTCAATCCCGGCCCGATCTATTTGAAGTGGCCTATATTCGCCGGGATTATCGGGGGATTATATATATAAACTATCGAAAGTCATTATCGCTAGTATAAGAAATAATTAGACCATTCGAGATCCATGAGTTTATAAATTAGTACAAGACCACAGTCCCACTATTCAGATATAGAACAATTACAACATTATCAGATTATGTACTGGGTGCTTCGGAAGTTCGTTTCGACAACGCATCGCACTATTGCGACCAATCCTTTGAAACAACCGAATGGCCAAGCATGGTCAAAATTGAAAGAAGTGTTGCGTAGTCTTCCTTAGGTGTGGCGAATTTACAGTCCGTAATGCAAAAAAATGTGAACACATTCATCTCTGTGGGTGATGTACAAATCCATCACAATGGTAAATCTGCCTCTGTTCTACTCAAGCAGTCAAAGACCAATCCCTTCAGAAAAGGCGTTCTCACAAAGTATTTCTGTCTGCCATCCATATGCACGATGCATCATCAGTCAGCAGCTACACTATCTGACCCCTTCCTCATTTCAGAAGTTGGGCAAGTGTTGTCCAGCAGTTATTTTATAACTAAGCTAAAAATTTTGCTTAAACTATGCGCATCCCTAAAGCATAAATATTCAATGCACAGTCTGCGGATGGGCGCCGCCACTTTGCATTCGAAGCCAGACTCAAAGATCATCTCATGAAAACACTGGGCAGGTGGGAGTCAGACTGTTATAAGTGTTACATTCATACTTCAAATGGAACAGTATATGATGCCCACAGAGCATTATTAAAGTAAATGTTTTCATGTGTGAAGGATAGTTATTTTAACAAATATACTCATGTTTATGATGACCTCCTATACTATTTCCCCTATTTTTGTTTACGGTATATAGGTTGTGTTCCCTGGTGGTGGTAGCTTCCTTGGGTCTCTCCGATGGTAGCACCAGCTTCATTTGGTAGGTCGCTTTACTCCGACCCCTCGTCAGGATCGCAAATACTTGCACAAAAGCATACATAAACTAATTTACTTCAATAATTAATGACACAGTTTCTATGAAACCAACAGAAATATTTGATGTTAGAATAAGGACCTACAAGGAGAGCCCCATAAACCCAATTCAAGAGCTTGTCATGGTTATTTATATAATTAATCAAGAGCTTTGTCATGGTTAATTATATAATCATTTATCCAAGCCTTGAAATAGGGTGTCTGTCATTTGCATAGCGGGCTTACAGCTCAGCAGAATGAGGTTCCCAGAGTAGTGTTGAAACGATTAGCGATTTTAAGGAATCAACTAGTCGCCAGAGGTAATCGACTACTAGTCGGAACCCTTCTAAGAGTTCCCGTTTCTATGCCCATATGATGTATAAAATGAGCCATGTGGCATCGCAGTTTTGAGTATCCAACTCTTCATTTCAGAACGAAAAGCACGTGAACGATATAATCTCCCGTTTTGCCCATTAGTCTCCCAATTTGATGTCTTAAACACGGCTCTCCTGCAACCTCCATATAATCTCACGTTTTGGGGAATGCAGGTAATAAAAACATTTTATTTAAACAAAATTGTCGCCGGTAACCAGGAAATAAATAGGCAAGTCTCGCTAACGAGATGTCGGGTGTGTTCTATTGTATTTCTGAATTGGAGCCT
Source organism: Siphonodentalium dalli (assembly GCA_032622095.1). Lineage (NCBI taxonomy): Eukaryota > Metazoa > Mollusca > Scaphopoda > Gadilida > Siphonodentaliidae > Siphonodentalium > Siphonodentalium dalli. The sequence continues at coordinate 64,951,045 of CP136068.1, forward strand.
CATGTCGCGGGGGGAGGGTATGTGGGTATTATAATGATCTAGAATCTATTCAGTTACTGAGTTGAATTTACCAGCTTGACTTGTCGCGAATTATGTTTCGTATATCATTGAAGCCATTGTGTTGCATCATTACTCTAGTATTACACGTGCCACAGTGAGAAGTTATCACTGGTCAATTGCGTCCCATCGAACTAGACAGTGTTCAGTCGGCAGCTACACTTCATGTCTTTGATGATCAACATAAAAGAAACCGCGCCTACACTTGCATACATTGGGTTCAGTTCATGCCATGGAGTTCACCGCCCGTGCATGACTGGCAGTGGCATCGTTAAAGGAACAATACAATAAGGCTTTAAGAAGTTAATATGTGTTAACTGTTACAGATTATGTGATAATATGGCCGTGCAATGGCACTGCTGTCATGATAGCAGATAGGTAGTGCTTTTTCCCCGACTAGTCGACTAGCAGATTTCGGGATCGACTAATTCAATAATCGCGTCGATTTCGACTAGTCAATTAATCGTTTCAACACTATCCCAGAGGGTGAATTTGGTGATGCTAGCCCGCTATGCAGGGTAGCATCACTAAATTCACCCTCTGGGGACCTCATTCTGCAAATGACAGACACCCTATTTCAAGGCTTGCATTTATCCATGATAGTCTTTGCATTCAAATAAGGCCTGGGCTATAAGGACTTAATTAAATAGATTGTATAATCCTGTCATGCGTTAGTTGTTAGCATGTTAGTTATATCAGTATTACTTCATTTATCTATGTCTATCATTGCATGAACAAAATTATTTTTGCTATAATCAAATCGTACATGTGTCTTGGCGCACATAGATGCTATATATGTGAATATTCTTAATTATTCAAGTTACTAATATAAACTAAATTCTTCATGTGTAATATTTAAACTCCTAGAGAGAGCACATTATAGTCTATTATTTATACCAGTATAGTAATTATAATTACTTATCGACATGTAACATTAGTTCTTAAGCAAGAGATTTAATATAAGTATTTGAATTTGCATACATGTAGTATTAAACGATTTCCCGAATCTTGATAATAACCATCGCAGTTTAAGCCGCCCCTGTTGTTGCAAATATATCTGTACGGTCGCGCTAATATCCAGCATTCAATCACTCGGTAGTTTCATTTAGTTTATTTAATAAATATAGTTTCCCAATTATACAGCTACCCCATAGTTAATGAATCCCAATGATTTCTGTGGCAATAATAGGCAGGTGATAATCTCATCCAATCAGAACTCGAGTTAGCTCAATCAGTTATGGGGAATGCCCAGATTATCTCAGTTTGTTTACATTTTGCAAAGAATTTGTTTTACACTATATTATCACAAGCAAAAAGCTTAATATTTATATCATTGCTGTTTTTCTACACCACACTCTTCACCACCATCAGCGGAACACCAATTATGGGGCTCTCCTTTATCCATGGTTCTTATTCACACATCACGTTCATGAAGGATCAAATACCAATTACCAATACCATGTCAGTGTCTCCCAGTAAGCTATACCATATGGTGGTACTTGCAGCCAAACTGGATTGCATTGCATATCATAAAGTATGTGCTGTCTTCTTGCATTTAGCATCTGCTGTCATTCAAGGTCTCCGAAAAAGTTCACATAATTCAGTTTACTTCAACACTATTACTTTATCAGTCATATGTGCATTGAATGGAAAGCTTGCTGCTGCAGTGTTGCATCCGCCCTGCTTTTCATTCATAAAAACAGAAATCTGCAACCATACATCTCGCAAATAAGTCATACACAAAAAAAAAATGTTGTGGTGTTGCATCGACCCTGATTTTTTCCACGACCATAAATTGCAAAACCTTGCTTCTGTGGTGTTGCATCCACCCTGGTTTTTTTTTCTTCATAAAACGAAATGCTTCATAATTATTGCGGATACCATTCGTGTCAACAAACCTTTACGCACTTCTGTATGGGAGGCCAAATTCACAATTATTAATAATTCTGCTGAAGCACAATTCAATTGTGCTTCAGTGCAATCCAAAATTAATTGCGTGAAGTGCAATTGAATTGTGCTGAAGCGTAATTAATTTTCCATATATGACTAAACCCCCCCAGTTAATTAATGAATAAATTTAATAGAAAATTAGTTGCGCTTCAGCGCAATTGGTGGATATCCCATATGAATTGATGATAATGGAATAACCTATCTATTCAGGGGTGTAAGCTTGTAACAATTCAATTGCGCTGAATTGATATGAATCAAGCTGGATTGCGCTTCAGCTTCAGCGCAATTATTAATAAATGTGAATTTGGCCTCCCATACTTCCAGCTGCCGTGGTGTGGCATTCACACGCATTTGCCAGTAGTTCCAAACTACTTTTAGCAATGTCCACCTTTACTGAAACAAAGTCTATAGGAATGCTCGCTGCATTTTAATTACATCAATGTCTTCATTATCTCTCGCAGACTTGTACTATCCAGTCATGTCTCGTCTTTCGGTAAGATCTTGCCAAGCTAAACTGAGTCAGAGTCTAGTCATGACACGTAGTGGGGGTTTTTAGTGGATGGCCAATTTGTTAATACAATACATCCACTGTATAGGTTTGTTATCTGGAGATTACCAAGGATATTTCTAACAGCTGGAGAGGTGTCTAAGGTTCACTGAAGCAGGTTCTAGTTGTGTGGGGCAAATGAATCGGCACATACCTTGCGGGGGGGGGGGGGGGGGGGGGGGGGGGGGGAGAGAGCCATTCAGTTTTCTTTGATGTATTTGATCATTATGATATTTCATATCTTTATAATCACTTTATGTGCCAAAATATATATATACTAGAAGGTGACCCGACTTCGTCCGGGATTTGACCTTAAATTGTCCATTTTGAAGGTCAAGGTCAAGTGGGGTCACGATTTGACCAGTCCAAGACACTGCCCGGACAAAAGTACCCGACAAACGTGCCCGTCGAAATCCATCCGGTTTTACCCGATTTGACCTTGAATTGATCATTTTGAAGGTCAAGGTCAGGTCGGGGTCACGATTTGACCCGCCCAAAACACTCAGTGGACAAAAGTAACCCTATGTATAAAATTTCGTCGAAATCCCATCAAAATTGGCGATTTGACCTTGAATTGACCCGATTTCAAGGTCAAGGTCACGTCGCACGGGCAAATGAATATGCTTATGAGACTCCCCATACGAAATTTTAGTACCCCCACATACCAAGTGTCATCGAAATCCCGTGATATTCGGGTGTTTGACCTTGAAATGACCCGATTTCAAGGTCAAGGTTATGTCGCACAGGCAAATTAATAGGTTTATGCCACTCCCCGGCCGAAGGTACCCCCACATACCAAGTTTCATCAAAATCCCGTGATATTCGGGCGTTTGACCTTGAAATTACCCGATTTCAAGGTCAATGTCACATCGCACGGGCAAATTAATAGGACCATGTCACTCCCCGGCCGAAAATACCCCCACATACCGAGTTTAATCGAAATCGGCTAGGCCGTTTTCGAGTCCATCAATTACAGACAGACAGACACACACACACACACACAGATCTTCCAAAATATATAATAGACTAGCCGATGAGCCCGACGTTGTCCGGGCTATTCAAAAACCAAATTTCAAGTCGATAGCTCCACCCGTTTCCGAGATCTGGTCTGCGCATGCGCGAAGCTGGCGTCGCACGGGCTCGGCGACCCGACAAAATTCGTATCCGGGGCAAGATACATTCACATACCAAATTTCAAGTCGATAGCTCCACCCGTTTCAGAGATCTCGTCTGCGCATGCGCGAAGCTGGCGTCGCACGGGCTCGGCGACCCGATAAAATTCGTATCCGGGGCAAGATACATTCACATACCAAATTTCAAGTCGATAGCTCCACCCGTTTCCGAGATCTGGTCTGCGCATGCGCGAAGCTGGCGTCGCACGGGCTCGGCGACCCGATAAAATTCGTATCCGGGGCAAGATACATTCACATACCAAATTTCAAGTCGATAGCTCCACCTGTTTTCGAGATCTCGTCTGCGCATGCGCCGCACAGGCTCGTCAATACGACAACGTCCACCGCCTGGTCAAACTACACACACGTACCAAGTTTCGTCCCGATCGGCCGAGAATCGTAGATTTGTATCAATGACAGACAGACATACAGACAGACAGACAGACAAACAGAGGTCTTCAAAATATATATGAGACTAGCCGATGAGCCCGACGTTGTCCAGGCTATTCAAAAACCAAATTATTCAAAAACCAAATTTCAAGTCGATAGCTCCACCCGTTTCCGAGATCTCGTCTGCGCATGCGTGATGCTGGCGTCGCACGGGCTCGGCGACCCAATAAAATTCGTATCCGGGGCAAGATACATTCACATACCAAATTTCAAGTCGATAGCTCCACCCGTTTCAAAGATCTCGTCTGCGCACGCGCGAAGCTGGCGTCGCACGGGCTCAGCGACCCGATAAAATTCGTATCCGGGGCAAGATACATTCACATACCAAATTTCAAGTCGATAGCTCCACCCGTTTCCGAGATCTCGTCTGCCCATGCGCGAAGCGGGCGCCGCACGGGCTCGCCAATACGACAAGGTCGACCGCCTGGTCAAACTACACACACGTACCAAGTTTCGTCCCGATCGGTCGAGAATCGTAGATTTGTATAAATAACAGACAAACATACATACATACAAACAGACAAACAAACAGAGGTCTTCAAAATATATATGAGATATCAATGATTTCAATTTGAATGTCTCTGCAACTCTTTTCCAAAGCGGGCTCCTTAAAAAGAATTTATGCATTAACTACTCCCTCCATTAAAAAAGAAATCTATGTGACAGGTTAATTACCTTACGCCATGTTAAAAATAGCTTTTCCAAGCTTCAGCTAATAAGTATATCAGCCCAGTCTGTCCTTGGTAGATCAAAGGTTATATAGCTGCGGTCTGCCGTGGTAGCACGCTGGTAAATTACATAATCATGTGACACCTCGGAATATAAGCTGATAAAGTTCACATATTTTTATATTTTATTAAACTTCAGCTTTTGACAAAAACAAAATGTACCAAGTGAATAATTGGAATCCATGGTTGTGGTTTGAGACTTCAAAGGCTCGAATACGTTGATAAATATGGAAATTAGCCATGTGCATGTATAAATAGAAAAATAATCTATACCCAAACTTGGAAAGAACTGAATTCCTACAAGCGATTAAAACATGTTCATGCATGATCGTTTGCGAATTGTTTACAGATAATGTATGGTCTTGGGTCCCGTTTGCATTCAATGAATTAAAGTGTTAAATTATCGTTTTGGAAACTAAATAAATTATTTTGTTGATTTTCTAAAAATAAAATTTGTTCTTTAATTCTGTTTTGCTGCGTCATAGTTTTTTTTTATCATTTTATTGGCTTCATTTTGTTGCTGATGTGGGGGTCTGTTATATAACTATATATCAACTTAAAATTGATGTCACAAAATGATGGATTTTCGGACTAGCTTTTCGAATAAATAAATTGAACAAGGGCGCTGACTGTTGGAATAAACAAATGAATTTATTGCGAAACCACAGTGTATGTGGAAAAGCAAAACATATATAAACTATACATATAAAGGGATGTGAGACAGAGTGGGTGCATGTGCATACACTTATATACGATATAAAGGTGTATACATTCAAATATATATTTGGAAGTAAATTGGCACCAGACAGAATATGCTAGGTATACTATACTGTGTGTACACTTATTATAACCGCGATTTTTCATTTTCATTTAGATTGATATTTCCAAAATACCAAAATGTATCACATGATACGATTATTCCCACGCGGTTAGTATTGAATTTATAACTTGAGGTTACTGAGATCCAGATTCCTATATATTGGAAGTAGGTAATTTTAGCAACAGAACTTAAAAATGATCGATCTACGGGCTCGCTTTTCGAAAAAATTTAATTAAACACGGGTATACCGATTGTTTTATTTTTGTTTGCCATATTATCCCATATAATTAATTTCATTGGCTGAATCCAATCGCAACGCATACCGTTTTATTTATTTCTTACATGTGCCTACACATATAAGCAATACTTCAACGTGCTTCTAATATTTACTATTCTAAATGGCATCATCAGTCTCGAGCAAAATTATAATTCAAAGTCGATGATCATTGTATTTTCTTAGGTATATCGTATGAAGTGGCAAGCAAACCAATAAATTTTAACAAATAATCGTAGCTGGAAAGATCAATGGGTTTCGCCAATTAAATCATGTGTGATCAGAGTAAAAATGGCGGAAACTGGTGACCGGGCCTTACCTTAATCGAGGACATAGGACATTTTTGCGACAGCAGTCTCGTGGTTGTAGGCTATAGCCTTTGGAAGACTATACCATAAACTATATATCAGAACAATCATGGGCCTAATATATATATATATATAATATAATGTAACTATATATATGAAAACAGGGGCTTACAAATAGAACACATGTTCGGTTCATTACATAATTTAATGAGCAGTTTGGCTACTCAATTTGGTAAAATAAAATATAATACCTAAACATGAGATTTGGCCAGATGTGAGCCCCCTCCCCCCGAAACCAGAATGACATTTGTATATACAGCGCGACTTTATATGCTCTAAAGCCTTGCAAAAATCATAGTAAGCTGTTTTTTGAATTTTTCACATAAAAGAGATATAAACACTGTAACATTTAAAAATTTGTATCGAAGTATTTAAAACAAAACTTATATATATTTCAAAGTTGATTATCATTGCATTTTGAAGTGGTAAGGAAAGGAATAAATTAACGAATAATTAATTTCTTGAGTAATAGTTTTGAGTAAATGTTTGCTAATAAATTTAGTGGAATTTATCCTTAAAGCCACATGGCGGTTTACGCTCCAAAATACAGCCAATAATATTCGCTTTTGAATTCTTCCCGTATCGAAAAAGGTCGATATTATAATACTACCTTTCTATGGGCATTATATGTCACATAAAGTCAAATTAAAGTCATAAAATATACAACTTTGAACATGGTGTTTGTGTTTCAAACAAAAAAACAGCCATGTGCTCGGCATTCCATGGACAGAAAAGAGCGTTCCGTGTTGTCTATTCCTGAGATGGTTTCAATAAAGAGCATTATATTTGTTTCAATTAGGTGCAAAAAATTGAAACAACTGGAAAATGTCTGTGACCATGCATGACAAGTATTTTTCAGAGCATTGGCAGTTGGTATATCAATATTTTGCGTATTTGTCAACCTATATCTCATACCTCCTTCCAAATTACCTAGAAAAAATTTGGAAGCTTGAACGAGCCATGTCTGTTTAAATATATACATATTTTATAAGGACTAGAAAAAACCTAAATATTACATGAACTAATTTCAAGTTCGTAGTATTCCGATTAGGCTTTTTCACAGTCCTTTAATAATACGAAGCTAAGCCGAGAATTTAAAAAAATGGATCGTTGCTTTGATTTGTTGTGTGTTAACGGAGAGGAGGTATAGTGATCGATCAGCGGCAAGATTGCTGGAATATCTCTGATGGAACAGGTTTCCCCAGAAATGCATTGGGTATATGTGTATATAATGGTGGGGTGAGATACAATCGTTCAACTAAATTAAATCCGTTTTTCAGTAATGCTATTTATGTCATTTATGAAAATAAAAACAAAAAGGATGCCATTCCGCAGACCTGTGTAGCGGTAATATACCATATACGACAAATATGTCGAAAGCAACACGCTGTAATATCATTTAAATCTGCATAATTATATGGGCTGCGTTTATTGTCAGTTGTTTATTATCTAGTATATTCCAAGCACAATGTTAACAGTACACTACTGATAAACAAGCCAGATTGATCAAAAACAGTCTAGAGTATACTGGTATAGCTATACCAGTACACTATAGACTGTTGATTAATCTGGTCTGTGTATCGGTAGTGTACTAGCTGACTACTGTCAATGACATCGTCACCTGTATACAGTCAAATTAGTGACTTGCGTCATAGTAATATACCCTTATGACAGAACTATATGTATGTCGAAATAACATGTAATTTTACTTATTTTGAAAACATGATGCTAGTCAATTGGCAGCAGGATGATGGGTAAATCTGGAATTTTGTGACGTAATAATACAGAAAGACATTCCATCTACACGCGAATCCAAGTAATATGAATTCTCATGTTATTCCCACCAAACCTCTATACTCGTGAAAATCAGCTAAACAAATTCATGGGGTATGTCCATTTCCCGCGACAAAAATCATCTTCTGTGATCCATGTGTTCATGATGTTTGCGACATAGGCATTTTGTCAACCAACGTGGTGTTAATTTCACACTTGTAAAGCTTACACACAAAACATTCTTGTTTCACTTCCCATTTATGTCACATGAGGGTGTGGAGTACGAGGAAAACAATCTGAAATAGGAAAATATTTGATTGCCCGGGAACAATATATATTATACATCGATCATCTAGCTTGCATAAATTTTCCATATTTCGATGTATCTGGTTTAATACGTGGGCATGCACCTGCATGGCGCATAATTAATTACATACATGTTATTTCCTATCGTATTTTGTCAATAGATTCAATAATATAGTTCTCCAATAAAAAAAAAAGTAATCAAAACTATTAGTGTTTTGTCAACAAAAATCGCTATTTTCGCAGATGATCATCATTGTTTCTTCGATATTTGAATTGAGAAGCAAATGAATATATATTAATGATTAACGAATATGTAAAGTTAGTAACTCTCCGCTGAGTTATCAAAAAAGAATACTAATATATTGTAACACCATATGTTTATTTAACAAAAAAACAACCAAGAGTCATATATAAGGTAGTTTAAATCCCGAGATGCTCAATTTAATTACTGGTCGGTCTGAATTCTGGTGTTAACATACATACATGTAGATAGATCGCCATGTATACGCATCAAATAGTTTTATATACCGACAGTTTATACCACAGAAAAGAAAGCATTAATCAAATTACAGTAGACTAAAATCAGGTCCTGACTTTTTCAGCAGGATACAATAAAGGGCACTTATTAATAGTTAACTCCTGATATGGTATGAATAAAGAGCATTTATGTCGAAAGGCAGATATTACTATGGCAGCGGTACAGGTTTTCCACCCACCTCCCCGGAGTATATATTGACTGTATAGATGTGCCGGGATCGGATTTTTGTGTAACCGATATGCATATTGACGATATTGTCCTACATATAATATCACTATATATATATTTATATATATATAAATGAAAATTAGATTATTACAATTATAGTTTTATGAGTATTAAACAAAGACTTATTCAAAAGAGATACCATTAGGATTCCATTCCAGTGTGTCCCTTTATCGCTCGACTTAATTATGGAAGTTCATTTTCGTTATGCGCATGCGCAACGAAAACTTCCTAAATTCTATGAACTATCATGATACGAGATTTCCCATGATAATCCATCTTCTTTCGGCATCAAATGCCAAACGATGGTGAAAAACACCGAGTTATATTATGTACATAATAAAGTATAACAATCAGTGGGGAGGATGGTAGGGCCGGTATTTGGTTTGAATAAGTCTCTGTTACTCATAAAACTATAATTTGATAAATCAAAATTTCATTTTTATGTCGGAACGACTTTAATATTCAAACCAAATACCATTAGGATTCTACCAGATTTTGTAGCAATAAACACTTGACTTATCTGGAGGTGGGTTTAATCAAACATGCATCAAATATGTAAAATATACTCACGCTTAGTGGTTTTTCCACTATTAAATAGCACCAGTGTCCACCAATGATTCTTGATGTACGTTCTCTATAATTCCCACTGAGATTCTTAACATAAGTACAATATGAAGAACGTATCTACAATATCTCCTTAATAGGAATAACCATCTGTGGTAACTCAGCGAAAGACAGTACATGATGTATTAAAAGTCCATATTGTGTAGGAGACAAAACACCCAACATCTCCTAACAATGCAATTGTTACATATCAGTCTTATACCTCATAGTATAATATATAGAAACCGATTGACTTATGTTATATACACAGTTTATATAAACATAATGGATTACTATTTTCTGTAACATTGCACTGTCAACATGTATATGAATGTTATCAACATGAAATCTAATATAATCTACAGAAAGTTAATACTGGTTAGCTTGGAAGGACCTGTATTTCCTGTGGCTTTAATTAAACTAGACAAAGTTGATTCTCATGGTATCATCGAAACGATGTGATGACGATGAGGAAACAAGTTTTCTATGTCAATATATTCAATGATGCATCCCACAACGGCGCTATTGGTGTTGATTTGGGTAATTTCAAATTTCGAAAACGAGAGCTAAATTCCATGTTGGGAACAAAGATTAAGTAGGAGGACCCTCCCCCATGTAAACCCCATTTTAACATGCAGATTTAGGATTGGGTGTAGACCTATATGTTATGTCACTCGATGTGAGGCAAAACTCGATGATATCATGAACCAATGATGTATGCAGATCAATCGCGGGATTCTTCCAAATTTGAAAGATCGCCTGGACTACCTCATCTAATTCCCATATGTGGGTTGCTAAATGATGGGGACTGAAGTAATCTGCCACCGGCAGTGAATTCGTTCCCTGTTACATGAGCTGTTTCTTACATGATACAGTTGTGTCTCAAGTTCAGATCCTAGAGATGTATAGCCAGATGACACAACCATACAGATTTTTTCCCGCCCTGATGGTTTATATTCTGGGCGACAGACGTACTAGTAGTATCCTAGCGAATTAGAATTAACTAGTGAGTCACTTGAGAAATAAAAGTTGAGATAATAAAAGAAGTAACGTGCTCAATACTGCAGTAATTTCTAGTATGTGTTATGCTGACATTTTTCACTGGTGATCAATTGTCTTGACTAACTTGGTGACCCAAATAACAACCCCATCCCCAAGTCTGAGATGGAGCGGGTATTATTACAATCTAGACCGAAAGAGCGGTACCCTGTATTAAAATGTTGTCAGATGCAAATCGGATAGAGGCTTGGACAAAATTGTATACCTGCAGGCCTTAAATCCAGAAAGCAAATATACTTTCTATAGTGAAAAATCTGCCTTCACGAAAATCAAATTAAGAATAAAGATTCTGGTTCTCAGCAGATTTTAAGCCCTGATCTGATCCAGAGGCATGATTGTGTAAGAAGATATATCTGAAGATGTGTGACACGCACAGGGGTAGACATATACATGTCTAGGTATTTTTACCACCACGGAAAGCCCCCCCGACATGGGGCAATTTACCTACAGCATGCTTGACCAAGATCGAAATCTAGCTCATGACGGACATAATGCAAGACATCTGATTTACTGCAAACACAAGAGGTACGATTTACTGAAAGTACGTTATTCACATAGCGGCGTAACGATGCATCGAAAACGGAAAATGTAAGACGATCGATAAAATCAAATCAAAAGTATTGTTCCCGGGCAATACAAAATATATTATGACTTCCAATATTATCCCCTCATAATCCCACCTGTGGCATAACTGGGAAGTGAAGACATAATTTTAGAAGGCCTCACAAAGGTTAAACTATACACCGAATCGAGTGATCTCGATTGACAAAAATGACAATGTCGGAAAGAATAAAACATCTCAAACTTGGTGGTCCTAGAATACGATTTTTCTTGGGAAAATGGACAGACTCCACGCTTTAATTGTAATAGGCAATTATCGAAGACACATAAACACATTTATTAGCATTTTTGCCAGCCTTGGGAAGATTCGTAGAAGCAAGTTCTATGTAACGGAATTGCATGCACATTTCCGATGCAATATAAAAGAACGCGGCTTCGTTGTTTTCGGTCGGGAATTACAACGACAACATGCTCTATGTCATTTTATCAAGATTCGGGGAAAATTGGCGCAGTAATTAATACGATGATTTATTCACACCTGAGAATACACAAACGAGGGCTAACAAATGGATTCATTGAATTTCACTTGGCAGGTTGAAATACGGCGATCAAAAGTGTCAGTTCTATTTTTGGAATAGGATCGATTCTTGATCTGCCTGAAAAAGCCTTCTGATTGGTTGAATCATCCATTGGCTCAGTTCGGTACATTCTCCACACCAATCCAATTTGATTGGTTGGTTGATTTAATTAGGCCGAGAAAGTTAATAAAAGCAGGCGTCGGACCTGCAAACCTCAGATGAGTCAGGGCTACTGGAGCCCAACACAAGCAGCTGGTTCGAAGCTCTCCAACCAAAGATAATTTATCATATTTCAAGGAAGACAGTTGGTGAAGATGGAGTAACAATCAAGTTATTCAAAGAAGACGATTGAAAAAGACAGAAACCACAGAAGATAGTTGGTGAAGATTGAGTAACCATCGAGTTATTCAAAGAAGATGATTGAAAAAGACAGTAACGACAGAAGACTAGTTGGTGAGGATTGAGTAACCATTGAGTTATTCAAAGAAGACGATTGAAAAAGACAGTAACCATGCACAGAAGACTAGTTGGTGAAGATTAAGTAACCATCGAGTTATTCAAAGAAGACAATTGAAAAAGACAGTAATCACAAAAGACTAGTTGGTGAAGATTGAGTAACCATCGAGTTATTCAAAGAAGATGATGGAAAAAAACAAGAACCACAGAAGACTAGTTGGTGAATATTGAGTAACAATCGAGTTATTCAAAGCAGACGATTGAAAAAGACAGTGACCACAGAAGCCTAGTTGGTGAAGATTGAGTAACCATCGAGTTATTCAAAGAAGACAATTGCAAAAGACTGAGAACCAGAGTTATTCAAGGAAGATAGTTGGCGAAGATTGAGTAACCACAGAGTTATTCAAGGAAGAGAATTGGCGAAGATTGAGCAACCCCGGCGTTATTCAAAGAAGACGACGACCATGTAACCTACAAAGATTACAAGATTTATTGTTTCTTTAATAAATATATAAACTTCAAATCCGAGTTTATTGTAATTGAAAGGGTCACAAGTTGGCCTCTTGCATTACCTTATCACTTTGGAAAACCGGTTTCCCTATTTCCCCCCAAATAGTGTGGTGGCAGCATATTTAGCAGATAGAATTTGATGGAAGACTTGGCCCAAGGTAACCCCTTGCACCCAGGTGGCCTCACGTGTCTTAACATTAATCATAGACACCGCGTTTTGAGCACGGTGGTGTCACCCACTTGGTGTCTGCTACTATTGTGCAACTATATTACCACCCCCTCTGCGTGTTACAGATGCAAACGAATCAGTCGCATTCGGAAACATCAATTACCTATGAGATCATCCCGAGAAATTGAAGATATTCCCGAGTTGTAACCTTCAGTTGAGTCAAAAACATGTCATTTGTTGTGTGCTCGTTCGTTCCTGAAACCAATAATATATACAGAACGATATCAAGAAAGTTATATAAGCACCCCCTTCTACCCAAAACGATCTAGAGTAGGCACTGTCAGAAATTATTCTGTGTCATGTGCTAGGGAAATTAAACTCAACAGAGTTTTCATTGGTCCTATTAATTGTTCGCACCAAAACTGGAATCGATTGTCAAACCAGGTTTGTGCTGTCCTGTATCATGCCAGATTGGAACATTTGGATGTACCCATTTAAATGTTTAAAGGTACGACAATATTTCAGTGGCTACATTATCCATCGACATTTGTACCACACAACAAAGAAGTTGACAGAGTCCTCAGCTTCCGGGTCTTTCCCGAGTGAGGTAGTCTTGTCTGTTCTCCAATGGGACTTGCAATTGTATCAGAGTCAGAATCGTCATTTCATCAGATATCTGCTCCCGAGCATAAATGCTCACAGAGTCATCCTCATAGAACGGGTCTTCCCTGATTGAGGTAGTCTCGTTTCATCTCCAAGGGAAGAATTTCAGTTTTCAAAACTGAACTTTGCTGTGACAATTAACTGCTGCAAAACGTTTTTTGTCACTGTTCAAGCAGTTCGGTATTTGTTCTGTTTCTTTTATTAGCGTGTTAAAAACACTAAGTCCATTTTAGTATAACGGAGCAAGTCAAATTGTGATGTTCACTAGAGGATGTCGAATTTGAAGATGGATTATCACGGGGAATCTCGTACCACGAGAGTTCACAGAATTTAGGAAGTTTTCAATGCGCATAACAAAATACTACTTCCATAAATAAGTAATAAAGGGACACACTGGAATGAAATCCTAATGGTATCTGGTTTGAATAAGTCATAACGACATAAAATCCCTACTTACTGTCAAATTATGAATTTTAGTTATGTCCCTTGAATCTAATGCTGCTAAAATACAGAAACTGTATATAGTCTCATATATATTTTGAAGACCTCTGTTTGTCTGTCTGTATGTCTGTCTGTCTGTATGTCATTGATACAAATCTACGATTCTCGACCGATCGGGACGAAACTTGGTACGTGTGTGTAGTTTGACCAGGTGGTGGACGTTGTCGTATTGGCGAGCCCGTGCGGCGCCCGTGCAGCGCATGCGCAGACGAGATCTCGGAAACGGGTGGAGCTATCGACTTGAAATTTGCTATGTGAATGTATCTTGCCCCGGATACGAATTTTATCGGGTCGTCGAGCCCGTGCGACGCCAGCTTCGCGCATGCGCAGACGAGATCTCGGAAACGGGTGGAGCTATCGACTTGAAATTTGCTATGTGAATGTATCTTGCCCCGGATACGAATTTTATCGGGTCGCCGAGCCCGTGCGACGCCAGCTTCGCGCATGCGCAGACCGGATCTCGGAAACGGGTGGAGCTATCGGCTTGAAATTTGGTATGTAAATGTATCTTGCCTCGGATACGAATTTTATCGGGTCGCCGAGCCCGTGCGACACCAGCTTCGCGCATGCGCAGACCAGATCTCGGAAACGGGTGGAGCTATCGACTTGAAATTTGGTTTTTGAATAGCCCGGACAACGTCGGGCTCATCGGCTAGTCTCATATATATTTTGAAGACCTCTGTCTGTCTGTTTGTCTGTCTGTTTGTCTGTCATTAATACAAATCTACGATTCTCGACCGATCGGGACGAAACTTGGTACGTGTGTGTAGTTTGACCAGGCGGTCGTCGTTGTCGTATTGGCGAGCCCGTGCGGCGCCCGCTTCGCGCATGCGCAGACGAGATCTCGTAAACGGGTGGAGCTATCGACTTGAAATTTGCTATGTGAATGTATCTTGCCCCGGATACGAATTTTATCGGGTCGCCGAGCCCGTGCGACGCCAGCTTCGCGCATGCGCAGACCGGATCTCGGAAACGGGTGGAGCTATCGGCTTGAAATTTGGTATGTGAATGTATCTTGCCCCGGATACGAATTTTATCGGGTCGCCGAGCCCGTGCGACGCCAGCTTCACGCATGCACAGACCAGATCTCGGAAACAGGTGGAGCTATCGACTTGAAATTTGGTTTTTGAATAGCCCGGACAACGTCGGGCTCATCGGCTAGTCTCATATATATTTTGAAGACCTCTGTCTGTCTGTTTGTCTGTCTGTTTGTCTGTCATTAATACAAATCTACGATTCTCGACCGATCGGGACGAAACTTGGTACGTGTGTGTAGTTTGACCAGGCGGTCGTCGTTGTCGTATTGGCGAGCCCGTGCCGCGCCCGCTTCGCGCATGCGCAGACGAGATCTCGGAAATGGGTGGAGCTATCGACTTGAAATTTGCTATGTGAATGTATCTTGCCCCGGATACGAATTTTATCGGGTCGCCGAGCCCGTGCAACGCCAGCTTCGCGCATGCGCAGACGAGATCTCGGAAACGGGTGGAGCTATCGACTTGAAATTTGCTATGTGAATGTATCTTGCCCCGGATACGAATTTTATCGGGTCGCCGAGCCCCTGCGACGCCAGCTTCGCGCATGCGCAGACTAGATCTCGGAAACGGGTGGAGCTATCGACTTGAAATTTGGTATGTGAATGTATCTTGCCCCGGATACGAATTTTATCGGGTCGCCGAGCCCGTGCGACGCCAGCTTCGCGCATGCGCAGACCAGATCTCGGAAACGGGTGGAACTATCGACTTGAAATTTGGTATTTGAATAGCCCGGACAACGTCGGGCTCGTCGGCTAGTTCTTATGTATCATAAACATGTTTATTAACATAGGCAACGGGACTCAGAAATATTAAATAAAGACAAATATATAAAAAAACTAGCCGATGAGCCCGACGTTGTCCGGGCTATTCAAAAACCAAATTTCAAGTCGATAGCTCTACCCAGCCCGAAATTTCAAGTCCATAGCTCTACCCGTTTCCGAGATCTGGTCTGCGCATGCGCGAAATTGGCGTCGCACGGGCTCGGCGACCCGATAAAATTCGTATCCGGGGCAAGATACATTCACATAACAAATTTCAAGTCGATAGCTCCACCCGTTTCCGAGATCTCGTCTGCACATGCGCGAAGCTGGTGTCGCACGGGCTCGGCAACCCGATAAAATTCGTATCCGGGGCAAGATACATTCACATAGCAAATTTCAAGTCGATAGCTCCACCCGTTTCCGAGATCTCGTCTGCGCATGCGCGAAGCGGGCGCCGCACGGGCTCGCCAATACGACAACGTTCACCGCCTGGTCAAACTACACACACGTACCAAGTTTCGTCCCGTTCGGTCGAGAATCGTAGATTTGTATAAATGACAGACAGATAGACAGACAGACAGACAAACAAACATAGGTCTTCAAAATATATATGAGATAAGTAATTATTGTCCGATTTCGAAAATTGAAACACCAATATGCATGTTATTAACACCAGAAGGTTATGCGCTACATAAATTGAAAAAAAATGTTCAATGAAGTATAGAATGAGTAGCCTGGTATGTTGCTATTCACTCAACGGGACAACCATGGACCAGTCAATGGCGACCCGCACATCAAAGAATGGTGCCGATAGACTTTTGTTTGGGCTGAATTCAGTCTCCAAAGTTAAAAATGATGCATAATGCTGGTTTTTAAATACGAACACGTTCACAAATGTTATAATAGGTAACATATTGCATAAATTATCAGTTCGTTTCACAATTGTATGTGGAATAAACCAACATTAGAGGAACTATTTCTCTTAACAAATCACAGCCAGCGTGGAAGTTGGAAAATACTGTTACTCTATTTAGGATCCCATATCTGGGGTAGGGGTTTAATGGAGGGCAGACCTCATGGAACACTCCAATACGATATTGGTGCCTTTCCCCAACTGACAAATTTGAATTTTACTTCATAACTTCCTTAATAATATTTCGGTCAGAATTATCCCCTTCTAGCATAATAAACTCGCCTGTGGTGGAGCGTAGCGAAACCATCCAATCAGATTAAAGAAATTTAATCGCCCCACAGTTTGTGAGTGGACCACTCCACTGTCCTCACTTTCTTATTCTGGCACTATAAGATGCACGCCTGTTATTTTCACTGTGTGTTTAACATGGCTAAAATATTTTATTGCCGATTGTATATGGCTTTTGATTTTGTAACAGATTGAATAGTTCTGTTTTCTACGAAGTGCTTTCGACTTATGTGAAAGCAAACAGAACATGTTCGATATTTATATCGAATGACTATAGACACCTAGCTTATAGAGACATACAGTAATGTTAAGCTGTTATAATGTCGAACTCTCCTATTCGGAAACTGAATAATGGCCGAGGGAGATATACACCATATATATAGCGATTTATATGATGGTATAAACATAATCGTCTCTCAAGAGACATACAGCTAATATGGTAGGCTGTTAACGTGTCACATATTCCTTTTCGGACATAGAATAATTGCCAAGGGAGATATAACCATAGCGGCATGCAAAGCCGACAAATTATATTTTCAATGGGAAAAATGATAATCATAGTCTCATTGTGTATGCATGTGATAGACACATTAGTCATTGACATGTAGTGTACAGTTATACCAAGGGCCTATAGTATGGATCTGGATGCACGTATACGTAATCTTTATAGATCTCATTCCTTTCAAGTAATGTTTTCTTGGTTACGTTATCAGCACATGAACACGTGTTTTGAATTGATGGTACAACTTTACACATGACAAGTTTTAAGTGGGATCTCATAACGTGTAAGTGCATGGTCTGCTACATTCAAGGTTTAGGGGAGGTTTATATTAGAACCACCTCGCGTATCATAATTAGCATCGATCACTGGTGTCAATGATATACATTGGTACACTTTGTTCCGATCCAAACGAGCGCAAAGATTTTCTAATTACAGGCGATAACCTGATTTGGAAAATTGTTGGGGAAATAGAACCCGGCCTTGTTGGTATGCGATCTACACATATGGGATAGCCGGTTTAAAAACAGTTTCTGTACAGATTTTTATTCAACGATTGTTTTCCAAGTCTGTTCCGCTAAGGAAACTGAACGAGCGTAGACAATCACAGACAAATTACAACCAAAAATTATCGTGTGAAAGTCATGCAAAAAGTGTTCGGAGGGTATCATACTGGACTACCCGAACTTTAAACTCTTTGGCGACAAGTTCAGAAGAGCGCGTTCCTATATGTGTGTCGCAATATCGGAAGGCAGAACATCAGAAACCAACTACAGTTATATAAAAAATACTATAGTCCATTTCATATTATCACGCTATCCAACCCACGTGTAGTAGAATGATTCGTTACGACTACATGGTCGGGTCCAAGACTAATTTTCAAAACGAAAACCCTTGCATCTAGTACCAGTTGTGTATACAGGTATATGTGAAAGGGGTTACCTCATTTTGATTACATTCATTTATTAAATATAAAGGCAATTTTGTTTTAACAATTCATTTCGAAATCTGAAATATTCTGCACAAACTAATTCCAGAAAATAGTTGGAATTTTTGTTTTTACAGCAGAGTTGGCCTGGTCTAAAAATGGAATGCGACTGGGACATTTTTGTAATGAAAGAATATTAACACTGAGTTAATAGTTAGAAGGAAATCGAGACCAGTAAATCATATTTCTGTTCTTCACATATGGAGAATCTTGTCGACAGAAGCATTCTTTTTGAATGAATTCGTTCACTCAAGGTTTCGTTTATGGAATACAAACTTTCATTATGTGTGGTCAAATCGTATACTTACATTATTTATTCCTGAAGACAGCATGTATTATACATAAACACATACATGTAACTCTGAATATAGTGCAGAGTGAGGTATATATACACATAATTGACTGGAATTTTTTGCATTCTCCTATCCTGTAAAGCCAACATGTGAATTAAATTGTCTATAGGACCATGACTGAGAATCATACAACAAAATGCTTGAAGGAATTCTCTCAATATGGAATGTTTGTCATACCCAATAGCAATTGCATATTTGG
Organism: Siphonodentalium dalli; assembly: GCA_032622095.1. Lineage (NCBI taxonomy): Eukaryota > Metazoa > Mollusca > Scaphopoda > Gadilida > Siphonodentaliidae > Siphonodentalium > Siphonodentalium dalli. The sequence goes on from CP136068.1 coordinate 64,970,391, forward strand.
GACAGGATAGGGTCACATGTATAGTAATGGTGTTGATCCAAAACTGCATTCACAAAATATTGCAGAGGGAATAAGATTCTTATTTCTCGATCAAGCACCAAGTCACTATAATGCCAAATGCAAGTGGGTTTCACTGGACAGGACTGAGATCTAACAGGCCTTAAAAATACATAAAACTTTGGTGAGAATCAAAATATAACTTTTCTATACAGCGAATCAGCTTATTTTATGCAAATCATGCTAAGATTGGTGATTCTGATTCTCGTCAGAAGTTAAGCCTGAAGATCATATGAGATCAACAATATGTACATGTAGAACATGGGGGTTGAACGATTTCTCAGTAACATATTATTTTGGGGACATGAAGACATTAATTTTCAAACATGTCAGACAGGACTAACCATAGTCTATCACATACCTGTATACACCATGATTTTATATTCGGGTAAAATAGGTCTATCACTCAAGATTTGTGACAACAGTACTTCCAAAAATCAAAGAGGACCACATGTACATGTTCACCTGAGTGTTAAACTATACGAAGTGCTTATTCAGTCGTCATTTCATAACTACATCAGAATCATAATCATTCTGACAAAAGGGATATGTCAGGCGGCAATGGCATCACAATACTTTTCGAGATATTATGCTGGTGGTACCACCGAAAGGGGGTGCTCTGAATGGATTGTGTTATTTGCGCTGCCCTTGATCAACCTACAAAATGGACATTATGCTTTTTCCAAATAGACACAAAGATAGTATTAGATCATATATACTGCTATCCAAAGTCATAAAGTTTTTGGGACATGCCTGGTTTCAAAATACAAGATAAAATGAATTTAGATGTTTTAACCAAAATGTCAATACTGATACAAAAGTAACAATGCATACAGGGTAAAGAATATAATACAGTACAGGTGTGTATGTAACCCTTTGCTATATCATTTGCGGCCACTATGGATAACAGGTTGATTTGTTATAACTATGGCAGATTGTACTTACATAATGAGCTTTCGGTGACGAAGTTTATTCAAGTCAGTTGGACATGTACAAACACTTGGCATTTCCTTCAATGCTTATCAATACGACAGTATATATAATATCAATTGATTTAATTTTCCAGTAGATGTGCACTGGTTTGAAGGCACAAATGTGGGTGCAAATGCTTTTATGTGTGAACGTCTTGACCAATAGAGAGCAGTCATTTATTACATTAGAGAGGACTTGATTATTGTGCTCATCGGATTTTGCATATCAAGTCACCAATATGCTATTAGGGGTCGTGTCTTAATGCAAAAAAACGATACCGACCGATAACCGATCCCGACCGATAACCGATTGTAATAAAAAAACGTCATGTCATCGGTCATTCTATCGGTTCTATCGGTTATTCTATCGGTTCCATCCGTCATTCTATCGGTCGTTTCATCGGTCATTCTATTGATTCAATCGATTATTCATCGGCGACTGATACTATGACGTACAACGTTACAGTGATGTCGCCAAAACAATCTCGATAGTTCTTCACTGGCAGGTGTACGTCATGCATATATAATCGCGTATAAACATTGAAATATATGCTTATAAAGTCAATTTGAATTAATGACTATCGCGCTGAGTGTAATCTCATATATATTTTGAAGACCTCTGTCTGTATGTATGTTTGTCTGTCTGTCTGTCTGTCATTTATACAAATCTACGATTCTCGACCGATCGGGACGAAACTTGGTACGTGTGTGTAGTTTGACCAGGCGGTGAACGTTGTCGTATTGGCGAGCCCGTGCGGCGCCCGCTTCGCGCAGGCGCAGACGAGATCTCGGAAACGGGTGGAGCTATCGACTTGAAATTTGCTATGTGAATGTATCTTGCCCCGGATACGAATTTTATCGGGTCGCCGAGCCCGTGCGACACCAGCTTCGCGCATGCGCAGACGAGATCTCGCAAACGGGTGCAGCTATCGACTTGAAATTTGCTATGTGAATGTATCTTGCCCCGGATACGAATTTTATCGGGTCGCCGAGCCCGTGCGACGCCAGCTTCGCGCATGCGCAGACCAGATCTCGGAAACGGGTGGAGCTATCGACTTGAAACTTGATATGTGAATGTATCTTGCCCCGGATACGAATTTTATCGGGTCGCCGAGCCCGTGCGACGCCAGCTTCGCGCATGCGCAGACCAGATCTCGGAAACGGGTGGAGCTATCGACTTGAAATTTGGTTTTTGAATAGCCCGGACAACGTCGGGCTCATCGGCTAGTCTCATATATATTTTGAAGACCTCTGTCTGTATGTATGTTTGTTTGTCTGTCTGTCTGTCATTAATACAAATCTACGATTCTTGACCGATCGGGACGAAACTTGGTACGTGAGTGTAGTTTGACCAGGCGGTCGTCGTTGTCGTATTGGCGAGACCGTGCGGCGCCCGCTTCGCGCATGCGCAGACGAGATCTCAGAAACGGGTGGAGCTATCGACTTGAAATTTGGTATGTGAATGTATCTTGCCCCGGATGCGAATTTTATCGGGTCGCCGAGCCCGTGCAACACCAGCTTCGCGCATGCGCAGACGAGATCTCGGAAACGGGTGGAGCTATCGACTTGAAATTTGGTATGTGAATGTATCTTGCCCCGGATACGAATTTTATCGGGTCGCCGAGCCCGTGCGACGCCAGATTCGCGCATGCGCAGACCAGATCTCGGAAACGGGTAGAGCGATCGACTTGAAATTTGGTTTTTGAATAGCCCGGATGAATAGCCCGGACAACGTCGGGCTCATCGGCTAGTCTATTATATATTTTGAAAGATCTGTGTGTGTGTGTGTGTATCTGTCTGTGTGTAATCGATGGACTCGAAAATGGCCCAGCCGATTTCGATGAAACTTGGTATGTGGGGGTATTTTCGGGTCAGGAGTAACATAGGCCTATTGATTTTCAGATCCGAGGTCAACTTTTCACGTGCCGAGGTCAAATCTGTTTTTACGCCGTTTTGCGCTAATATATTTCAGTTCGGTGCTCACAAATCGATTCGATATAGCGCGAATAATAAATTGCCAGTCATATAATTTGCACGGTTAGAATCTGTGGCGCTTCATCTTTCCAATGATGCATCACACGCCTGTGTACGTTTAAAGTTTCTACCTTAATTATCGGGAAGAACGCAGGACCATGCTTCGCTCATCGAAAATCATTGCGTAAATATATTACGCCATCAACATATTGTGACGTGATCGCGTTAACTCTTATCCGGCCGATGTCGCGTTAACTCATCACCGGCCGAGCTATCCGCAAATGATATTGGGCTATATATCTCGGAAACGGGTGGTGCTATCGACTTGAAATTTGGTATGTGAATGTATCTTGCCCCGGATATGAATTTTATCGGGTCGCCGAGCCCGTGCGACGCCAGCTTCGCGCATGCGCAGACCAGATCTCGGAAACAGGTGGAGCAATCAACTTGAAATTTGGTTTTTGAATAGCCCGGACGAAGTCGGGTCACCTTCTAGTCTATTATATATTTTGGAAGATCTGTCTGTGTATCTGTGTGTCTGTCTATGTGTTCGCGATGGACTCGAAAACGGCCGAACCGATTTCGATGAAACTTGGTATGTGAGGGTATTTTCGGCCGAGAACTGGCATAGGCCTATTAATTTGTCCGTGCGACGTGACCTTGACATCGGGTAATTTCAAGGTCAAACGCCCGAATATCACGGGATTTCGATGAAACTTGGTACGTGGGGGTACTTTCTTATGGCGAGTCTCTTAAGCATATTCATTTGCCCGTGCGACGTGACCTTGACCTTGAAATCGGGTAACTTCAAGGTCAAATCGCCAATTTTGATGGAATTTCGACGAAATTTGATACGTGGGGTTACTTTTGTCCACTGATTGTTTTGGACGGGTCCAATCGTGACCCTGACCAGACCTTGACCTTCAAAATGATCAATTCAAGGTCAAATCGGGTAAAACCGGATGGATTTCGACGGGCACGTTTGTCGGGTACTTTTGTCTGGGCAGTGTTTTTGGACTGGTCAAATCGTGACCCCAATTGACCTTGACCTTCAAAATGGTCAATTCAAAGTCAAAGCCCGGACGAAGTCGGGTCACCTTCTAGTATACATATATATCCATGCACTGTAGTTTATCTAGTTACACGGAAGGGGTTGTTTGAGAGCAGTCACTTATTATAGCCTAGTCTGATAGGCCTATGTCTAAATCAGTAATTAGACATTTAGGGAGCGTCTCAAAAGTCTTTGCGGAATCCGCAAATATTTTCCGAAACATCGAGATTTCCGCAACGCTATCGTCTGAATTTTTCCGCAAATGTTCCGAAAAACGCCACGAGTTTTCCGCAAAATTACCGAAACGTTACATAAAGAATTCCGCAAACACCGTGAGTCTTCCGCAAAAATTACCGAAACGTTAAATAAAGATTTCCGCAAACATTCCGCTATTTTCCGCAGTCTGTAACATCGACTTTGCGGAAAGTAATTTTCCGAAAACGTTGAAAATTATGAAATGAGATTACCGCAAACGTGCGCGAATGGTGAGGATAACGTCGCAATTAAATCTCGAGACAAGACGCATCACAAATGTGCACCTGACACACCAGGCATTAAAGGGATTGTTAATTAACAATTAAATATAATTGCTCGAATCAACAAACAAACGTGCTATATTTTAATATGATCATTCAATACACTGTATCCACAGTTTTATAAACTCTTCTATCATTACGATAGTTTTATCAGAATAGTTTTACTATTATCGTTTTATATACCCAATATACTGGGGTGCTTCTCACCTAACAAGCAATTAGCTACCGCGCTGGACAAAACAAGTGTCCACTTAACCGCGGTGCGGTTTGTGTTTCCACCGCGGCCGAACTGCAACAACATCGCGGCCACACCAGCTAACTGAAGTTGGTCCGCAGTTTAATTGCTGTTCGGCCGCGGTGTAGGCCTACTTGCCGTTCGGCCGCGGTATACGTGCCGTTAGGCCGCGGTATACTTTCCTTTCGGCCGCGGTGTACTTGCCGTTTTTAGAATGATGTTGAAAAACACACAGAGGGCACTATAAATATGGTTTGATTGAGCCCATTGTTTAGCCAGACGATCTATTCAGTATGTTTGAGATCTGATACATCGGGCGACAAGGTGTGATAATCTTATAAGTATATAGTCAACGCCCTACCGGTATACTGTCATAAACTCAAGGTGTCATAATCCATCCTGATTAGAAGTCCCCGTTGTTAATTATTAGGTGACACGGATGTGATGTTGCCGACAACAAGCTCCCTACTGATTCGGAAGCACGTGTCTATTTCAGAAGTAAGCATTTGAATGCCTATGCACAAATGATCGCTTCATATCTGAGAATTGACTCACCAGTCTTCCATTAATTTTTAAGACTGATTATGAAACAAGAGGTACGCTGTTGCGTGGCATTTGCCCCCGACCGTAGCAATTTGGATTAAGCATGGACGAAACTGCGGATATCCGTACAGAAATGTTGACTAAAAACCACAAAACAAGCGAAAATTCAAATTTTCTAAGTTGAAAAAAGGGCCATAACTCTGGCAAAAATCATCAGATCATACCCAAATTCGCACTTGACGTGTATTTTCATTAACTGATCCACAAAAATACGGGATTTGCAATCGTACCACCAAAGCTTATGCTATCATCTGGAAACCCCAAAAAACAAGAGAAAAATTGAATTTTCTAAGTAAAAAAAGGGCCATAACTCTGGTGAAAATGAGTAGACGAAACCCGCGCTATGCATGTAGCTGTTCCCCCATGCTGCTCTATCACCATACCAAATATCAGCTAAATCTGCCCAGCGGTTGCTGAACAATAATGCAAAATGTTTGTACGGACGGACAAAATTCAAATTTTCTAAGTTGAAAAAAGGGCCATTACTCTGGCAAAAATCATCAGATCATACCCAAATTCGCACTTGACATGTATTTAAGAAATAAATACACGGTGTATCGGTGTGTATGGTCAAGTTGTACCACAAAAAACTGATTGTAGGACGACGCGTAGCGGAGTCCTACAATCAGTTTTTTGTGGTACAACTTGACCATACACACCGATACACCGTGTATTTATTTCTTTTGTAATACGACTGAAAGTTTATGGTCACAATTCGACTGAATAGTCAACGAAATACTGCGCCTTTTCGGTCTCAGGTGAGAAAACATTTCGTGGTGTAATTCGTATTGGGCGTACTCGATTACTTTGCATGGAGTACTTTGGTAGTGTCTTGTCTTGTTATGAAATTCCCCGGTTGACTTTTCGAGGCACCTCTTCTAGAAATAATCGTTGTGATTGGCTAAAAAACGATGTGTTTTCAGCGGCGCCCGTGCGTTTCATTTAAATTGTACAGGAAATACGATGCAGTCATTTCTGTTTTGAACGTTGTTGGGACAACATGAATATGATCATCGACTATGGACCATTTTCCTTACACAAAACGATCTAAATGATCTAGTTTACTAAACTAATCTTATTCCCCTTCTGTACTGGTGAACAAACGCTTTCATTTTCAACTTGATTCCGAAATATCGAATATGATCGAGATTCGAATCGACGAATGCACAGCCCGGCCCCATGGATTTATTTTGTCATTTAATATACTTATTAAGTAACTTTCTTTGGTCGTAACATATATCAATATACCATAACATCATTTGGACCATATTCATTGGCAACCAAACTGGTTTCAAGCGACAAATCGCTAGAAAATTCGCAAGATTGTCACGATGTAGCAAAATTCAATCAAAGGGTTACGGGTGCGGGTGTACTCCGTTGATGCCCCGTTTGTGCGGAGTTAGAAAAGACGGGAAAAGTCGCGTGCGGCGATCTGAATAAACCGATTTTTTTGATTTTTTTCGTGGTACAATTGGAAAAAGTAGAATTGTACCACAAAACTGGAACGAGATAGCCATGGTAACTCGGGTCACTGGCCAATCAGGACATGGCTTTTAAGCATAGTTAGGCATGGTCGTATTACAATTTCATATAACTGATCCACAAAAATACGGGATTTGCAATCGTACCACCAAAGCTCACGCTATCATCTGGAAACCAAAAAAAACAAGAGAAAATTTGAATTTCTAAGTAAAAAAAAGGGGCCATAACTCTGGTAAAAATGGGTGGACGAAACCCGCGCTATGCATGTAGCTGTTCCCCCATGCTGCTCTATGACCATACCAAATATCAGCTAAATCTGCCCAGCGGTTGCTGAACAATAATGCAAAATATTTGTACGGACGGACAAAATTGAATTTTCTAAGTAAAAAAAGGGCCATAACTCTGGTGAAAATGGGTGGACGAAACCTGCGCTATGCATGTAGCTGTTCCCCCATGCTGCTCTATCACCATACCAAATATCAGCTAAATCTGCCCAGCGGTTGCTGAACAATAATGCAAAATGTTTGTACGGATGTACGGACGGATGTACGGACGGAGACGTGGACTATATACCCGCCGACTTCAAGTAGGGGGCATAATAAGCTAGGATTATGACTTGTTGTTGCATCCGCCCTCCTTTGAACTGTTTGTTCATGTTTAAACATTTGTTATTGTGATGTTCTGTTTTCTCTTGTTTAAATAAAAACAAAATTACACTAATTTAAACTATTATTTGGTTTGAAATTACATTGACTACATCCGCCCATGTGGGCCTCCTTTTGGAATTTACTGCCGGCCAGAATGTTCTTCACAATGAAAAATAAAGAGCGTTTGTGCGTGGTAAGGTATTTTTCACCCGCGAACATTTTATGAACCTAAGGGGCTTGTTACATGAGCCGGGACAACTCGGCTAGCCGAGTCATCTCGGTCTGCCAGGACAACGCGGTCACGACAACTCGCCAACCGGGACTACTCGGTTGACGTTCACAAAACTAGCTGTCAATCACCGAGTCACGGCGTAATGTGGGTGGTCATTAGACGTCACTCACATGACGCGAACATTCTATTGGCTGACGTCATGAAAGTCACAACGAATCGTGTAACGTTCCATGTCTGGCCGGGATGACTCGCTGTTACCATAGACTAAAAATCCTTCCTTCATCTATGCTGTTACATGGACCAAGTTGTCCCGGCTAACAGAGTTGTCCCGGCTATTCAATTAAATTAAATTAAGTTTATTCTGGTCGTCAATTATAGACATTACAGAAGAGTTGTATACATAGACCTCAGGGGGACCTAAATATCTCAAGGACCTTCTTCATAAATATAATAAAATACTTAATACAAGTTTTTAACTGTCTTATGATTTCGGGAGTTAAATAGAGCGGCTAATTTATAAGTGTTTGGTCTCTGATAGAAGTAGGGTTTCAGATATTTTATTCTTACTTTGCTACGTTCCCTACAGTTCAGTACCATGTGGTATTCATCGCCGATTTCGAGATTACAGAGTGCATATTCTGTCCGAATAATCCGTATTCGTCCAAGCACCGAGTTCTTTTGGGAGTTTGTGGTTTCTAGTGCGGAAAGCTAAATTATTGTGAACTGCTCTATTATCATCATATATATCTTTATTGCCTCCATTAAGGAGAGTGGTTGTTTATACAATACTATTTACATTTGGATAATCAAAATACTACACAATACAGTTATATACATTTGAGACGATGGGTATGACTAATGCGCTAATTGCAGACAGTCGACGATAAAGTGCTATACCCTCACAAGTTGGCACAGGTGATACAAAAACAAGGCAGTGTCGATGATAACGCTGTCCAGTGACACTGCTATTTCTGTTTGAATGGGCACAGGTTGACCTCCCAGTATGAGGGCCATCATTTGCTGCATAGATAATGAGTCCAGGAAGAGGTATATTCTGATGCCATATTTGTCAATAATCAGATCCCAGTAACAGTTTCGAATTTGGACTATAACATCAGCTTGGCAGGACCAAAGTACATGCGAAAGCTCATAGTCAAACCGTGAATCGCACATTCTGCATACAGAGTTGTTGTCGTAGGTTGACTTGTTAAGTAGCAAGGCAAGATTTCTTAGCGGCATCGATAGAAGTCGGTTTGATTTTAATATCCGCCATATGTTCCACATATCGTTAGGGTAAGGATGACATCGAAGAACAAGGGCGAAATTTGGATTGTCTCTAGCTGATTGATGCCAGAAAGCACAATAGTCCGCCTCCACACTGGAATGGATGAGTTTCTTCCAGACATCATTCGAAGGGAAGGTACCTTTATCCAGATATAAGCGCATATGGTCAAACAGTTTATATTTCTCCAACAGGGGAATTATATCAGAGACGAATCTGGACATTACATTTCCGTACAAAAGATGCTGGTATACCCTGCAGAGGAAGAGCTTGAGAGGCACCTGATGGTGTGTTGGTAGAAGGATGAGTTTTTCCAAGAAGCACAACTTGCGAATGTGGATTTGTCGTTCGATTGGTAACACTCCTAAGAGACCAAGTGTCATATTAGTTGAAGCACGAGAAGGTAGAGACTGTGCGTGTTTTACACAGTTCTGGAATGAACGCTCTATATTGAGAAGAGCAGTGTTGTTGTTCATGGGAAGTAACTCGCATTCATATAGTGCCTTTGGTAGCACAACACATTTTAACAGTTTTGATATGACTGCTGGGGAACACGACTTGACAGCTTCCTTTCCTGCTATTGAGAAATATGTGTTCCTAAGTTTGTTCGACATTAGCTGCGACCTGACTGTGGCACTGTTGAGTTTGCTTTGAAGGATTCCTAGATGCATGCATTCCTGCTCCTCGGATAGAACGTTTTTTCCAATGGTCCATACCCTTGGAGTGGTGTGCGCGCGAATGGGTTCATTAAACACAACAACTTTACTTTTTGATTCAGAAAAGTTGAAGCGCCATTTGACGCTATAGTCATGGCATACCCCCAGCTGGTGGTCGAGTCCCTCCTTTGTGAGCGAAGTTATGACAATGTCGTCAGCTGTTGTCGGTGCTGCACAGGAGGTTCCATGGATGGTGAGTCCTCGGTTTGAGTTCGCAAGTAGCGTCAGCAGTTCGTCCACATAAAGTAAATAGAAAAAAGGTGAACATACTGCTCCTTGTCGGGTTCCTTGTGCAATGGAGAGAGAGCCCAATAGACAGCCGTTTATCATCACTTTGCTGGAACAGTGTGTGAGCATATTGTTCATGATCCTCAGAAGCTTTCCCTGTATACCGAATTTATAGAGTTTGACAATCAAGCCAGAGTGCCACACCCGATCAAACGCCTTCTGGCTGTCAAGGAAGCAGGTGAAGATGCGAGAGTTCATATCCTTGATATAGTATACCGATTCCTGGAGCACAAAAGAAGTCATTGTGCAACTGATATATTTTTGGAAGCCATTCTGGAGTTGCGAAGGGAAGTTTGCACATAACGAACTCGACTTGATCCGATTTAAGAGAGTACCTTCAAAGAGTTTGTATAAAACAGAAAGCAGCGTTATAGCGCGGTAACTGTCTGGTTTGTGCTTCGGTTTCGGTGATCCCTTGAATAAGGGCACAATAAGACCCACTTTCATCTCCGGGGGTATGTGCTCGAGCGACATCATCCTGTTATAGAATGCAACTAATACTAACAGGAATGAGTCTGGACAATGAAACAGGTGTTCATTAACGATACCATCTATGCGACCAGATTTGTTATATTTGAGAGTCTTGATCGCCGTTTTAAGTTCGGACAGACATATTGCATCGCACAATAATTCACACGAGTAGTGTTCATTCGTCGAATCGAGAAAGGTTACCTTCTCTTCTTCGATTTGTTGGCTGAATAGTGGGTCACTGTGTGGAGTTTCTGCGTACAGATCAGCGAAGTAGTCTCTCCAACCAGATAACACATCGGTCGCATCGCGCACCACTTTACCATGGAAATCCATTTCGGAGAAGGGGGTACACTTTGATTTCTTTGAGTTTATGAGCCTCCAGAATGCACGTTGATCAGAATTGGCAGCCGCTTCGATGTCGTCGTACACGATTTGATCAGAAGAGGACACCTCGTGACGAAGAGCTCGTCGAAACACACGCTTTGCATTTTTATAAGCAATATAGGATGAATGGGTGGTCGAGTGAGGTTTCCCGTCGTGTAACCACCGATGCCAGCAAGCCTTTGACTGTTTTTGGAGATAACCCAACTGGTCATTCCAGTAAGGCTTCAGATGTTTGTTGAACGTTTTACGATGTGTGGCACGATTAGCGGCTTCAGTTAAGGCGTTAACAATATTACAATAAATGTTATTTAGGTCAGACTCTCTTGCAGTGTTGATAGATATAAAGTTATTCAATTGCGAGTTCAATACCATTTTATATTTACTAATATCCATGCGCTTCCAGTTGAAGAACAGCCTTTCGTGTTGATCAGGTGGAAATGCCAGATCACATGGTAATTTCAAGCAACAAGTAACAGGAACATGACACGAAGTATTCCCGGGTGAGTCACACATAGTACTGCAGTCCATAACCAGATCTGACATCACATCGGGAATCAAAATGTGATCTATTAGTGTAGGAGATGCGACTGACGCAAAAGGAAAGAATGATGAGCCTCCACCGTGACACATGCTGGGTGCAGTCGTAGAGAACATATGTAGTCTATCTAGGAATTGTGTTAACAACTTGGAACGTTCCGCGTGTCCGGCTGGTGGGTGTTTCATGCGAGAATCCCCGATATGGGCATTTAAGTCGCCCATTATGAAGGAATGACAGTCATCTGAGAACAGGTTTACACATGAGTCTTCGAGTGACATGAGACATTCATCGAAGAAAGAATCATCATGACTTGTGCTTGGCATGTAAACTTGGAAAATATTAATGTAGTGCCCAGCATCAATTCGCAATCTGATCCCAACTGAGCGTTGATCTTCAGTGTCTATGTAGGTAATTTTATTTAATAAGGTGCGACGTACAAGAAACGCAATGCCATCTCGTGTGAATGAACCACCGGTGGAAGTTTTGATTGTCCTCCCAGGTTTAGCAACAGAAATGTATTCTCTACACACTGAGTCCAGGAAGTACGTGTTTGTTTCATTTAACCAGTGTTCGCTGATTCCAACTATATCATAAATCTTAGTGTGGAGGAGTATCGAAAGGTACACCGAGTTTGCTTTCGCGCCACTGCAGTTCCATGTAAGTAACTTAAGTGTCCTTGCCATGGTTGTAATCGTTGTTTTTGGCATGTGGTGGGTCTCGGCGCCATACTCTGCATCGAACACCCGGAGGAAGAAATCTATCAGAAAGAAGCTGAGTGACGTCAGTTGCCAGGATAATTATTCGAGCCGATTGTGTCCCAAGGACGGTGCTTGGAAAGAGTCGAACAAACGTTGGCGTGATACCCTTTTTAACAAGATAAGCGCGTACACTATCTTGCGTTGACTTAGGCGAAATCCTACCAAGGAAATAAGTCCTGGTGCGCTTTGGTCGTCGGTTTTGAACTCCCGCGAAGCCATCCGAATCGTCTTGTTCGTCGTTTTCGATGTCCTCGAAGTTAGTAGGAGGGTCATCGAAACGATTGTCGTGGTCAGAAATTGTTGGACCTCTATTGGTGACACTGTTATGGAAGAATGAGGATTTAGAAATAACTGGCACGCTGTTTATGCTTGTGTCGAACGATTCGTTAGGTGAAACCGACGGTTTATTTTCGGCGATCACAGAAGGTTGAGGTGGATTCAAGTCAAGTGGTTGTTGAGTGGTGCCTGTGTCCTTCGACGGTTGTATATGTCCACCTGCGTTGTCAGTCAGTTTCGGTGGCGTATCTTTATTTAGGTGACTGTGAGTTACATTCACAAGGGTGGACTTCTTCGCTTTTGGCGTAGAAGCAGCTAGTATTTTAGACTCACGAGCATTTCCATTGCTTGCAGATGATGCATTTATTGAAGTGAGAATCTCGGAAACTTTATCCCGCGACTGGGATCTGTCGTCATTGGAATATTCGGCAACTGGTTGAGAATAAATCCAAGAATTTCGTAATGGCGCTCCAGCAATAATTTTCAAGTGAGATTCGACAAACTTGCAAAGTTCTTGGTATTTATCCATGGTGTTAGCTGCAAACAGTTCAAACACTGAGCAAATGTGCTTTTCAACTTTATCAACGTAGTCCTTAGTTTTGTTCGATATATCAGCACATTTCTGTGCTGATGCGTTGAGTTTCAGATTAACCGTGTCTGACTTAACTGAGGATTTTCCTAGTGATTTTATTTTATTGTTCAACGATTTGGCGAGGTGATCGCGTTCCTCCTCATAGCCGGCTAGCTCCTCCTTCATTTGCTTAACATGCGATTTTAGATTCTCAATTCCCATGCATCGGTCACTTTGTATCCTCTGGGTGGCTAAGTCGAGTGCAGCTTGCATGCTCGATATTTCGTCAATTGTTGTCGAATTCGTCGACGAGGTTTTCTTGAGAACGGCTACTGTTGTTTGAATAGAGTTGACGGTTTCCGAAAGCTCAAGCTGCTTAGCCCTGATCGGTTCAATTGTGGATTCTAGCGCAGACAGTTTATTGTTCAGTCCTGTGTGAGCCGTCATTGAATTAGCCTTGATTAGGGTGAGTTCAGAAAGAACTTCCACGAGTTTTTCTTGCACACATATTGAGTCACATGGACATGGCCGATCTGACATATGGTTGACGTCACCACTGACGCTTTCGTTCCGTTGACTTGACTTAGAGATACAATCGCGTATGTCATCGAATTGCCCGCCATGAATAAACTGAATGAGATTGTATATATCCCTTGCCAGTTTAACAGTCAAAGGAACTCCGCCGCGAGCGAGTCTTTGCTTCGGTCGGTAAGCCCAAAGGTCAGTACAGTGCTCCCGGGCTCTAGAAAATACATTCTGACGCATGGATTCCAAATCCACATGATCTGGAATCTGACTTGTAAGCTGAGAGATAAAGGATTCTTTAGGAAGATGTATAAGCGAGTCGATTTCGAACCCGCCGGGTTGTTCAGCAGCTGCAGTCGATTGTCCATGATTTGGTACATGTGTAGCTGGTCCTAGAAGGTTACTGGCGTTTGGAGATCTAGTGTTCGAGGAAGCATTTTCCGAACTAGACATGGGTTCTGTATAATGCTGTACGTTTGTCTGTTGGGGACGAATTTTTGGCTTCACAACTTGCTGTTCGCTTAGAGTTTGTTCTGAACACTTGGTTCTGTTTAAATTGTGTGATTCGCCTGGTAGTTGGAGGTGTTCAAAATCATCGAGACCATTGAGGACTCGATCAGATTGTGTGAGTACTCCTTCCATTGTTTCAGTGCAGAGTTTGAGAAACTATTTCCACATTGCGTTGTCAGTAACGACTTATAACAAGTGCAGCTGACAGCGACCGATTTTGATAATTGTCGCTTTTCGAACAATCATACACGCGTGTGGCGGTCGTAAATAAATTGGTTTGCGAAACCAGTGTCCTGGGTAGGCCGAATAATTGATAACGGACTGCATTCACTGTTGTCTAACTAAGTGGTTCTCCTGGTCGAGACCAATTAATTATTGTGGTGTTGAGCGGATCCTTTCGAGTTCCCGGTATGATATCGGCGAATAACTGAAGTTTATTATTTGTTTATCACACCTTTCCGTGTAAGATCAGCGACAGCACTGTGGGGTATGATGTCTTGGTTATTCATAAGTCTTTCCGTTAACCGTTCTGATCTGCTCACACTCTAGCTGAAGACATGATAAGTTCACGATGGAGGTATAAGATTGTAGACAATAGCTGTATACAGGTTGTTGATCACACCTCGTAAAGGCCGGCGACTGTCAGGTCCAATGTTGATTACTCATCAAGTAATTAAGATTAATTGGAGTTGTTGATCACACCTCTGTACAGCTGTCTATGCATTGGTTTTATGGCGGAATTGTCAATACAGGAGGCCATGTTGCCAACAAAATGGCGTCGTAAACAATACATGAACATCATAATAGAAACGATGTGGGCGCTCGGAACTCACAATTGTCGGAATGAGATTAACACATAGTCCATGCATTCCAAAATAGAACGAACATCACTATCACTGTGGCAAAACTGTCATTCCAAATGGATGGATATTCGATAATATTTGATAAATTATGAAGAGCGAAAAAATCATGACTCTCGAGAGGAACGATAACTCTATATCAATTATAGACATTACAGAAGAGTTGTATACATAGACCTCAAGGGGACCTAAATATCTCAAGGACCTTCTTCATAAATATAATAAAATACTTAATACAAGTTTTTAACTGTCTTATGATTTCGGGAGTTAAATAGAGCGGCTAATTTATAAGTGTTTGGTCTCTGATAGAAGTAGGGTTTCAGATATTTTATTCTTACTTTGCTAAGTTCCCTACAGTTCAGTACCATGTGGTATTCATCGCCGATTTCGAGATTTACAGAGTGCATATTCTGTCCGAATAATCCGTATTCGTCCAAGCACCGAGTTCTTTTGGGAGTTTGTGGTTTCTAGTGCGGAAAGCTAAATTATTGTGAACTGCTCTATTATCATCAAGGGATATAGGTAATTCTCTCGTTTAAATTTGACTTTATAATCCGGTAAAATGTGAATCTGCTTGATTTCGATATTGTTGACCACCATTCTTGAATGTATGTTCAAATCTTTTCAATAGTTACTATAAAGACAAAGCCGGGGCATCGTTCCAGTGGACTTTTGATTAAACTTGAAAGGGAATATCGCCGAGAAAGTGACATTTTCTCAGCGATATTCCCTACATCATATACCGTTACGGTATACGATGTAGCAAACCATGTTGATTGCTACAGTCCTCGTGCCCAATTTCTGAATAATGCTGACATAATTCGCGTGCACCTGGCATTTGAGAGATACAGATGCGTGCAAAAATAACGGCGATTAACAAGTTCCCAATCAGGGGTTTTATTCACTTTATTTGTGGCAATGTTCGTAAGATTACTACTGTAAATGGGCATATAATAGGTTTACCTCCTCTTGATGATATAAATATATGATATAGGTCATCAACTGACCACATTGGTAATCTGTATTGGCTTGTCAAAGTTACCCAAGTGCGTCAGTGAATGACCTGCTTATACTGAGATTTGTACTCAATTTCTACCCATGCCGTTTCTGACGGAATTATTAATTGAAGGTCACATTAAATTTGGAAGTTGACTTCACACAACATGTCCAGAAAAATTGGTCGGATTAATTTGAATGGACATGTCTTCCAATGCAAATCACTGGAGTAAACGTTACAGTTGCAAATATAGTTGGGAATGACTTAATAATGCAGTATTGAAAATAATACGTATTTATCTGGCTGAAATTCCATAATATGTTGGTCTATTTCAGACAGGGAAAGAGGGCGGGATCTACACCTGTTGATACTATAATGATTGATGTCGGTGTTTTTTTTTTTGTGTCCTTTGCCCTCTGATAATTGATTTCTGTATGCGGTACAACGGAACCCTTTGATATTTGTCGTCTTTTGTCAGATAGATTTCCGGTTGGTTGCTTTGATGCACCTTGCTGTGTTTTAGTTGCATGTTATGAACAGTGGCCAAGTTGTATCAAATGTGTTGCCATTACAAACAGTGTCTAACTGACATCATTGTTATAACTAGGTCAGCCGTGCGCACTCTCTTGTCAAATATATCCGAGTACATGTCAGGAGGTTTATATAGGGTGCCGGTACTCACTCCCTGCATGCCATATACATGACTCGTGCTTGTGAATTAAACACGTTTTGACTATATAGTTGTGGAAATGACTGCTAAATGAAGCCATACCAAGATTCGTCAAGGAAAAGTGTTTATTAAATTGCCGTATTTTTTTTATTAAGTTAATAAACACTGTAAACGAAACCCGGCAATAGTCATAGATCTATACTCTATAGTATGCGGCGATGTTTATGATTTTACCGGCCCGACACCCATGAATATATTCCGCAAATGTTCCGGAAAGATTACCGCATGCATTCAAATTCCGATAACGTTGTGGTGAATTCCGCAATTAATTCCGCAAATTCCGAAAGAGGAAACTCAAATTCCGATTACGTTATGGTGAATTCCGCAAATTCCGAAAACGTCGGACGTATTCCGAAAAAAATCCGCAAACGTCGTCTTCTTTCCGCAAAACTAAGCGCTATTTTCCGAAAGAAGGAACGTAATTTCCGCAAAATATCCGAAAACAGCTTTCCGCAAATTGTTCATAACGTCAGTTGTTTTCGGAAAATGCTTTCGGAATTCCGCAAAGACTTTTGAGACGCTCCCTTACCCATACACAACTATCGAAAGTCGCCCCCATTGGAGCCCCAACTCGACCGACAAATCATTGTTAAAATATTCTCCCCTAATAATAAAGTGGTGAGAAAGCTAAACGCTTCCTGGTTTAATATATACCCCGCTGGACAAAACAAGTGTCCACTGCCACCGCGGTGTACTTGCCGTTGAAAGAGTTTGTAACCGCGGTTGAGCACCGAGGCCGAACGGCAAGTACACCACGGCCGAACGGCAAGTACACTGCGGCCGAACGGCAAGTACACTGCGGCCGAACGGCAAGTACACCGGGGTTAGATTTCTGGTTTGTATCGTCTTTTTTTTTTTAATTTAAAACAAGTATTTTATGTAGTAATATACGAAGGTTAGTATTTTTAATTATTAAAAGGAAATATAATAATATAATTGTCCATACATAATCTCGACTTCGTGGTCATTATGACTAACCACATTATCTGTGAACACAATGTTTCAACCATAACGCAGATTTTATTGGAACTCTGTTGGCAATTATAAAAAATAATTCTTGCATCTCGTGCTATCAACTATCGGCATAACTGTCAATCATTGAGGATTAGGTTGTGAGATTTTATTCTCTAATCCAATTGGTACGTGGCTGTGGGAGGAGCTTACCGATATTTTGTTCTAATGTAGTATACGTTGACATCATAACCGATAAATCAGTAAATTAAATTATTCCCATTTTCTGACTAAAGTTGTCAACATAAAATGAACTGGAGTATGTAGTTTGGGTTGTGAAACATTCACGATTTGGAGGCTGGAAACACAGAATAATTCTATAGATAATTTCCAGCCAGTCCTTCTAGCTGCCTTTAACTAGTCTTTTTAAACATACACTCTATTCGGGTATGTGGTTTTGTTGCTTGCTCCAGACTCCAAAATGTGCGACGTACGGTATGACATTGCTTACAACGTTGTATTAGTGTTTTTAATCCAGTGGCAATTATGGGATAATCAGCATATTAAATAAAAGTGTAATATTCTCGATCCATATGTGGCAAATCGATTGCCCCGTGAAAATTAACGAACTGCGAGACCAAGAAACCGGAAATGTACCATTCCATATTTTACGATTTTGTCTATAATTCCATGCACGGTATGCATGAGGATGAACTGAATAAAGATTACACAAACAACAAATACTTTTGGCTGGTACTATATAACGATAATTGTGTGTTAAAAACTTGTGTCTAAGGTCAAAATTAATAATGCACGCGTTTCCGACAACGACAACCCAAAATTAGGGGTGGGCGGCAAGGTTTTCATTTTACTTAATTTTCCGTTTTATTATGCATTAACAAGCAATCTGAAGCCTTTATATCGGTAACTAAATTGTCGCGTAATGTAGTCAAAATTACATCAGTTTGTTGTATTCTCTACCAACATTCCTTTAAATAAGATTTTAGTCATCAAATTAGAATACAAATTGTCATGCTGACAAGTTATGAAAACCGCTAGCCCTGATAATTTGGGGAAACCTCCGCGCATAAAAAAAAAACACCATGCGGTCATTACATCATGCATGCATGTGTCCGTATTCCTGGTATATAATGCATGTAGGAAACTGAATTTTAAAAACACGGACAATGATGACATTATATATTGAAAAGTATAGTATCTCAACAAACATGTTCACTGTTTAAAGAACTTCATCCAAGGGTTAATGAGACAGAGTTTCCTAAATAAATAAACCTTAGAATACACAGTGGCACCCTGTTTATTAAGGCATGTTCAGCCATCATTGTTAGAAAATTAACTCTGCAGTATATACGCCAATATCAAAATCGGAGAACCAGTCCACGTGCTTGCGTTCTGAAACACAAAAATAAATATTCATACAGTACTGTTACGTACACTGCCACAAAAAGTTAATAAAAACCCTGATTGGGAACTTGTTAATCACGGTTATTTTTGCGCGCATCTGTATCCCTCAAAATGCCAGGTGCACACAAATTACGTCAGCATTATTGAGAAATTGGGGCACGAGGACTGTGTAGCAATCGAGATGGTTTGCTACATCGTAACTGTTGTTTGAGTGAGCATGATGTCACTTTCTCCACGATATTCCCTTTCAAGTTTCATCAAAGGTCCGCTGGCATGCTGCTGCGGGTTTGTCATTAACTATTGAAAATATTTGAACATAAATACTTAGGTACATGAAATCTTCGTGGGCGAAAAATACCTTATACCATGCACAAACGCTCTTTATTTTTCATTCTGAAGAAAATTCTGAACCCGATTTTTAGACATTCAATGACCGGCAGTAAATTCCAAAAGGAGGCCCACATGGGTGGATATTGTCAGTGTAATTTCAAACCAAATAATATTTCAAATTAGTCGGAAAAAATGTATTTGAACAAGAGAAAACAGAACATCACATTAAAATATTTAAACATGGACAAACAAACAGTTCAAAGGAGTATGCGACAACAAGCCATAATCCTTATTTTTAAATGACAGGCTCTTAAATGGCAGGCTGATGCGTCAATTCTCCAATGATGAAGCTGTCACTTATGCACGGACATTCCATTGCTACTTCTCAAATCGACACGCGCTATCAAATCTATAGGGAGCTTGTTGTCAGCATCATCACACATCCGTGCCACCTAATAATAACAAGGGGAAACTCTTCTAATCAGGATGGATTATGACACCTTGATTTTGATGACAGTATAGGACGTTAATTAGTTGTGTTCATACAATGTTTTGTCGTAAAAAAAACACTACTTAGCGGACAGTTAAGATTGGGTTTAGGCCTACACAACATTTTGCCATGCACGTGCACTGTCTCGTCAAGGAAATCCTTCAAGTTGTATTCGCGCACATATTGATATATTTGAAGTGATAATGAAAGTCAAGATATAATCTTTTTTAAATACAAATAAAATAACTCATAAAAACCCATAAAAACAAAGAATTATTAAATGACAATCCATCTGAGACAAGTCGTCCCAAACACGTAATACAAAATCATCGTTGGGGCGAGTTTCTCCGGTCCAGTCGCCCCGTTCCGTTCGTGGATTGGATACCAAGAGTAATACGCATAGCACTCGCTTACAATAATGACGATATGACATCGTAATTTAAGTTCATTGGTCAAATACTGATGCATCGGTCGACCATCGGTTATTGTGAACGTCGCCATCGGTCAATCCATCGGGCGTTTTTCACGACGACGTCACGTCGGTTGACCGATGGTTTAACCGTTGTACATCGGCAATCGGTCGGTTATTGGTTTTGCATTAAGACACGACCCCTTACTTAACCCATGGTTGTGCAAACAAATATGCCAGTGTCTCTCTCTTTTGAGCGATCATAACGTGATGATCCCTATAGTCAAATGTAAAATGTATTATACATGTATTAGTATATATGCCAAGTAAGTTGTCACGATGTGTCCAACATGGGAAAGACATACCCACTGGAGTACATTGTAGATCGATCTATGATGGCTACACATGGATCTTTATGAATTCCTGTAACTTGGCAACCAGCGCTAGTATTAGCGAATTGCTCAGTATAATATTTGGTGAAATATAATATTATAAGGAAGCTGGGATGTATTGGAGAAGAACCAACACCATTGTTATAAAGTTATTCTGAAATTTTCAATCAAAATTCTGGCGAGTTGCTATCAAGGTTTTAAGGATTGAACCTATATGTATATACATGTATATATTGTCTACTGGTGATGATGGCATATCACTTGAGGGGCAAGTGGCCCTAGTATTACATGTACATAAGATAAAGATTCATGAAGATGGGAAATCGGGTAAAATTTAGTGAGTCTTTAGTTGGAGTATTATTGACTCTGTTACTTTCCCACCTCCTTGTTAGGGCTTTGGAATCTGTAATATTTCTGACCGAAATATTATTAAGGAAGTTATGAAGTAAAAATGAAAAATTTGAAAACTCAAATTTAAGTTTTACAAATAACTGATATTAATAATATTTCGGGCCGACCCATCCTCCCCGTTGGGAGTCAATAATAATGGCGGCTTCTAATAGCGCCAGAAGGAAAGTGAGGATAGTGGAGTGGTCCACTCACAAGCTGTTAGTCCAGGAGATATTGGTCGACCTCTGCACCCCCCCCCCCAGGACTCAACTTCACCCCACTAATTTTCTTCCTTAAGGTATCCTCTAATTTTTTTCACTTGTTAACAAGAAAAAAAAGTGGCCGCAGCGACTCCAGACAAGATGGCGTCCATCATGGCGGCCATTTTTTTTAAATGCACCATGTCTCTTTGATCGCCGTTATAGTAAAGATGATATCACATGCGGTCTTGTTTTCTGTTCGATTCGTTATGCTAATATATAACTCTTACAAATTAGCCAAAAATCCGACACCAGAATCCAATATGGCGGCCAAGATGGCCGCCGAAATGTGAAAATATGCTATTTTTCTGACATGTTACCACCTTTCGTTTGTCTCTGTGGGAAAATGTTGGCATCTTTGCGTCATGTTATACATTTATCATATAGAGGAGTCATTTTCGACCACATTGGGGACCATAATATACATTCATTGCGGGATATTTTTTTCCGATATCACGTTTTCCCAAATGCCGGTATAATAGGTCAAAGCCGAATCTACGTTAATAACGCGATGTAATGTTTCGAATCAATGAATGTTATTGCTATTATAACAACACCCATGCATATATATGTGAAGGAGATACCCGAGCTATGATTCCTCTTATACCCGAGTTGAGGAATATTTACCCAAATCCAAGATGGCGGCCAAAATGGCCACCAGAAATAAAAAATCGCCGATTTTAACATCAGTGAGCATTATTGTCATGAAAACTCCACACCTGCTTACTATTGTGAGTTGGGAACACATAGGCGAAGAACTTTCCTTGTACCATATCCAAATAAAAGTACCCCAAATCCAAAATGGCGCCCACAATGGCGGACAGATTTTGAAAAATTACCGAAATTTCCTCATATTCACATCATTAGGCATTATTGTCGAGACAACTCCATCCATGCGTATAGTTGAGTTGCAAATACTGAGGTGAAGTAATTACCTTACATCTCAAGCAAGAAATGGTTTTCCAAATCGAAGATGGCGGCCAAAATGGCGACCGAAATTTGAAAATACGCCTACATTCCTTTACTTTCTTAGGATGGGCGTTATTGTTTCGCGATTTCTATCAACCATTACATGTTGATATGTATGAATTATTCATTAGGGTTTGGCAAGTGATACTCACAGTCAATATGGCGGCCAAACTGGTGGCCAGAAATTGAAAAGAAGCCGATATTATCACATACTAATTTCAACTTTTTGTCATAATATCGATTTGTATAGACGAAACGGTACATAATATAAGCCATATATTAGTTCCAATGTAAGTCGTAGCCTTTTGGAATGATGAAAACCCACAATCGCGATGTGGCATTTCAAAATCCATTCTCCACTAAGGGCTCATACTGGCCGTAACCGTATATAGGTGCGCCGAATAGTCATATTATGACTTCCAAGAATCAAAACAACAGTACCTGAGCTTATTCTGAATTGTCAAATTCAGCATTATCTAGACCCATTTCCGTCTCTTCGTCAGATTAATATACCTCACTCACAACAACAGTTTACTACACTTCTTTGTAGAAGGGTGCCACTAATCGGAATGTTTCAAACAATACATATGCTGGTGTCCAGCTCACGTGTTTGTTTCGAAAGCTTGGAATTCTTAGCGAGCTTCATTCGTGGTATAGCTTATGGTATAATTCAGATGCTACTATAGGCGTCATCTTGTGCGAAAGGTATTCGGTCTATGCGTATACTAGCTTTCAGAAGGACCTATCTATCTGCGTATTGTCAGCTTTGGTGGCCCAATGGGGATAACAACGTGTACACCTGGTGATCTTCCCAAACAGCCACTTCCCAATATATGGTTCATCAATTCGCTTACTCATCTAATGCACTGACGTACCCGGACAACTTCTGAATATGGCTTCGAATGTTGAAAGCCCGACATTTGACGGATGCATTTCTGCTAAGGCGTAGAAGACCATAATGCATAATATAGCCAAACTCATTGAACATGATCATAAGAACAAGCTTGTTGGCGTCCAGCAATCGTCTCACCGAACATATCCAAGCAGATGCTAACAATACACACGGTGCTAGTTTGTGGGTATGTGTCATGATAGTGGAAATGAAATTGGACCATGACTGCACCGCCCCTTATTTTGTTATGTTTTAGATTCAGACAGGATCTCATATGTGGCTTTGCTTTCCTTGTATGCTAAGATTGTATGTTTCCATCCGTTTGGAAGCCGTTCTTAAACAGCTGGACCAGGCGTGTGCCATTGGCTACTGCTGTATAAACCCCACCAAGACTGGAGTATAGTCTTAAAGGCGATACCTTTGATAGTTTGATATGTCATACTCACGCTGCGTGGTATGGTTCAAGAAAGTACAAATGCTCTTGCATTCAGTTCAACAAACGTTGGTACACCAATTGATTTATTGGTAACATCACCATTGCGAACATTTTCCTGCATGAGACATTAACTGCTATATTCTAAAGTTATATATAAAGCTATATGACCATAAAGGTCGCGTTTCCCAACGTCCACAGCCATTGCCATCGAGACTGTAAATTGTTCTTTAAATACATAGTGAAATAAATGCACCACAGTTCCTGACATTTTCTTGAATAATACCGCCAACATACTAACACTAACCCTGAGAGAGGATAACAAAAAACGCATACATTCATGCTATAAAGACATTATCCTTCAGTCCATCCGACTGTTTTGAGGGAGGCTAGCATAGTATTATCCAGACAAAAATGTACGTAGTTGAATCAGAAAGGCTTCGAAACGGATGTGGAAATACAATCTTACCACACCAAATAAAACCGACACGCATGACATTCTATATCTTAAACATGCACCAGGTGTAGGGGTGGTGTATACCGTGGCCCATTTCATTCCTACTATCATGGCGCATGTCCATAAACTAGCACCGCGAGCATTGTTCCTCTCTGCTGGGAGATATTCGACGAGACAAATGCGGGGCGTCACACAGGTTGCTTCGGATCATGGTCAAGAAGTGTGGTAGTCTGTACACTATGGTCTTCTCCTTAGCAGATAGACATCTGCCCAAGGGAATGAGACAGCTAGCAACCTTCGAAACACTGTCGAAGTTGTCCACATATGCCAATACGTTCGCTGAGTTTGTGAGTTGACGAACCATCTATTGAGAAGTGACTAGCTAACTGGTTCGCCAGGTGTACATGTCGTTATCCCCATGGGGTATGAGACACATACATAGAGATGACCTTCTGTAAGCTTGTATAGTCATCGGTCATATGCCTTCATAGTTCAAGATGACGCACAAATATCATATTGAGCAAATATTTAAAATCGTAAGCTAGACACCGGAAAATGAATTGTTTGAAACGTTATGATTAGAGGGACCCTACTCCCAGGAAGTGGTGAATACTTTGTCGGTGTGAGCTACCTAGATTTATCAGACAAAGAAATGGAAGCTGGTCCATATAATTATGGACGTGACGTGGAAAATCAGAATCTGTTATCAGGTAATTGTTCTGATATAACTATTCGGCGCACATACGCTTACGGCCATTATCGGCGCTAAGTGGAGAATGGATTTCCAAATGCCACATCGCGATATTAATTGTGGTTTTCATCTTTCCAGAAGGATACGAGCTATGTTATGCGTTTTGATACCTTCAAGTTGTATGTACAGTTTCGTCCATACATACCGATATTATGACAACAAGTTGAAATTAAGATGTGAAAATATCTATTTCTTTTCAATTTCTAGCCGCCAATTTAGCAACGATCTTGGCTGTGAGTATCAATTGCCGAACCCTAATGAATACTTCATGTCACTATTCCATATCAACATGTAATGGTGGATAGAAATCGCGAAACAATAACGCCCATCGTAAGAAAGTAAAGGAATGTAGACTTGTTTTCAAATTTCGGTCGCCATTTTGGCTGCCATCTACGATTTGGAAAACAATTTCTTACATGAGATGTAAGATAATAACTTCACCTCAGTATTTCCAACTCAACTGTAAGCATGGGTGGAGTTGTCTCGACAATAATGCCCAATGATGTGGATATGAGGGAATTTCGGTGATTTTTCAAAATCTGTCCGCCATTGTGGGCGCCATTTTGGATTTGGGGTACTTTTATTTGGATATGGTACAAGGAAAGTTCTTCGCCTAAGTGTTCCCAACTCACAATAGTAAGCAGGTGTGGAGTTTTCATGACAATAATGCTCACTGATGTTAAAATCGGCGATTTTCGGCGATTTTTTATTTCTGGTGGCCATTTTGGCCGCCATCTTGGATTTGGGTAAATATTCCTCAACTCGGGTATAAGAGGAATCATAGCTCGAGTATCTCCTGTACATATATATGCATGGGTGTTGTTATAATAGCAATAACATTCATTGATTCGAAACATTACATCGCGTTATTAACGTAGATTCGGCTTTGACCTATTATACCGGCATTTGGGAAAACGTGATAACGGACACAAATATCCCGCAATGAATGTATATTATGGTCCCCATGTGGTCGAAAATGACTCCTCTATATGATAAATGTATAACATCACGCAAAGATGCCAACATTTTCCCACAGAGACAAACGAAAGGTGGTAACTGTCAGAAAAATAGCATATTTTCACATTTCGGCGGCCATCTTGGCCGCCATATTGGATTCTGGTGTCGGATTTTTGGCTAATTTGTAAGAGTTATATATTAGTATAACGAATCGAGCAGAAAACAAGACCGCATGTGATATCATCTTTACTATAACGGCGATCAAAGAGACATGGTGCATTTAAAAAAAATGGCCGCCATGATGGACGCCATCTTGTCTGGAGTCTCTGCGGCCACTTTTTTTTCTTGTTAACAAGTGAAAAAAATTAGAGGATACCTTAAGGAAGAAAATTAGTGGGGTGAAGTTGAGTCCTGGGGGGGGTGCAGAGGTCGACCAATATCTCCTGGACTATGTGGGGTGATTAAATTGCTTTAATCTGATTGGATGGTTTTGCTACGCTCCACCACAGGCGAGTTTATTATGCTAGAAGGGGGTAATTCTGACCGAAATATTATTAATATCAGTTATTCGTAAAACTTAAATTTGAGTTTTCAAATTTTTCATTTTCTGGGTTGAACAGTGTATGAATATAATTATTACTATTGGGTTGACAGTTTATCTCACCGAATATTAGTTTGTCTTCAGAAGCAGACATTTATCATTCATTCTGCTCAAATATTATTAAGAGTTCAGAAGTAGCAACTGAATGGTTACTAAGTCTTAAACTGGCAAGCTGAATGCATTCTTACTATTCAAAGACTAACATAAACAGTTAAATAGGGCTTGAATGCTTAATAGTCAAATAGTAGTAAACGTTTAGAGAAGAATTTATAATGAGCAATCAAGTTTGGTATGGGCAACTACCATTTGAAAACAACACCTCCTTGAATTTAGAAACAGATATTTTAAATGTACTCACGTATTGTCTGTGGAAACTTTATTGGAGTTATCACCCCTTCCATGAACTGTTTATTCTTCTGCAAGTAAAGACAATGTTTGTTTGAATTTTTTTTTTTTTTCACATAGAATCCATACCAGTTGGGTAGTTCAATAAAGTGGTTGCCACACAGCAGTGATAACAACCATGCTTATGAGCAAACTCAGAGACTTACTCAAACAAGAGGGGCCGATCACGATCGGCAGATGTTTAACCCAAATTGGCGATAGCGATTAGCAATTAAAGATATGATCACAGGAATCCATATATCAGTACCCAACTTGAATTCAAAAGCTCAAATAATTTGTCTTAAGAAGGGGTTAAAGTATTTGGGGTGGGAGGGTAATTTTAAATCTCACAACTCATAACTCTTATCCCTATTCACACAAGGACCTCTCACTGTGAGATCCAATGGTTTAGCGATTTTGGAGGATATGTTTAGGAGTTGAAGTTAACTCCTTGGAAGCAAAAGTGTTAAATCCCTATCTATACCACTTTTGACCAGCCAGATATTCAAATCTCATTCACTTCTAAAGAAAAATTACAGTTTGTAGACAAGCAAGACTGCTTAGAACAAATGTGGGATTCCATGTCATATTTAATTTTATGACCCCCCCCCCCCCCACCTCTTCCCAGATGTTATTTATTTATCAAACATGTCAGACAGAAAAGATCAGATCTGACCGTTGTAATAAGGAATGCTTATATTGTTAGATACATGCAAGTGTTTCATAAGATGGGTGTACGGTTTAAAAAAATATGTGTAGTTTATACAATACAAAAGTATTATCTATATAATGTTATACAGCCATAATATGATGAGGATGCTGGCCCTATGACCCCAAATCGAAACAGATTACCATAGTTCATATAAAAGAAAGTGTTAGTTGCCCTCAATAAAATGGTTTCACACATTACAATGTTTTACAAGTAGCTTCGATGATAAAATCCATAACCTTCAATGTTAATGTTCTAAGCGCTCTGTGGCCCATAAAATTCAATCAACCATGACAATATGAACAAATGGGAAAATAAGGTTCCTGGAAACATTAACAACATCTGCCATCTTGATTTTCAAATCAAGACATCACCTATATGCTTTTAGAATATTCAATTGGTGTCTTATTAAGTTTAACTAATGAACTTGATTCAACAAGAGGGTTCATTAAATATCTTTCTGCATAATTCAAACAATAGCCATGTAGATTTATCTGCCTGTTACCCATTAAATAGATAAATCATATGAGCTATCAACCATTATTTTAATTTAATATTGAAAGCATGTGTCTGATGGGTTAATACATATTTCAAAAATCAATTAATCAGTCAATACCAACATGCATAGAAGTGAATAGTGTGCAAAGATAACCATAGATAAGCGATATAAGGAAGAGCCTTTTACATTAAACATGCGTCTATGGGAACCTTGGAAAGGGTTAATTATTTTCTAAGCAGATGAAAGATAAGTGAGGGGTCCCTTATCAGACACAGAAATTTCAAGAGAGTACAAGAAACAAGAGTCTCATGCCATTTATCAAATTTGACATATATGATAAACAATTAGCCAGCAACCAGTGCTGATTATTGTTGTCTCCATCTAACCGCTGGCCATAGCTCTGTACCATATGTCGTTACTCAATCAATAAAAAATTTCATGTGGAATGACAACATGTATAGAATATACTCTCATATACTCTGGATATTGGATGTTCATATACTCTGGATATTGGATGTTCACATTATAAGCTACTGACATCATTATATTACATGCAACTATTGCACCAAAATCTTCATATTTTCAAAACAGCTAGGACATTACACTAATTAATGGCATAAAACTATCAAATAAAGTGTTCATTTATAACCCTGCTTCAAGAGTATAAGAGTTAATTAATCAAAACCAAAATCCATACAGATGAAGAGTGTGGTAATGAAAACCTAGGTTTAAAGAAATATGAGGTAAATCAAAAAGAAAAGTATTTGACTTATTGAATTGGTGTGAAAGGGTTAATTATTTCTAAACCGATCAACCAATCGATACCAAAAACTATACAGATGAGGCATGTGTCATCATAAACCTGCATATAAAATATGATCACAATACAGACAAAAAATACTTGAGTTATGGCATCGGATAGAACATGACCATGTATGGATGGAAAGTGTTAATCATTTCTGAACTGATCAACCGATCGATACCAAAAACTATACAGGTGACAACATAAACATGCACATAAAATTTGAACACGATCGGAAAAAAATACTTAACTAATCGTGTCGGACAGCAAGTGTCTACGGATAGATGGATGATCGAACAACGGATGGTTGATCCAGACGTCGGCATTATGTGTACCATGCATACATGGTATGAGTAAACATAAAAATTGAATCAGTACTATGAGTCCTACATTAAGATGTCACTCAACTCAGATCAAGCTTGTAAATTGATTGTGATTTTCAACCATGTCTGGATTTGAATCCAAATCTACTGTTATCAGAACAGCACAATGCACTTCCTGAAAAATTGTATTCTGTGACCGTACGATTACTGGCATTGATGTGCATATATCAGATAATGGAGGCACAGTCTCAGTTTGAGTGTTCATTGATCAATATGCATGAAATGGCCCTATATTCTTTGTCTCACTTGAGCCAGTTCATATAAGCCTCTTATGAAATTTACATAGGTGGTGCTATTTTTCTGAATGCTGTTCCACGCAATGACAAATGTAATAAAACCCAAGACTTTACAATTATAATTTACATCTAATAGGCACAATGATGTGACTTCTAGCTAAAAACTGCCTAAAAACAGACATTAAAGTGGCAAGTGCAGGTTTTGTCCGAATCTGGAGCGAAAATTTGGCAAAATTCAGTATCAGTATCTGGTACCCCAAAGTTCAATATCTAGGGAACAATAATCTTTGTATAGCTCATTCTCATAAAAAATGTCTACCTACCTGTAACTTTTTTTGAACAAATCGGAAACACATGTTTTTGTTTATTTTGGCACGCGAGTTCATGGTAATTATAAATCCCTGTGGAACCTGGTGCATCCCAGTGAAAACAACACAAGAAATGGGATTTGATGAACCATCTAGATGTGACTCCAACCAACTGTTGTGATAATCAGATGAAGAGTCGCAGGCTGCAGATTATGATAATAATTTTTTGAATGTACTAACATTCATATCCCAAGCAAAATAAAACTGATCTTGTCTCACCAACTAAAATGCAGATAGGACAGCTAGCTCTTTATAGTGAGCTCTTAGTGAACCATCTTGGCAGAACAGCCTCCACTCAGTTTCTTTGTACCCATTTTATATTTGAAATTTGAATATCAAAATGCAAATGTCGTTGGGTAGGAACATTGTATGGTTATTGACATTTTTATTAGCACATTATCGCTCTTTGGTTGTAAATATATATTACTCAATCTTTATCTGGCATAATTATAAAATGGCAGTAAATATAAGTTCATTGTGACATTTTGGGACTCTTTTGACAATACATTTCACAGCATATTAATGAGATAAAACTTTATGGTCAAAAGAGTTAATGTAGGACAAGGTTATGGTGTACTCTTTGAGCAGTAATTACTTATTATAACTACTTGAAGAGATAGGCTCTATTTGAACGTTATTCACCATTATACACCATTTGGAGCTTATTCGGAGTATAAACCATTTGCCATTGCATTAGGACAATAACAGCCTTGACATAAAGCTAAATATACGCAAGAAATCAGTAACGATTGATGCCCACGCAATTACTGAGCAGTTGATCATCTTGAATAAGTATTATAATGAAAGTGTCAATGACACTGTAGCTCAACTTCGAAAGGGAATAATTTCATGTGTTACAGTCTATGGAGCGATTAGGAATTCGGAAAATTGAAATGTCTATTAAGCAATACTAGATTATCAACATGAAGAGATATATATATATAAAATAAGGTCCAAGATGGCCACTGGCCAAGCCTTGAAATAGTGTGTCTGTCATTTGTAGAATGAAGTCCCCAGAGGGTGAATTTAGTGATGCTACCCCGCATACCAAATTCACCCTCTGGGGACCTCATTCTGCTTACACCTCAGCAGAATGAGGTTCCCAGAGGGTGAATTTGGTGATGCTAGCCCGCTATGCTGGGTAGCATCACTAAATTCACCCTCTGGGAACCTCATTCTGCAAATGACAGACACACTATTTCAAGGCTTGCCACTGGCGGCTATATTTTCCAATTAATATCAAAAATATTTGACAGCTCCCATCTAGTAGATCAATATCAAGATCAATATCAAGTTTGGTGAAGTCAGATGAAGGAAGTGGACTGTAGGGTGTGCTGGTGGCCATGTTTTATGGCTGAATGACCCCAAAATTACACGTTCCCATCTACATGTCAATATTAACATCCATGACAAATTTCATGATGATCAGAAGAACAGGCCTGTAGCCCGTGCTAATTGAATGTTGAAATCCAAGATGGCTGCTGGTGGCCATGTTTGTTTGCCAAATGACCCCAAAATGACTCGTTTCCCATCTACATGTCAATGTCAACAGCCATGACAAATTTCATGATGATCCGACCAAAGATGCGACCTGTAGCCCATGCCAAAGGATTTAGTCATGCAAGATGGCTGCCTGCGGCCATGTTTTATGACGATTGACACCAAAATTAGGGGAGAATAGCTTTGCTATGTTGAAAAAGCTTGGGCTCCCATCTGCATTGTTCTTCCTACTGTATATCTCTCACTTATAAACAATTAAGTATGTATCCATATTCATTTGGGATTTGCAATAATATATGTCATCAATAATGGTAACATCGACCATATCAAAATGCTTGAAGAAATACGCATAATTTATTCTGGGTTATGGACGGATGGACAGACCAATAACATAATACGTCCTGTTTTTTTTAAAAGAGCAAATAAATATTATAAGAAATTCTATGATTTCATTTCATTATTTACTGAAAAGTGACCTTGATCTATGTCAAAAGCACACTCTTTCCATATTATCATGTTTCCAGGAGAGTATACCTTAATTCATTGACCACATTGACTTAACCGCCCTGATGGACATAGACCTATTAACATGTAAGCAACAAATCGGTGGTGATCAATGACCAGGCCATTACTCGGTTACTTAATATGAGCGGCCTCTCTGGATGGACGGAGCATATCTCAGGGTTCCACTCAGGTTCATTAGTATGGACCTCAATAGAAACAAATTAAGTCAGTCCCAGTCAATCTCATTTCGAGAAAAACACAATTATTAAGACCAAACTGTCTGCCATTGATTTGTTGAGAATTAACTGATCCAATAAAAAGAGGCAAGAATTATTAGGAACAAGATGACAACAATGCACGATGAATCAATTCTGCTTCCTTTGTCAGTCGGACAATCAGCGAGATCGGTATAAATGCCCAGTCAAGCTGTCAACAGAGATGTGTCCAGTTACTAACTCGTCTGGCAAGCTACAAGTAATATTAAAGCAAATTCAAACATAACAATAACACCAAATATGGTAAATAAATTCCATTCTTAGCATTTTCATTCAGCTTATGATGGAAACGCCAAGTGTGGCATACCCCCCGATGC
The DNA here is from genome assembly GCA_032622095.1 of Siphonodentalium dalli. Taxonomy (NCBI): domain Eukaryota; kingdom Metazoa; phylum Mollusca; class Scaphopoda; order Gadilida; family Siphonodentaliidae; genus Siphonodentalium; species Siphonodentalium dalli. The sequence goes on from CP136068.1 coordinate 65,002,769, forward strand.
TCAGTTTAGAGAGTGAGCAATACTAAGTATTTTTATGGATAATTTTTTTTTTTTTTTAATTATGAATAAGTCCCTTTCCCCAAGCTGTGCTATCATTGCACCCAAGCACAACCATAAATCCGATGATCCATGCCGAATTTACAAGCTGAAAGGACACAAAATTAACAAATTTCCAAGTAAAAAAGGGCGGTAATTCTGGTAGAAATGAATGGACGAAACCCGTAGTATGTGGGAATCCTTTTCCCCAAAATGTGGTATCACCATGCCAAAAGAGAATGAAATCAGATAATTACCACCTGAGTTAATTACGAGATGGCTGCAGGGTGTGCCAATGGATTCAAATTATAATTCCAAGATGGCTGCTGGTGGCCATCTTTTTAAAGAATTTCAGAAAAAATTGATGGCTCCCATCTAGAGGTCATCCCGAAGATGCATATGAAGTTTGGTGATGATTGGATGAGAGATGTGACCTGTAGGGTGTACTAAAATAAATTGTTGACGGACAGATGACTTTGTCAAGTTGAGCTAAAAAGGTAGCCAAGGAGATGGATATTTCGATCCTCAAATTATGTATATGAAAACAACTATTACAAAAACAATTGCTAGGTCAATGAAAATGGGCAAAAAAAAATTTTCTTTGAAAATCTGAAATCTAACTGAAAAACCCACATTGAATTTGTAAAGGGAGCAACATGAAAATCAAATTTATAGTATGATCATCTGCTAATTGATTAGGTGATCCAGCTTAATTGGTAAAAAAAGGCACTAATGGCAGTGCACTATCAAACAATGGGCCACTATATGCAATAAAACAGTAATAAAAGGTCAGTCGACCACAGTGTCCCCCGAAAACGTGGCAAGTCGACGCCGCTTTGTTATCTATATACATGTTGCACATCTCCAATATGTTGGTAACAATACTCTGAAGTTTCAAACATCTACGATCAAAACTGTAGGAGGAGTTGATTACACCATGAAGGTACCCTCATACAGAAAATTATAAAAAATGTTTTTCAAAGTCGAAAGGCCCATACCTCTGGGAAAAATCATTGGATCAAATTCGAATTTGACCTGTATTTTGATATGAACGACCCACAAAAAAACAGAATTTCCAATTAAACAATCCAAGCTTGAGTTATCATCCGGAAACCAAAGAAAAAACAAGAAAAATTGAATTTTCTAAGTCGAAAAGCCCACAACTCTTGAGAAAAATCATCGGATCAAACTCAAATTCGAAATTGACCTGTATTTTGATATCAATGACTCACAAAAAAACGGAATTTTCAACTGAATAGTCCAAACTTGAGTTATCATCCGTAAACCAAATAAAAAAGAAGAAAATTGAATTTTCTAAGTCGAAAAAAGTCCATGACTCAAAGAAAAATCATCAGATCAAACTCAAATTTGAACTCAACCTGTATATGACTGATCCACATAAAAACGGTATTTGCAATTAAAGGATCCAAACTTGAGATAATCATCCGGAAACCGAAAAAGTGAGAAATTTTCTAAGTAAAAAAACAGTTGAAAAAAGGGAAATAACTCCATAAAAGAACATCGGATCAAACCCAGAATTGCAGGTCCGGATGCACGTCTGGACGCGGCTAATTTCAATAGTCCCCCAAAAATAAATTTTTCGGGGGACAATGAGGATTAACACTAAATGAATCCTTTGTCTGTCATAAGGCTGAATGGTAGATGGTGGGCAGTGCTCGCGCTGTCGGTAGCCAAATTAACCAATGGCTAATCTTTTTCGAATTTGCCTAATAAAAATTTCATTTGGCTAAACTTTTTTTTTACCCCAAATGGAGACGGAAAGCATGGCGTCAAAAAGCTAATTAACAAGACAGTCAAAGACTGTGGGGTCGCTCACCAGACTGCAAAGACTGATAAGACTGGGACTCTGGAGACCATAACAGTCAGAACTTTTCATAATCACTTTAAAAGAAGTAGATCTAAACAGGATATGTGGATATAGAGGCTTCATGTATTTAGATTGGTGAATATCTCCTTTCAAATTACCAACTGTACACTACTGATCACCCCCCCCCCCCCCCCCCCCCCACCCCCCTCCTCCAGCTCATGTCCCCTCCCGACCGGGCTCCAGACTCCCAAGTCTTAAGTTGGAATTTCACAACCGACATCTCCAACTTTCTCAATTGTTGAAAATTTCCAATCTCACAAGTGCCTTTTTATAAAACTATTTAGACATGTTTGAAGCCCAAATATCCATGGACCCAAAAACACCATATATGTCTGTCAGATTAATCAGTGAGTGAGTTCCAAGGTAGATGTTTTAATGAATGTGTTAAGTCCCCATAGCCCCGTCATTTCTTGACAGGTTGACCTCATTTTAACAAATATGTATCTCAGTCACCAAAGGACCTTCCATACTATACGTAAGCTAAATAGTCCAACCTCTCGAGAAGAAATTTTAAGAATTACTGCAGAGACAAATAGTTATGTCCATGGTCCTGCCCGTTTTAACCTGGTGACCCAATCTGAATAAACTTGAATCCCAGTCACCAAAGAACCCTTCATACTAATTATCAGTAAAATAGACCTGATGGTTCTTGTGAAGGAAGCATATTAAGAATTATTATGAAGGGAAACGGTCTTTCGCTTGGCCCTTACTTGACCTGGTGACCCCATTTTAACCAATCTGAATTCCATTCAAACAAGAACATTCCATGCTAAATAAGCCAACTAATTCTTGCAAACACGTTTTAAGAATTACTATGGAGAGATATGTCCCTTACTCTGCCCTTATTTGATTCTGTGATCCCATTTTCACAAATCTGAATTTGTGTCACCCAAGGTCATTTCATACTAAATATAAGCAAAAGACATGTAAGCAATTTGGTTCTTGCAAAGACATATCATGAATTACCAAATGAGCCTCAATATTAAATGTGAGCTATTAAAATAGACCTGGCGATTCTTTCAAAGAAAACATTTCAAGGGTTACTATAGAGGGAAAGTATGCCCCTGGCCTTTCCTCTATTTGACCCTATCTGAACAAAGATCTCCAACTATGGAAATTTATCAAAACCTTACTGATAATACCAGTTTATATCAAAATTTGAATCCCAGTCACCAAAGAACCCTTCATACTAATTATCAGTAAAATAGACCTGATGGTTCTTGTGAAGGAAGTATATTAAGAATTATTATGAAGGGAAACAGACTTTCGCTTGGGCCTTACTAGACCTGGTGACCCCATTTTAACAAATCTGAATTTCAATCAAACAAGAACATTCCATGCTAAATATGCCAACTAATTCTTGCAAACACGTTTTAAGAATTACTATGGAGAGTTTAATATGTCCCTTTAGTCTGCCCTTAATTGATTCTGTGATCCAATTTTCACAAATCTGAATTCCTGTCACCCAAGATCATTTCATACCAAATATAAGCAAAAAACATGTAGGCCATTTGGTTCTTGCCAAGACATCATGAATTACCAAAGGAGTCTCAATATTAAATGTGAGCTATCAAAATAGACCTGGCGATTCTTTCAAAGAAAACTTTTCAAGGGTTACTATAGAGGGAAAGTATTCCCCTGGCCTTTCCCCTAGTTGACCCTATCTGAACAAAAGATCATCAACTGTTGGAAATTTATCAAAACCTTACTGATAATACCAGTTTATATCAAAATTATGAGTACCAAACATGAATTCAAAGCATAGACAGGGTGGGTGCAGGAGTTTCAAATCTCCTATCTCTGCCCCTATTTGAACCAAATGTAAATGCCAATCTATGAGATTAATTGATCTCTGATAATTGTTCCTTGAAATCATAAATATCACACATCATTATCACAGATGAAAAGAAGTTAATAGCCTAGATAAACGTAATATAACACTTGCCTAGAATACAGCACATGGGAATTAATATAATTTAAATTGAAATGAATGAAACAAATAAACATTATCTGTGATGTGTTTATCAACAGCTGTCAGCTAAGATAAGGTCCCATTATTATTGCATGGTCATGCAGTATATATTATCTCTGATGGCAGCAGACAAGCTTGAGATAACATTGTGGCCTTAGAATCAGGTGTCAGGTAGCTATATCATCTCATTCAATAACACAGTGGGTGCTCAATGGAGAAATCTTCTCTTAAAGACTTTCATAGCACATGACAAACAGATGAGTTATAAAGGGTCATAACTCTGTTAAAATATATCGGATCAAACCCATATTCGAACTTGATCTGTATTTAGGGGTCATAAATTCATATACCATATATAATATATATAATTTGGAGTCGATCAGATGAAAAATGTTTGAGTCATCCTGGCTTGGATGAATTATATTTTAAAAAAAGAGTGGAAAGGGTTAAATAAACAATACCAAAATCCATACAGATGAAGAACGTGCTAAGAAAGACCTAGGTAAGAAATATGAGGCAGATCAGAAGAAAATGTTTTGACTTAGATGCATCAGATAGCATTTGTGTGCAGGGTTAATTATTTTCCAAACAGATCAACCAATCGATACCAAAAACTATGCAGGTGATGGGTGTGTATGAGGTCCCCAAAAGGTGAATTTAATGACACTATTCCCCCAAGGTGGAATATCATTAACGAATTCACCCTCTAGGGACCTCATTTCCTAAAAGATTTACTATGGAGGGAAAGAGTTATGGCCCTAGCTTTGCATCTATTTGATCTGATGAACTTATTTGAACAAATCTGATTGTGAGTCACCTATAGGGAGCATGCATACTAAGATATAATATGCAATGCATATATAGAACGACCCCGACATAATAGTAAGAAGAATGACAATGGAAAGGATCGTGTATATGGTCGTGGAACTATATGCCAATTGTTTTGGACGCCAGTGGACTTCGATAAGTACATAATGCCCTAATAGCAACCTCATCGGGCCGAATTGGTATCACCTCTGGGTGCAATTGATCTCACAATGAAATGGTCAAATCACGGAATCGGCAGTGCACCAGCGGGTGATTATGAAATTAGCAACTTCAGTTTTTCCGAACAACTCCTATGTGATTTAGGCCTATAAATTAGTTTAATTTTGGCCAATTTCGTTGCTTAGCTCAACGAAAACCAGCGAAGACGTCATGACATGGTCCATGACGTCATTTGCGTCATTTGGTTTTGTGGGCCAGAATCCAGACACATTTGGTCTCCGCTGAAGACACTGATTTCACATCACTACACTAGACATCATGAAATATACACATACACACATCTATAGAGGCTCTATCAGCACCGCGTATAATCGCTTTTGTTAGAAATTCAGAAACAGCTTATTTAATGTATATTTGTCTTTAATAAGCCTTTTCTATTTCCTGCGTTTATCGATCTTTTTTAGTCGCCAGTACGCATATGAATGCTTTATTGCAAATACACAAATCAATCAGTAACACGCATAACACATATGCATTTTATATTCAACATGTACACAATAAATATGGGACCCCCCCCCCTCCCTACACACGTGTGGTCTGTTTGGTTTTCTTTGTTCATTGAGTGCAGCGCGGTGTCGGGGTATCGCAGTTCAATTGCGCTTGAGTGCAGCGCAACGTTGCAAATTCGCAGTGCAATTGCGCTTGGGTGCAGCGCAATGTATCCGCACCGAAGTGCAATTGCGCTTGAGTGCAGCGCAATGTCTCCGCGTTGCAGTGCAATTGCGCTTGAGTGCAGCGAAATGTCGCCGGTCGCAGTGCCTGGGGTCAGCTTTCAACCATCTTCCCAGCAAAATAAAATTTTGCGGTCTTACCGTTCGTTTGAAATTTTGTTAAAATATCGACAGAAAAGTTCAGGGAAAAGTAACGACCCTCGGGGCGTAGAACTTTGCTAAATGTAAAAAAACTTTCCATTTGATTGAACTTTTTTTATTTCTGGACGAATTTCGTCGAGTAAAGTATCGTTTTGTTCGAAATTTTACATAGCATCTTATGGCGTAAGCGAAATAGAAATTCGAGAAGAGGTTTTACTGCTATATACTAGAATCGAAATCCAATAAAAAATAATCTATCCAGACGACTGCAGACGCGCTACAGGAATCGACGCACCTGCTGTTAGAGGCAGTTAGATCTCATCTCTCCCTCTGCATAACACAATACACGATGCAGGGCTTTAGTCTTCCATGCCATCTTATGAATCACAATATTGAGCCATGGCGTGCCTGCCACATCCTGGAATCCATTGGAGAATTGGGGCATACTATGTATCTAATCACCTATCTCTATTATTCTTTCAGGTGCACTGACAAGATGTGTTACATTCAAGAAATTTACACGATTCAGAAGATTGAAGACTGTAATATGTGTTTCCATAATCTAATATATAAATATATGTAACTCAATCATGGTTACACCGTGTCATCTTGGGATCCCATGGGGGTGTGATTTCAGTCCCTGTTAGCACAAATAAAGGGTCAAATGTGCAATTTACACATTCATTTTCATCCCATTTGATGAGTTCCAACATGAAATGATCACCTCTTTAGCAATAATATTGCCTAAATTGACAAAGATGGTTGCATTCAGGCTCTGTGCTCATGCCCAGGGGACCCATGGTGTGTGATTTCATTGATTTTTACCACACATGAAGGGTTAAATATGCAAATTACACTTTTTCTGACAGAATTGTGGCCAACAAAGGCACTATAAGATGCTTCCATTGCCATGAATCAGAGATTTTAGGGCTCACTAAGTGTCTGTTTAGCCATTTTCATCCCATTTGATGAGTTCCAGCATGAAATGATCACCTCTTTAGCAAGAATATTGCCTAAATTGACAAAGATGGTTGCATTCAGGCTCTGTGCTCATGCCCAGGGGACCCATGGTGTGTGATTTCATTGATTTTTACCACACATGAAGGGTTAAATATGCAAATTACACTTTTTCTGACAGAATTGTGGCCAACAAAGGCACTATAAGATGCTTCCATTGCCATGAATCAGAGATTTTAGGGCTCACTAAGTGTCTGTTTAGCCATTTTCATCCCATTTGATGAGTTCCAACATGAAATGATCACCTCTTTAGCAAGAATATTGCCTAAATTGACAAAGATGGTTGCATTCAGGCTCTGTGCTCATGCCCAGGGGACCCATGGTGTGTGATTTCATTGATTTTTACCACACATGAGACATGAGGGCTCACTAAGTGTTTTTTTTTTTTGCAATTGTTACCAGAAGTAACGAGGGCACACCAATTGTGTTTTCAAGTCAACATCATATTTAATTCATCACATAATAGTCTATATGCAATACGATATGTATTTAAAAGTATTAATGCCCCAAGCAACAGCATACAAAAGACCACCCAATAAAAAATCTGGGGTCCACGGTTTGATGCATAGTAAATATAATTCCGAATAAATTTACATTCTGTATCACCCGAATCTAGTAATCATGGTCAAACCATTGCTCATTGACCGCCATCCTTCACGAGGGTTCTCAAATACAATATAATAATACGCTTCACCCGAGCCTTTATCGCAAAAGACGATGGGGTGGCTTTATGGCGTATATGCGTGATGGGTTGTCATACATATAAGTATAATGTCGCAAAGATTATATGTAAACTAAACATAACGAAAACATGCCTGCTTCAATTTTAATTAACACTGTACAATAGCCAAGGCAATGACCTTTCAACTGATGTATGACATGGCCTCATAAGTTATGACATTGTCATGTTATCGCGCTTTGGAATAGCGCGCCCGCTTTAATAGCGGGGAAGGGATTTCGCGCCAGACAAATTTTTCAATGAATCCTCCGCCTAACAGGCGGAATTATCTTTCAATAGATTTCCGTCTCGCTTGTCTCGCTATTGGTTCAGCGGAGCAGATATTTCACGGCAGGCGATTTCGCTCGAGATAATTTAATTGAAGCAATCTAGCCTAACACGCGAGCGATACTCACGTATTTGTCCGCGGCAACGCAGTTGGCACATTGCCAGGTAAATTAACTCAACATCGTCACGCAGGTGTTTTTTGGAGATCATCTGTCGATGCCGGTGGCAGCGACCAAGTCAAATTGTATGTCGATCAAAACATGGGTCGCCTCGACAGGAGAAGATGAAATTTGACATCAACCAAATTTGTTGTCAAGTTGATGTGGGGTCATATGACCTTGACTTTGACACTAAAACCACCTTGACCACCATTGAAAGACATCTCACTTAAAGGGCCATTCTGCTAGATATGTGTTGCGATTGTACGCATTTATGTCAATATTCAGAGGCATTGTCCTTGATAGATATACCGGTACTGAGGCCCCTACATACTTGAGTATGTATTTGACGAACAGAAACATGGGACTACGATATCGATTTGAACTTGACCTACATAGAGAATATAATATACATGTATACTTAGGGATTTTTGTCTGTTTGTCTGTTAACTATGGCCGGGAAAGGAGGATTTCAACGAAATTTGATACCTAAGGATACTTTTGTCCGGAAAGTGTTTTGGACAGGTCAAAATCGTGACCCCGACCTGACCTTGATCTTCAAAATGGTCAATTCAATGTCAAATCGGTTAAAACTGGCGGATTTAGACGAAATTTGATAGATAGGGGCTGTATTGGACGGGTCAAATCGTAACCTCGACCTGACCTTGACCTTCTAAATGGTCAACTCAAGGTCAAATCAGGTATAATTTTGCATGTGACCGTGTCCTTGCTCGTATACGCTCATATAGAGTCATGTTTCGGGCAAAGAAATGCCTAAATAGCCCGGACGAAGTCGGGCCCACCAGCTAGTAACATAGAAGACAGGTAAAATTGTGGGTAGAATCGTGATTTGGAGATGCGCATGTTAACAGGATCTGTTTATTGAATAAAATGTGCTCTGCCTCGTGTCACACAGACCCGACCCAGTGAACTATATAACGTACATAGTGCCTCCGGGACCTACCATATTCCACACATACACGCATCTTGCACCATGCCCATTCTAACTGAGATGATGCTTAATTTGGCATCGAGAATATTCCGAGTGAAACACCTCCAAAACAAAGTAACTAGATCCGACAAAGCATCGCGTGTGGTAGACCCGTTTATACGTGTCACATATGGTCATGTTATAGCCTATCGGCCTTTGATAATGAAAGCCTCTATATTATAATGTAGACAGTAAGTGCTATAGACTACAATGTATGTCGCTGTGATTAAGCGAAGACGACACAACGCGTCCAGTCATGTCTGGATTCTGCCCCGCAGGGACAAATAACGTTTTGACGTCACGACACCATAACTACCTTCAATTAGCTAACATATGAAACTGAACTAATATTAAAATTTGCAGGATATATTCATAAAACTTACTGTTTATCAATAAATAAATACTTCAGTGGTCCATTGCCACATATATCGGAAGTTGTGATGTATTAAATTCGTTTAATTGCTGATTCCGCGATTTTGTGAAACCACTGCCGGAAGTCACGTGATTTTTCCACAAAAATGTTGTCTGAAAAAAAATTCTACTTTTACAGTATACTGTAATTTATGTGTGACGTCACAAGTACGCGCGCCCACCTGTTACCTATACACGACCCGAGCTCGGGCGCGCGAGCGCGAGCGCGCCGAGCGGGGTCGTTATAAACATATTTGATCGTTAATATGGAGAAGAAAACAAATGTTGATAGATGGATGGATAGACATCCCAACAGACTGATGGATGGAAGGACCGCCTGACAGACAGAAGACAAATTCAAGCCAATATACACCCTCCAAAGTTTCTTTGAAAAATCAGGGTATGATTTCATCGGTATGAGTGAGCCTGGTTAAGAAAATAATATGCCAACCAAGTCTGAATATAGTGTGTCTGACATTTGCAGAATGAGGTCCCCAAAAGGTGAATTTAATGACAATATTCTGCAAGGCGGGCTAGCATCACCAGATTCATCCTCAGTCTGATTAGGCCTCACCAGCCATGGGTAACCTTGGAACAGATTGAAGTTCTACAGTTGAAGTTGGTAATGCAAACCCATTGAGCACCTCAATTATGCATTTAATCTTCTGCAACTGAACAGAAGGGAACAAGTCAAAAATTAAAAATTTCAATTTGATACTTGATGATGAAGAAGATGATGCCTAAGCAGAATTAAGTCCATGGAGGGTGTATTTGGTGATGCTAGCATGCTGTACAGGGTAGCAACACTAAAATTCGCCCCCTGGGGACCTCATTCTGCAAACAGACACACTAAATTCAGGGAGTGTGTTTAACATTGCTAGCAGTTACAATGTTTACACAAGCTGCTAGATGACATATTATTCTAATCTTGATTAATGACTTGTTTCTCTATCCATCTATCCACAAAGATATATCTGCAACTTTAATATAACAGGTATTAAGTGGAAGCTGGAGATTTGGAAGGAATGTTGGTTGGGTGCAGTCCACTACAGGGTGGGTGGGTGAGGTGGGGATGGGGTGGGGTGGATCTGGGCTATGTGGGAAGGAGATGGGTAAAGAAATATTTCTGTAATTTCAGAATATTAAAGTTTCATAACTCTGCAGCTGTTATAATGGTGTCACTTTTTAAAAAATTTATGAAATGATTAAAAAATAAATTTTCTGTTATTTAAATTGAGTAAGGTGAAAATTTCAAAAATCCGAATTTAACCCTTTGAGTGCCAGGTCCGATTTTTGTATCAACCCATATACCCTGTGCCAATGCATTCTCTTATATATGCGAGTCGACCATAGGTCGCCTCGCATATATAAGAGAATGCATTGGCCTAACAATTTTTTTGTTTTGTTTTTTTGTTTACAATTTTAATATATTTTATTATATTCTTTAACAGACTTATTGTGTAGGTTTAGGGCCGATAATATCGGCCCCTGGCACTCAAAGGGTTAAATATATATTTTTTTTTTTGAGTTATGTCACTGGCTCCGCCCACATTCGACCCAGTGACCTCATTTGAACAAATCTGAATAACAGTCCTCCAAGGACACTTTGTACCAAATGTGAACCCATTCGGCTCAATGAAATTTGAGAAGAAGTCGTTGTAAGAATTACAGAGTTATGGCCCTGGCTTCACAACTATTTGACCCAGTGTCCTCATTTGAACAAATCTGAATGAGAGTCACCTAGGGAACATCCACACCAAATATGAACCAATTCGGTCTGACGGTTTCAGAGGAGAAGATGTTCAAAGAATTGTTGACGGACGGATGGCCAGACGGACGGACGGACGGACGAGGAGTGATGACTATAGCTCCACCGGAGACTTCGTCTCAGGTGAGCTAATAAAAGTGCTCAATAGATCGACATTCAGGACGAAGTTAGGTGACGAAAGTATTTTGTTATTTTCGTACTTATGAAATATCGTTCCGCTGTTGTTTTAACTGACTGACTTTTTCGAACAAAGACAGACATTGCATTCTATACCACAGATTGAGTGTCCTCTAACGGACATACGAAATGACGATAGTAGATGAGAGGAAGTTACTGAACAGACGAACGAACCCGACGAAGCACTATTGAATACGACGAGACCGAAAGACATTAGTTTACTGACGCCTAAAAGACTTCTGATGTTCAGACATTGGGCTTTCCGTTAAGATCCTAACCAGCCTAATCGTCAAAACGTATAAGCTGTATACTGGTTATGTAATTGATTAAATGAGGATTTAATTTAATTTAATTTAAAAGTTTTTTTAATTTGCCCAAAAAAAAAAATCAGATTTGCGCGAACCACTAACTCAACTTGGAGGGTAAAAAATCAATAGCTCCCATCCAGATTGATCCTAAACATGCCTGTAAATGTTCAAAACAATTCACCAATAAATTTAGGCTGCAGGCTGTGCCAATGGATTCAAATTTTAAATTCCCAGTTAAAGTTTTTTAATTAATCTATTAAACCGGGCCCGAGCATGCGCATTGTGCATACCTGTATAATCAGTTTGATTTTTTTGTTTTTTTTTAAATTTTGTATTGGTGAAGTAGATATAACAACAAAAACATGAGACAGACATACATACACACAAGCATTACATTAACGATACATTGATACATATTATATTCTTGCACTCACTTTTGCACGCTCCCAAGTGAATTTCACTCGGGCTATACTTTCTCACTGGCGACATTAATAAAATCATGCTTGAATCATATAGTTGTTTTTGGTGTAGTTTTTTGTAAAGCGATAAATAGTTTGTTTTTCCGTTGGCTATTGGGCGACACAACGTTTGTGCATTTAATGAAGCGTGTCAGTTATACAGTTATATAAAGAGTAAAGTTAGGCGCAGATAAATTCTTGCCGGCTTTTTGATGATCAAGTTAGGAAAAGATTAATGTAAATTTGAGAGATAGCTCGGGTTCCAGGCTCTATGTATATAATTATATTAATCGGGGTGTATACATGTATATACATATAAATTTGGTTTTGTTGTGGAATATCAGCAAGTCAATCGGTGTTGTCATTAATAATATTTTCAAAGGGTAGCCATCGATTTTTAAACTCTTGATATCGCATGTTGCTTCTGGATGTGTATTTATCGCATTTAAATTTGAATTTTAATTCAGCGAGAAATGCCTTTATTGAAAGTTGGATCGGGTCAAATTTACTCCTATATATATATATTGCTTTAGCACAAGTAGGAAGTAATTTATGATAGAATTCATGATTAATGCCAAAAAGCATACTTGGTTTGGTTATGTGTATAGACACTTCATTAATTTTCAACCAAGACTGAATTTCGGTTATAAACCGATTTGTATATGTCAGTCCCAGAAAATGTGAGAAATGTTCTCTTGAGTATTTTCGCATCGCTTACATAGATCGTCAGCTCTTATGCCTGCTACCTTCAGAAATTTGTTCGTCGATAGGATTCTCGTATTAATTCTATATTGGAGCCATTGGAGTTTTGTGTCAGGCGTGGTTGTGAATGGATTGCGAAATATATTGTCCCATGATTGGGAGTCGTCTTTTATTTCCGAATTCCATTTTTTACATGAGTTTGGCACCCGTTTCCCCATTGACAGGGTTCGATGAAAGAGTTGACCGCCTTTCTGGTCCCTTAATAACGGGATCAAAGTTTTGGGTAAGAACGGAGAGAGTAATCGTAGGAGGGGCTGATTTCGAGAGTTTGAAAGGCTATATATTTGGCGTTTTAGGCTAGCTATAATAACGAAGTTAGTAGAAATATTGAATGTAGCCTTAAGGGAGTCATGGGTGTGAAATTCTCCATTTGCTTGGAACAGATCGTTTATAAAATATATGCCTGCATTTCTCCACGAATTAAAGTTAATTGGGTTTCCTTCCATTCTGATGTTAGAATTATTCCATATGGTCTCTGACATGATATTACCATTTTTTTCATATATGCTTATAAATTTGCACCAAGAGCTGAGAACATCCCTCCAAAATGGGTTAGAAATTTTTTAAGTTTGTTTTGACAGGAACTTAGCATCATATGTTAGGTACAGGGGGTCGTTGATAATGGGGGTGTCTTTTAGGAGAGGTGCCCAATTTGATTATTTACATATCAGACGTCTCAGCCATGTGATTTTCATTGCGTCGTTAAAATGTTCCAAGTTGATCATTTTCAGTCCTCCTAGGGAGTAATCGAGACATAACTGCTTCCTTTGTACTCTGTCTCGTTTAGAGTTCCAGATAAAATGGAATAAAATTGTGTTTAACTTCTTAACGAAAGCATCGTCTGGATTGAGGAGAGACATGAATATGTGGGTTAGCTTTGGAAGAATAAGTGTCTTAATGACAGTTATTCTTCCAATTGGGGTTAGTAGCCTGTGGCTCCATATCTTGGTTAGTCGTTCTATTTCGTCCAATTTACAGGAGTAGTTTGTCATCATCTTTCGAAGATCAGTGTCGAAATTAATGCCCAGAAAGTTGAAAGTTTTTGAGTAGGATAATTTTAAATCATGGCACATGGTTGATTCACAGTTTGCTCTTGATCCTATCCATGCCGCCTGACATTTCTCCGGGTTAATACGCAGTCCCGAAACCCGAGCATATAGGTCAAGTATTGAGTAAGCCTCACGAATGCTACTTTCATTGCCATCAAGTATAAACGTTGTGTCGTCCGCGTATTGTGATATTTTATACTCTGAACCACCGAGGACTATTCCTTTAATTTTATCATTTTGTCTTACCAACAATGCTAACACCTCTGCGCAGAGGAGAAAAATATATGGGGATATGGGATCACCTTGTCGACAGCCACGCCCTAATTTAAAACTTTGTGATATGTGACCATTAATCAGAATGGACGAACTAGCGTCTTGATATAGAATTGTCATCCACTTTTTTATGGAATCACCAAATTTGAAAAAATTGAGGCATTTATGTATGAAGGACCATGACACTGAGTCAAATGCTTTTTCGAAGTCTACTAGGAGCAGGACTCCAGGCTTATCGTGTGCTTTCGCTTGATGCATTATGTCATATAAGAGCCTTGTGTTATCTCCAATGTATCTGTCAGCTAGAAATCCTGTTTGGTCAGAATTAATTATATACGGGAGGACGCGTTTAAGTCTATATGCGATGCACGAGGAGGCGAGTTTATATGTTGTGTTCAAAAGGGAGATGGGTCGCCAGTTTTTTAATAATTGACGGTTTTTGCCCTTCTTTGGAATGAGTGTTATAATACCCTGATTTTGTGTGATCGATAATTCTTCGACTGAAAATGATTCGTTAAGTGAGTCTGTCACAAAGGGCCCCAGATCAGACCAGAAAAATTTGAAGAATTCATATGTGTAACCAGATGGTCCCAGGCATTTGCAGTTTTTCGATTGTTTTAATGCATGTGTCAATTTTTGTAAATTTAGCGGACCCTCAATGCTCGATGCTTGAGATGGCGTTAATTTGGGGGTTTCAGAATTTTTTAACATTCGATTTAGATCTTGATCGTCAGTTTTTTTATGTGAATAGAGAGTTTGGTAGAAATTTCGAGCTTCCGACATGATGATGTCTTGTGTTGTCAAATTATTACCGTTCTTATCCGTCAAACTGGTCAGGGTTTTAGAAATATAATTACGTTTCTCTAAATTCAGAAAATATTTTGTGGGTTTTTCTCCTTCCTCGACCCATTTCGCTCGGGATCTAATCATAGCACCACGATTGCTCTCTCTTCGTATTTTTTCTAATTCAGATTCAATTTTTTCCATGTCTTCCATGAGCTTCTGTTTACATTTAAGACTTACTGATGGGTTGTCCAGGTTAATTGATATGATGTTTTTCATTTCAGAGAGGAGTTTTTCTCTTTTAAGACGTTCTCGTTTACGGTTCGCACAGAACTTTATAGTTTCTCCCCTAATGTCTAACAAGATGGCATCTAAAAGAAGTCTCTTATTGATATTACATGAAACATTACGTTCACCTTCATCTTCTACATATGAGTAGCCATAGCGAACTTTATTTTCTTCTATGAGTCTTTTAACTAAGTCGCAATATTCCTTGCTATGTAAAATAGAGTTATTGAACTTCCAAAACCCATGACCAGTTTTCATGTTGCTAACGGTTATTTGACAGGAGATAATTGAGTGATCGGTTTTATAACCCGGTATTATCGCGGGTCCCGTGTTTGATAAATTGAGGAGTTCCGAAGAAACTAAGAAATAATCCAGCCGAGCCATTTTTATTGGGGACTTTCTTCTCCATGTGAATCGTGTTTCACTGGCATTGTAGATTCTCCAAATGTCGATTAGTTCGAGGCTGTCGATAAGATTTTTGACTTGAATTTTTGCACGTGGGTTATTTTCTTGTTTATAGTTATAAGTATCAAGATTCTGATTTTGAACGAGATTCCAATCGCCGCACATTATAATCTGGGTATTCCCGATTTTGTCGAGAAGTTTTTTCAAGTTAGAGTAGAAGTCAGGGTTATCCTCGTTTGGGCCATACAGATTGACTAGACTTAATCTAAGATTTTCGATAGTGATATCCAGTACGATGAAATTTCCACTTGGATCACGCTGGACCTGATGCAGTTTGAAGTCAAAATTATTTTGGAATAAGATAGCTACTCCTCTCGATTGAGAAGTAAAGGGAGCCATGATAGTTTTGTAGCCCCATTCAGCTTCTATGCATCTTTCCATTGATTTTGTGAAGTGCGTGTCTTGGAGACAGTATATTGAACCATCTAAAGAATGCAAATGGCGGAACACATCACAACGTTTTTCTGATTGGTTCAGTCCACGGCAGTTCAGAGATAATATCTTAATTGTAGTCATGATATGAATTGGCGGACGACCACGCCAACGGAAATAATACATTGTATACAGCTAAAAATTCATAATGAGATGCCTTGTATCCAAAAAGAAACACATTGAAGTCGCCACCATACACACAACATAAGAGACATACAGAGAGAACATGGAGAAAACAAATAAACAAAACGAAAATAAATAATACATTCATTCCAGTTGACGATTGTGTCATAAGACAGCATCAACCAGTTTGATTTCTTGGCGCTCACAATCAGACATGCTGAAAATTTGTGCTGCTCTTACAATGTCAGAATCTGAGGCATCTGTTTTCTCAGATAGAGTCTACTGTAAATCTCCAGTGGATAATCTGCGTAAGCATAAGACCAAATGATGGTTGCGCTACGATTTTCTGGAGGAATAGATTGCCTCGCAAGAACGGGAAATGTCGGAACTTCGCAAGGAGACCGGCGGAAAGTCAGACATTATTGTCAGTCTAGGTCAAAGTATTGAGACTAGGTGATCTTGTCGACCGATAAACACTTAAGTCTAGGGGATCTTCAGGATCACCCATAAGACAACACAAGTTTAAAGCATAGGAGCCGAAGAGGCTGTCCGAAAAGCAAGACTACCGATATGAACGTGCAAAAGATCCACAGTATATAACATTATCAGTGTGATAATGGTGTCAGTAGTTCGTTCAGACAACGATGTGTTGTCGGTGTCAGGGGTGCCGGAAGAGGGGGGCAGAGGACCCCCCTGCCCTTGACCAAGGGGGGGGGGGGCGAACGGGGGCAGGACTTGCCCTTTTTCTGGAGACAAAAAATGCTTTTTGTGTGTTTAATCTCGTGTTTTTATAGCAAAATGTGACTTTTTTGGTCCAAATACCACCAATTTCACAAGGAATATTAATTTTTTTGTCAATTTTATCACAAAACGGCCATAAAAACTGACAAATACCATTAAAATAGGGATTTTTGCCACAATGAATTTATGGCTATTTTCCCGAGTTTGCGGAGAAAATGCCCTTTTTTGCGGAAAAGTGCCCTTTTTGTAGGCTCTGCCCCCCCGCCCTTGGATGCTTCCGGCGCCCCTGGTCGGTGTCAGGTTATGGACAAGTTTTGATGACACAACTGTTATGCCAGACAGAGTTTAACATGCAATCAGTATACCACAACCAAGGGCTTTATAATATAGTGGACCTTTTGGTAAAGATGATTTACCTTTATCACTTAAACAGCCTGTCGGTGGACTGACCTTAAGTGAAGCACAGAAAGAAAATAAGTGCTCGAAGCTTCTTGGCATAGAAAAGAGCCAACGTTTTTTAACTGCTCTTCCTGAACAGTTATTTGAGGAGTTACTTTTTGCAGAGACTTCAAATGATCTCTTGAAAATACTAGTACCTTCTTTGGATGAATTTGTACAATAGTGTTTGATGAAAGTGTCAATGACACTGTAGCTCAACTTAGGTAGGGGAATAATTTAATGGTTGACAGTAAATGGAGGGATGTGGTCTGTAGGGTGTGCCAAAGGATTTAATGATGCAAAGAGTAAATTCTAAAATGGCCACCGGCGGCCATGTTTTTTTGCCGAATGACCCCAAAATGACTAGTTCCCATCTACATGTAAATGTTAACATCCATGACAAATTTCATGAACATCAAACAAACAGATCAAAGTATTTAGTGATGCAAAGAGTAAAATCCAATATGGCTGCCGGCGGCCATGTTTTTTGGTCAAATGACCCCAAAATTTCATGAAGATCAAACAAAGAGATCAGTCTATAACCCATGCTAATGGATTTTGTAGAAATATTTAGTCATACAAAGAGTAAAATCCAAAATGGCCATTGGTGGCCATATTTTTTTGCCGAATGACCCCAATCGTTCCCATCTAGAGGTCCATATTAAGTTTGGTGATGATCGGATCAGGGATGTGGTCTGTAGGATGTGTCAAAGGATTTAGTGATGCAAAGAGTAAAATCCAAGATGGCCACCCGCGACCATGTTTTTTGGCCGATTGATCCTAAAATGACTCATTCCCATCTACATGTAAATGTCAACATTCATTACAAATTTTATGATGATCAGACAAACAGTACGGCCTGTAGCCCGCGCCAATGGATTAAATTTTGAAATCCAAGATGGCCACCAGCGGCCATGTTTTTTGGCCGAATTACACCCCAATGATGAATATGAAGTTTGGTGATGATCGGATCAGGGTTGTGGTCTGTAGGGTGTGTGAAAGTATTTAGTGATGCAAAGAGTAAAATCCAAGATGGCTGACGGCGACCATGGTTTTTGGCCAAATGACCCCAAAATGACTCGTTCCCATCTAGAGGTCACCCCGATGATCCATATGAAGTTGGTGATGATCGGATCAGAGATGTAGTCTGTAGGATGTGTCAATGGATTTAGTGATGCAAAGAGTAAAATCCAAGATGGCCACCAGCGATGATCAGACAAACAGTACGGCCTGTAGCCCACGCCAATGGATTCAAATTTGAAATCCAAGATGGCCACCAGCGGGCATGTTTTTTGGCCGAATAACCCCAAAATGACTCGTTCCCATCTACATGTCAATGTCAACATTCATGACAAATTTTATAAAGATCCGACCAAAGATACAACCTGTAGCCCGTGCCAAAGGAAATTGTTGACGGACACACACACACACGGACGACGGACACCAACCCATGGCAATAGCTCAAACTTACAAAGTAAGTTGAGCTAATAAGGACACATGGAAAGTCTGTATAAATCAGATCTGGAAAAAAGTTGATTCCAATACATTCAAGTTCATTGAAAAAGACAGCTTAGAGGTCAGGTTGCTGCACAGATGGGAATGACTGTGAATGTCTATATACAACAAACCTTTACATGTCTCGTGGAAGGCGTTCAAGCTAAGGTGGTTGACTTGAATCGACTAACAACAAAACCAAAATTAGGGACATTTTTTCGATGTCGACTAAAGTGTTGGATCAATTAGGCCGTGAAGGGGCCATGCATCATTTGATTTGTCGACAAAAACAGCAAATCAGCGATTCAAATTTGTATCAGCTGAGTGTTCCAAAAATAGTTCCAAAGGATTCATTTTTCATGGCAGAGGAAATGCCAAAACTGTTGGAGAAGGAGTGTTCTCTTACGGATCCAGACGAGGTGAACGATATGACAGTGGTTCTACCAGAGGAAGATCACAATGCAGATGACTCTTAAATGGTAAGATATGTAAATGATAATCTAGCATCGGTTTCCGAATGTACCGGTCGGAGGTTGATTCACACATTTTCACCAAGCTTGGGAAAATATTAAAGCTGGCAGATGGACACTTGGTGTCATTCGAAATGGTTATCAAATCGATTTCTTCATTTCCACCTTATTCCAAGTTGTGAAAGAACTTTTCAAGGTGGATATACTCTAAAAAGGTCTTGTCCTTTTATATACAAAAGGGAGATGGGTTTTTTTCCAACGGAGATATACATGTACTGGTACAGGACGCATATTTCCATGTATAATTGTGGGAAGACCACAAGAATTTTTCCAATTCAGCGTGGGCGGTGTTCAGTATAAATGGAGAAAATGTTTCGGTGAAACAAAAGCCCCTTGCATTTACACAAAAGTGGTCACGACTCCCGAACGTAGCCGCGTACTTACGCCAGATGGGTCTACTAGCATGTCTAGTCATTTATATAGTCAGGGCTCAAAAATACATTTAATTTTGCGAGAATCAAATGCTGAATCAAGTTAGTCATAAAGCACTGAAAATTAAAAAGTTTCGCGAAAATCGTTACGAGAAACAATTCGGTGATTCTTATCGAATCTTAAGGCCTGATAGACAACTGGATTTGTCTAAATTCATCCCGAACAGGCCTATTGCAAGACAGGAAAATGTTCGTGGAAACCATTCTAAATCTGGTTTTATTGATAAATGTCAAAAGATCTCATTTGGAACCATCCAAAATGTTAACTTATTTTGGGAGCCATGTTTCATTTGGCCAAAGGGTTAGTTTGTCTCACAGTATATCGTATAACAGTACTCCAACAGGCAGTAATGGATCCGTTGAGATGACGGGACACTGCCCGGAGTTTTATCTGCATATGTTAGGCATCGTAGCATCATGTCTGGAGTTGATTCAGAATGCTTGTCTTGACAGGAGACTCATTCAGATCTATCTCTTGAAAAGATGGCAACCAGTTCGCCATTCATACAAGCTTATGGTCCCGTGTACACAAGATCTGGTACCTCATCTGAACTGGTGGTAACAAATACCAAACATGCAACAGGATTGATTCCTTTTTCAGATGGAAAATACGGTTTTCGATCTCAACCGATGCCAGTCTTCGGGAACGGGGGTCCCATTTTGGGGCAAAACAGTACAGGGTATCATCAGTCTGGAGATGAAAGCAGTATTATATACATGTATTAACAACAAGACAGTCAATGACTGTGGGGTCGCTCACCAGACTGCAAAGACTGATAAGACTGGGACTCTGGAGACCACAACAGTCAGAACTTTTCATAATCACTTTAAAAGAAGTAGATCTAAACAGGATATGTGGCTAGAGAGACTTCACGTATGTAGATTGGTGAAAATCCACCTTGAAATTACCAACTGTACACTACTAATCACCCCCCCCCCCCCCCCCCCCTCCACCAGCTCAACAAGTCCCCTCCCAACCGGGCTCCAGACTCCCAAGTCTTAGGTTGGAATTTCACAACCGACACCTCAAACTTTCTTAATTGTTGGAAATTTCCAATCTCACAAGCACCTTTTTATAAAACCATTTAGACATGTTTGAAGCCCAATTATCCATGGACCCAAAACACCATACATGTATGTCATATTAATCAGTCAGGTGGTTCCAAGGTAGATGTTTTAATGAATTTGGTATTTCAATGATTTTATTAGACACAAAAGTGTTAACTCCCCATAGCCCCGTTGACCTCATTTTAACAAATCTGAATCTCAGTAACTAAAGGATCCTCCATACTATATGTAAGCTAAATAGTCCAAACTCTCTTGAGAAGACATTTTTACTATAGAGACATATAGTTATGTCCCTGGTCCCACCCTATTTAACCTGGTGACCCCATCTGAATAAATTTGAATCCCAGACACCAAAGAACCCTTCATACATATCATAAATATCAGTAAAATAGACCTGATGGTCCTTGTGAAGGAAGCATATTATTAAAGAGGGAAACTGTCCTTCGCTTGGCCCCTATTTGACCAGGTGACCCCATTTAAAAAAAATCTGAATTGCAGTCAAGGAAGAACATTCCATGCTAAATAAGCCAACTAGTTCTTGCAAACATATTTTAAGAATTACTATGTAGTGAAATAGTTAAGTCTCTGGCTCTGTCCTTATTTGACTTTGTGATCCCATTTTCACAAATCTGTCACCCAAGGTAATTTCATACCAATATAAGCAACATTAGTTGGAAATTTCATATAAGCAAAATAGGCCATTTGATTCTTGCATAGAAGACATATCATGAATTACTATGGAGAGAAAGAGTAATGTAGCTGGCCTTGCACCTACTTGACCTGGTGACCCTGATTGAACAAATCCGAATCACAATCACCAAAGGAGCAAGCCTGCAAATAGCATGTCTGTTCCTACATTGACTGCCTGGCCTCAAGCAACACAATGTATTATACAATCAAGCCTTGAAATAGTGTGATAGTGTATCTGTCATTTGCAGAATGAGGTCCCCAGAGGGTGAATTTAGTGATGCTATCCCGCACAGTGGGCTAGCATCACTAAATTCACCCTCTGTGGACTTCATTCTGCTAAGGCCCTCAACTGCTATGGCAGACCTAGGATAAGATTGAAGTACCCCAGTTGAAGTTGGTGATGTTCACCCATTGGGCACCTCAATTATGAATTTTATCTTTTTTAAGGAGCCCCCTGTGGAAAAGAGTTGCAGAGATACTCATGAATACTGAAATCATTGATATATATGTATTTTTGGCACATAAAGCGATAATAAATATATGAAATGTAATATTGATCAAATACATATAAGAAAACTAATGGTTCTCCCCCACAAGGCATGTGCCGATCCATTCATCACACAGCAACTAGAAATATGCATCAGAGAATTACAAGCACCTCTCTGGCTGTTAGAAAGGTCCTTTAATAGTAATCACTAGATGATGTAGGGTGAATAGCTCCTCACAGGTCCCAAGTGGAGAATCATTCTTAATAAAACATAACTGCACATAAATATCGTAATAAGCAAATTGGGTATTGAGATTCCTTAAAGCTTGTGACTTAATCTTTGACGATAAAACAAAAACAGTATTGAGATTTTTTGGGTCAGTATTGGTATTGAGATGGAGCATTTGGTTAAATTAACTTTGACATTATTGATAATGTCAGGATTTGGGGAATCGTTTGATATTACCAATTTCAAATACTTATAATCTCATGCTTGAGAACTAATGTTACATGACCAGAAATGATTTATAATTACAATACTTGTATAAATAATAGACTGAAATGCTCCCTATAGGAGTTTAATATTGCTCATGAAGAATGAAGTTTCTACTACTACCCCCCAATCTTATATGGATGAAAAAGCAGGGTGGATGCAACACCACAGCAGCAAGCTTTCCATTTGATGTGCATGCGACTAATACAGTAATAGTGCCGAAGTAGGACTGAATTATGTGAACTTGTTTGGAGAAGGTGAATAACAGCAGATGCTAAAGCAAGAAGACAGCACATGTTCCTTATGCTACGCAACTGATTTGGCTGCAAGTACCACAATATGGTATAGCTTATTGGAAGACACTGACATGGCATTGGTAATTGGTATTTGATCCTTCAAGTTCATGATGTTAGAACCAGGACCATGGCTAAAGGAGAGCTCCATAATTGGTGTTCCGCTGGTGGTGGCGAAGGGGGTGGTGGTGGGGTAAAAAATTAGCGATGATGTAAATATTAAGCTTTTTGTGTGCGATAGTATAATATGAAATAAAATCTTTGCATAATGTCAACAAACTGAGATAATCCGGGCATTCCCCATAAATTATTGAGCTAACTCAAAATCTGATTGGATGAGACTTATCACGTGCCTATTATTACCACACAAATCAATGGGGTTCATTAAACTGCGGGGTAGCTGTATATTTGGGAATCCCCGCGAAACCTGAATACTAAATTGATGCTCGTCGTCCGATTGGATAAAATATTTGACTGGGTAATTTTAAGCAATCAGCGTTGGATAATAATTAGCTGCGGGGTAGTGGTGATTTGATGAAACCCCACGAAAATTCCTACTATTTTATGAATATTCATTATACTTTTGAGCTTTTGATGTTTACATCGGAAAGCGCCCCCTGTGGCTAGGCACGTGCTATTTGTTTACAATTGAGGAGAACGTGATTGTTTCTCAATCTATTTGAGAATAAACAAACTGTAGACGATAATTTATAAAATATACTGGTGATATTTTTTGGAATAATATTTATCTTATATGTATAAAGTGATACTACCGAGTGAGAGAATGCCGGATATTAGCACAACTGGACGAGTATATTTGCGACGACGGGGACGCCTTAAACCACAGGAAACGTGATCTTTTGATCTTTTCCTTTCAAGCAAATTAGGGGATATAGAAACTTCCTCGAAGGGAAATGTAACTAACAGCAATGTTAATTTGATACTATAGATACTTCCCAGAAGATGAGGCCTAAGCAGAATGAGGTCTCCAGAGGGTGAATTTGGTGATGCTAGCCTGCTATGTGGGTTAGCATCACTAAATTCACCCTCTAGGAACCTCATTCTTCAAAAGCTTTCGGCCTTAGGCCTTCCTCAGTTGATATTATTCAGACAAAATCACATGATGGCATTCAGATAAACATACAAATAATAATGGCGGATATTACACAACGACGTTAAAGGTCTTTCGTCAGAGAACGTCAAACACCAAGCAACGCTATCGCAGCATCGACATCCAGAAGTTGGCACCATTTCCTCTAGCGTTGAATCCGTGGCCAGTCCGGATCCACATACCTTTAGAACAGCTTAATCAATATATCACATTCTGGTTTTACAATTACTATTTCTACATGCTTTATATTCTGCATTCCGTGTCGTATTTTTAACTTCATCCAAACTCATAATTAAGCTGTTTGATATGTGGATCCGCTGTGTACGTTGGCGAGAAAGAGAGACAATTGTCGGAAAGGATTCTGGAACATCTGAGGGACATTAGACTTCACGATGATAAGCCAGCCTATGGACATTTTAATCAACCGGGACATTCCATTGACAACATAAGGGTATCGGTTTTAGAAAAGGTCAATGGGAATAACTCGCAACGAAAACCCTCTATAATGTCCAGCAAAGGTCTATTTGCACATGTCTACCATGGGTGAGTGATGTACGGAAGAGATCATGGTGAATTGGAGTGTCCTTGCAAGATTTATAATGGCACCCCACCCCTTTATTGGGGTGCGAAAGCGTTGTATCTGAAGCCATTCTAATTATACATATACAATCGACCAATGGGATCGTTGGGTATGTATTTGCATGTAAACTGACATTGCTTCTGGTTTCTGTTGTTATTTATGTGGTATGGACATCACTACGAGTTAACTCATAGTAGCAGTCCCCATGGAACCGTTTACTACGTGTTAAATCTAAAAAAAAAAATTTAGTTATGTCCCTGGCCCCGTCCACATTTGACCCAGTGATCTCATTTGAACAAATCTGAACCCCAGTCACCCAAGGATCCTTCATACCAAATATGAACCCATTTGGCCTGATGGAATTTGAGAAGAAGATGTTTAAAAGAATTACTATGGGGAGGGAAAGAGTTATGGCCCTGGCTTTGCAGCTATTTGACCCAGTGACCTCATTCGAACAAATCTGAATGTGAGTCACCTAGGGAACATCCACACCAAATATAAACCCATTCGGTTTTATGGTTCCAGAGGAGAAGATGTTTAAAGAATTGTTGACGGACGGACGATGGACGGATGATGGACGGACGACGGACGAGGAGTGATGACTATAGCTCCACCGGAGACTTCGTCTCAGGTGAGCTAATAAAACACTTCAACCAAAGTGCTTATACAAACCGACAATACAAGGTCCAGATCCCTTTGTCAGTTAGCTCAGGAACTTTGGTTATAAAATCAGCTCACATACTAGTAGCAGGGTGCAGAACCAGCTTGTAGATTTTATGGGCTGGTGTTATGTGAGGGAGACAGAATGGGAGTTGGACTAAATAATAGTTCAAAAGAATTTTTGTCTTTGGGCTCAACCAACCATGGATCGGTTTTTCAAATTTTTCACAACAAGAAGACCCCAAATTGTAATAGATGCCCTCTCCGTTTTATGAGGGAGCATGGATGTTTATGCATTTCACCAATTCCACGGTTTCCCCAAGTCTTTACAACTTATAAGTCTTTTTCAGTGCGAGTTGATTTTAATAGATCTGCATTGACCAAGACAGTCTGGTTTCCAATGATTTTGAATCTTCTAGTCAATCATCCACTCCTTTTACCAGTTGCAGAACGGATATTAATACAATATCAAGGGAGGGTACATGTACCTAATCCGGAACCAAACCTGATGAACCTGACTGCTTGGCATCATTCTATTTGCAAGCAGAGCGTTTTTTCAAGGTCGCGTAATCTCGTTGCGGGATATTGGCGTCTTGGAACACGAAAATACTATCAGTCAAAAGATTTAGTAGTTATAGTGTTCCGAGCGAAACATTATTTCTCATGATGCATCTTTAGCACAATATGTTAACTTTTTTTGTCAGATATTTTTGCTTTTGGTTTACAAATACTGTACGGTTGCGGGATACAGTTTCATGCTCTCATCAATTCTATTACCGGTTGCAAGAATAGCAGTGGGACAACACCCACACATTATTCGAATGTTGAATATGTTTAACCCTTTGAGTGCCAGGTCGATTTTTGTATCATCCCATATACCCTGTGCCAATGCATTCTCTTATATATGCGAGTCGACCATAGGTCGCCTCGCATATATAAGAGAATGCATTGGCCTAACAATTTTTTGTTTTTTGTTTTACAATTTTTTACAATTTTAATAATTATACTTCCATGTTTTACATGGAAGTATATTGTTTTTGTGATTTTTATTTTTCTCTATTATTATTATTATTATTACTTGCCTTCTTCTTAGCAATTTAATAATGAGCATAGCTCAGTCAATACAATAGTTAGAAAGCTAAAACTTTGTATGCATATATATGTATACAAACTCTAGTGCTTAGGCCTATTGAGAATCATGTCCTCAATTGATTTGCAGAGTTATCTCCCTTTATGTGAACAATTGGTGTTTTCAGAACTCCGAAAATATAAGGAGTACAGCACTGAAATTTGGTCGATACATACATCTTGATATCCACTGAATCATGAGTACATAAAAAACTTTGTCCGTCTTTCCTCTCCAGAGTTATCTCCCATATATATGTCAACCTCGAAATCTTCTGATCGCCTGTTCTCACATAGCAAGAAAGATAGATGGATTTAGTTTCTATGGTAGTGCTGGCCGTTGTCAATATACTACAAAACAATAATTTGGACAGGGTCGGGTTTACATTTTTTGGTTAGGGTGGGGGCGAAATTTTCGCAATTTTATTTTTGCGATGATTTCAACCATTTTTACTACCATGTATCTTTATGACGTACTAATGATCCTCCTGAAAGAATTTTGTAAATCGGTTGAGAAATGTCAAAGTTACAGACCATCGAATATTATATAATTTGGCTAATGAAGGAGCATGGGAGAGGGTGAGACCATACCGGGGAGGCGACGAGACCATGCCGGGTGGTGATACCATGTCGGGGTGGTAGACCAGGCCGAGGGTGGTGAGACCAGGCTGACCGGTGGCGGATGTAAATGTCAGATTTAGCAACAAAAAAAAAAACAAAACAAAAAACAAGTCCAGCGGAATAATATTTTTATTGCACGTTCCAGATGGGAAGAGTGATTCGGACCGGAATATACCATTTATCACTTTCATGTCCCAACTGTTACCGATCTGCAGCATTGACAAGAAAATGATCTATTTTTGGCGCCAATTCCAATGGGCTAATTGATGAGCAAGGTTAATGCAGGAGCGGGTATGCTGGTATCTCACAGGTAGGCCCCAGAAGTTTGATAGCTATACTATAACAGCAACCTGCCCAACAGCGAGCGAGCTTCGGGTGGGTTCAGAATTTTTGCAAATTCCAACAAAAATCAAAGGGGGGGGGGGGGGAAATTGTCTAAAAAATGAAACATCAAGATAAAAAAATTCTGAGTAGTGGATATGACAGATAGTATCCAAGAGCAACTTATTGATGTCTGCTTAATTGACGCTAAGGTCGAAGGTTTACTCGTGGCGCGGCTTTATAATATAAATAAGTTTTTTTAAGTGCTGTATCACTAACCTATTTTTCTCGCCAAATCCGACCGGGTTAATGAAGGAGCGAGCTAAAGCAGGAGCAGGTACATCGATATACTTCTGGTAATATCCGAAAGTTTGACCGCTCTACTAACAAAGCAACCTGACAAACGGAGAGCTCGTGTTCAGGTGGGTTCAAATCGTCAAATTCCAACAAAAACCAAAAGTTTAAAAATACTTCAAAATATCAAACACGGAGATACAATTTTGCTGATGAGCGGGTGTGATAGGGGGTATCAACGCCCAACTCTGGTACGATTTCTTAAGTTGCAGAGCAAAGGATTTACTAGTGGCGACGCTATATAGCGTAATAGGTACTACATGCAGATGAACACAGCCTGCCATCGATATATGGCAAAACTCGAAATTCTCCAATATTCACGTCAAATTCAAACAGGCTAATGAAGGGGCGAGTGAAATGCGCTAGCAGGTACATCGGTATACGATATATACATCCTGGAAGTTTGACAGTCGTGGTTTAAAAGCAATCTGTCCAACAGAGAGCTTGCATCGGTGTGGGTCGAGGCTTTTGGCAAATTCGAGTAAATCTCACAAAGGAAAACAAAAAATAGAGAAATCGTGAATCAAGATAGAACACATTTGACGAGTGGATGTGGTGGGTACTATCCACGCGCAAATTCGGTGAAATGTTATAATATTTCAAATAGATGCGCAATGAGTTAATCAGGATTAAGTGCCCGATATTACATGAATTCACATGTTACATTAGGATAATACCCCGGATGACTGTATACACTAGGATATTTAATGCAGGGACAGGTATGTCAGTATACTGACAGATCGCCCACAAATTTTGACCGCTCTGCTATAAAAGCAACATGCCCAACGGAGAGCTCGCTTAGGGATGGTTCAGACGTTTGACAAATTCCACCGACACTCAATAAGGGGGTAAAAATCGCGAATCTAAATAAAACAAAATTGACGAAATTGCGGTAGTATCTATGTGCAACTTTAGTGCGATTTTCTAAGTTTTTCAGCCAACGAGTATAGAATATTGCACGGCTGTAGCATTAATATTAATGGTATATCTTAAGACTTTCATGGCGTACAATGGTATGTAGTATTTTGCTTTGTACTGTGAGTGCTTCTTATAAATTAACAACCAGGGTCGTGGCATATTGCATAATATTAGTATCATTAAAACAATCATAACAAGGGTCTAAGGGCAGTAATCGCCATGACAGTTTTAAGAAATAAATCCTCATCTATCATTAATAATATACCCACAAGTCGAAATTCTGAACTTAAAATCCTTGTCTACGATCTTTTTCTTATTCATTTCATTTAATTATTTAATACATAATTTCCATATAATATAAAGATTGTGTTCATTACAAATTAAATATTCCATGGAAGTATAAAATTTCTGGTATTTCAGAAATTTAAATCCTAGTTTATTCTTATATTCTTTAACAGACTTATTTTGTAGTTTTAGGCACTCAAAGGGTTAATGCAAGGCCTCCAAAACGAAGGCTGGTACCGGCTCGGGATCTTCCAAAAGTTTTGGACATGTTGAAGAATCCTCCATTTGAACCTTTAGACTTGGCTAGTTTAAAATACCGGTAGCTTACATTGAAGACAGTATTTTCTTAATGCCATTACCACTTTCGAAGGTGTAGAGATTTACAAAGTCTACACTTGGGTAGCAATCATATGAGAGTTCAAGGGCAGGGAATTACCTTTTTAAGTAGTGGCCTTTCTAAGTAGCATAATTTCTCATCAAGGTCAGAGTGGATCCGGAAAGTGCTCTTTGATGTTTGTGGATGGAACAAATAATAACATCACAAATAATAACATAACGGTCTCATCACAAACTATATCTTCCTGGTTAGTTAAGCTTATAAGAAGGTTTTTGTTTCCTTTCCAAGTGACAACAACATTACGGCTCATTCCACACTTTGGATTGAATCTGTGTGAGCACTCTTCATTGGAGCCGGAATGAGAGACCTTCTGGAAAGTGCTGATTGGGCACTTTATAATCATCTATATTTATCAAGTTCTTGACAGATGTTGGCACTGAAGTGCTAAGTGTTGGTTAGATTCCCCAGCAAGTTTGCTGTGAAGGGAAATTGTGTTTTGGTTATCACATGTAAATAATGTTCTGTATATGTTATGATGTAAAGCATGAAAGAACATTTCATGGAAGAACCATGAGACAACAGCATCAGACCAGAGCTACGCAGAGCAGTTATGGAGTCAGCATAATTCTGTATGAATTATGTCAGGTGAGTAGCTAATTTTTAAAATAAAATGAGCAGATTTGGACACAAGTCCAAATTTTATGAATAAATTATACTCACCTGACTCGGCCCGGTTAGAGTAATTTTAAAAATTTAACTGGGAGACGGAACGATACGCGTTGCGTTTCCGGTTTCTGGGATTTTTTTGGGCGGGGAGTTGCGGAGGTTAAGATAAATATAATTCTGTATGAATTATGTCAGGTGAGTATAATTTATTCATAAAATTTGGACTTGTGTCCAAATCTGCTAATTTGTTAGAAGTTCATGCAGCCCCCAATAAATATAATCCATACCATCCAAACACTTCTGTAATATACAGTACAGAAAGCGTGTGGTATAAGGAAAACACTCAACACCGTGGGGCTATTTTTGGGTGATTCACGGTGGCCCACTCAACACCGAAAGCTTGAGTGGAGAGGATTAGCCAGGCGCTATTGTATGCTATTGTGTAATCGGCACGGTAATGGCAGTTTCTTCACACCGCGAATCAACGGGATACACGTTGTATCACAGACATTCACTGGGAAACTCTTATCTGTGTGGTGGGAATAGCATTGCGTTTTTCCACAATTGTCTTATTTATTTGTTTTCATTAAACTTTTTGAAAAAAGACACATATTAATTACAATAATATATTTATATATACAAACTAGCAGAAACAGTCTATTGCTAAATAGAAGACATTATCACTGTGCCCCTTTTGTGAGCTTCGCACACATTTTGGTCTTTTAAACATTTTGACATGATGATTTTAATTATTATTAAAAAAAGAGAATTATTAATTTTTATTTTAGTTTGAACTTCTCGCTCAATTTAAAGGCACTTGGTGCATATTTGAAAGTCAAAATTATGATCGAGATTATGATCGAGTTTGTAACACCGTGGCCCGGTTCCAGAGATCAACATTGTACATGTGTATGTCGATAAATATGCTTAACATTGTTAACCATGTACATGTACGTCCTCTTTCTGTATAAATTCTAGTGATCGACTTTGAGAATGTTTGGGTCCCAAACTTTGGCATGGAATGTTAAAGAGCATTCCTTGTTGTATTGTCCTTACATTGTAGAAATAAAGAGCGTTTATTTCACTTCTGTGTGAAAACTGAATACAGCTGGTAAATATCTCTGACATTATCAAATACACGTATGGTTCAGAGCATGTGCAGCTGGCATATCAATATGCCATGTATTTATCAACATATCGTATAATAATATCATTTTCAAACATTGGTAAAACCAACGCCATTATAACATCCGTCAGGTTACCCCGAGTCACCATTCCCATTTTAGTTTATAAATCGTTATTTGTAGTATACATCGTATTCTAATTTCGCCGGGGCCCCTGTACATGTACATGATTTATTGATGTCAATTAACGTCATTTGTGTGTCCAAATATGCAAATACATGTTGTATAAGCTCGTTAATATTTATCTGCATGTATGCACATGTATATTGCATATCTGTCTAAATTGGATGTTGCGTGGTTCGGGGTGACTCCTTCACCATGTTACATGTACATACTAATAATATGTAAATATAAAATTGTTCACTCCACACAAGCGGAGTGTCACTTTTGTCACCAAGGAAACCTAGAAAACTGACTGGGAACATTGTAATTTCACGATCACTAAAAAAAAACAATGCTCAAGACAATTATCGATATCATGGTTCTTGCACCTACTTTAATATCAAATTCAAGGGTTTTCAAGTAGTGTAAGGGTCGAAATTCAAGGGTTTTCAAGGACATTGGGTTACCATTGATCATATTACCCCAAAAAGTATAATACTTAATATATATGTAACAGTAGTCAATAGCAAGAATTTTTGAATACAAGATGCAATCAGAATTTTATGAGTAGAGAAAAACAGCAATACTACATACTGTATTATATTGGCAGCATTAATTTAACAATATTTTGTTTGTTTCTCTAGGGTTAGGAATATGTAACTATCTCTTTTAATTTATTTATTACAACAATTATCAAATATGCTCACTTTAGTAAACATAAGTAGAGTGGAGGCAAAGTTTCCAGTCAGGGTGCCCCATAATATGAAGATAATTGGATAATAGATTGCTAGGCTTTTCTCTACCCATATATTTCAGACTACATACCAGGTATGAACTACTGATACCCCCCCCCTTTAGTGAACAAACATACTGGTAGTTATGGTGTAGCCAGATAGAGTTGCACTTCAACTGCCAAAGGTTGAAGTGGAACTCCATCTGGCTACACCATAACTATGTTTGTTCAGTTAAGTTACTTAATTGAATGTTTTCATAGGGTCTAAAGTTAGTAATATGCTCAACATATATTCCCTGGCTCACTAATTTTGGAATGACTGAGGCAGAGAAGACCATTTCTCAAGACATTGGCTGTTGAACCTGTGTTGAAAAAAGGTTGTCGTGCTTGCATTGACAATGTCAGTGTTCGGTTGACGTCATTGGTCCCTCATGCATATCTTGCATCTCGCGGCATGAACATTTGAGGGAATCTCCTGTAACCATGCACTATAATCTGCTTGTGTTTTCCATCAAGATTGGAACCTAGATTGTCCGCATTTTGACATTTTATTGAATTTAATTTATCGCCTATTTGTTTGTTTTTTTTACATTCTGAACAGACGATGCAGTCAGCCAATCAAAATCATCAGTATCGAGCATGAAACAGGCCACCGGACTCTCCGCCAATCACACGCGCCGTTATGAATCGCATTAGGTCAAACAGCAATTCCGGTTGCTATTTATAATTACAGATTTTCAATGCAGTAGGGGATTCCCTGACAGATCAAATTTAATTTCCCAGAATCCGATAATCACCAAATAAAGTTACTTCTCCGGGGCAGGCCTAGGGGCAGGGAAATTCAAGTATATATTTAGAGGCAGGGGCGCTATTCAAGTACATGCTGGTGGGTGGCATGGAATTCAAGGGTATTCAACGCTCTGGAAAAATAATTTTCAAATTCAAGTACGTTCAAGTATATTCAAGTACCCGTGGGAACCCTGTATATTTAGTTGAGACAAGACAAATATAATTGTGCCTGAATTATAAAACAAAATAGAATTGCAATAGTTTGGCGTTAGTCCGACTTGACACAAAATCGACATTATTTGCATGGCGCAGGCATAGCGAAAATCCACACAAACATCCGTAACACGTCACAAAAGATCATAAATGAAAAACATCATTTATTCCATGTTTTTCTTTTCGTTAATCTATCGTCAAACGATGACAATAGGCTTAATTGCACTCTTTCAATATATAATATATTAAGGAGTAACGACAACAGAAACGCAGAATGTATAATTTATTACATTCCGGTCTAGATATCTTTTAATATATAATGCCGAAATCAATTGTATGTGTCAATTTAAGTACATGATATAGGGAGTATTTGAAATCACCGCTTTGTTCTAACAATGTTGCAGCCAACCATGCGAGAATCGCCAAGGCCACATCTCACAAACAATTGGACAGATTTGATGACATGAGGCAAAGGGCGCTGTCTGATGCAGTATACTTCAAAGTACCGACCATTGTCCACGGCCTGTCAAGATTTCATCAGTTTCGACACCTCATAGACTTGGCGGAACTATCAAATGTTATGCAAGAGCTGATTGACATCCATTATACTACCATTGTCTGGAATAACAAGGACACAGTCGCACACAGTTCGATCTTTTAAACATTTTGCTAAAAAAAAAAATATTATTAAAATATTTTCATTTATAAACGGACTTGGCTCATTCGAGCTTCTAAATTGTGTCTACATAATTTGGAAGGAGTTATAAGATAGATTGACAAATACACGAAATATTGATATACTTGCGTCACATGTTCTGAAAAATATTTGCCATGGCCACAGCCATTTCCCAGCTGTTTTAAATTTTTCTGAAAGATGTTAAACAAATGCTCTTTATTTTTATCATAAAAGGAATAGACTAACATTTACACTTTATAAAACAAATATATATAATTATACGCTGCACATGTATAAACAATTACATATACACGTACATGTATGTTAATTAAGTTATGGAGATTAAGCACATGTTAGATGCTAAAATTAAGGTATATTTAAATGTCCTTCCGCTCCAAGTATACATGTATGTATATGTAAATAATACCAAGCTTTCAAGGGTCCACTTGCGCTTAAAAATCTAAAAAAGTGATGGAGGGATGGAAGCAATCCATATAATAACAAATAATTTATTTATTTATTGATACCAGCATGTAACTAGTTAATCATTCTGGCATTTTGAAAATATCAACCATAATATAAAATTTTAAAATAAACTACAGCAAAGGGTTTCCACCATGGCATGAACAAGTAGATGTCACTATTTTACGGCGATTCTCTGTGATTCACGGTGATTCCTAGTTTATTCATCTTAATCCGATCCAGTCAAGTTCACCATGGATCACCGTGGAAAAATCATGGCGAATGCCGGTGATCCACGCTGGGCTTAGTGGGGTTCCCACGGTGTTGAGTGTTTTCCTTATAGCACACGCTATACTATGGATATATGCCAGCATTATACAAACAAGACAGTCAATGACTGTGGGGTCGCTCACAAGACTGCAAAGACTGATAAGACTGGGACTCTGGAGACCAAAAACAGTCAACACTTTTCATAATCACTTTAAAAGAAGTAGATTTAAACAGGATATGTGGCTAGAGAGACTTCAAGTATGTAGATTGGTGAAAATCCACCTTGAAATTGCCAACTGTACACTACTGATCACACCCCTCCTCCAGCTCAACAAGTCCCCTCCCGACCGGGCTCCAGACTCCCAAGTCTTAGGTTGGAATTTCACAACCGACACCTCAAACTTTCTCAATTGTTGGAAATTTCCAATCTCACAAGCGCCTTTTTATAAAACCATTTAGACAAGTTTGAAGCCCAATTATCCATGGACCCAAAACACAATACATGTATGTCAGACTAATCAGTCAGGTGGTTCCAAGGTAGATGTTTTAATGAATTTGGTATTTCAATGATTTTATTAGACACAAAAGTGTTTACTCCCCATAGCCTGCCATTTCTTGACAGGTTGACCTCATTTTAACAAATCTGAATCTCAGTCATTAAATGATCCTCCTGATTCCTCCATACTATATGTAAGCTAAATAGTCCAAACTCTCTTGAGAAGACATTTTAAGAATTACTATAGAGACATATAGTTATGTCCCTGGTCCCACCCTATTTAACCTGGTGACCCCATCTGAATAAATTTGAATCCCAGACACCAAAGAACCCTTCATACATATCATAAATATCAGTAAAATAGACCTAATGGTCCTTATGAAGGAAGCATATTAAGAGGGAAACTGTCCTTCGCTTGGCCCCTATTTGACCAGGTGACCCCATTTAAAAAAATCTGAATTGCAGTCAAGGAAGAACATTCCAGCTATATAAGCCAACTAGTTCTTGCAAACATATTTTAAGAATTAGTATGTAGTGAAATAGTTTATATTGTAAACAATATTTTATTTCTCAAAAGGCACATAAATACATATATAACATACACAAACAACCCACCCCCCCCCCCCCCCCCCCCCCCCCCGATTACATAATTTAACTGTGAGAGCGCTCTTATTTATTTTCACTACTCTTTGGATGAGATATGTATATCTGTTAGTGATGGAACTCAGTTAAATCGTTTGGTTCTATCTATGAACTTTTGGAGTGACATGAAAACGACTGTATTTTCACTGTGCGTTGAATTAACCGACCCATTATTAAAGTAAAGTGTTACATTTAGTGTCATAATAGGACCCACAAAACAGTTATCTCTCTCTTTTTTGTAAACTGGACAGTGAAGTAAAAAATGTTCGGCGGTCTCTAGTTCCCCACAATTGCAGAATGGATTATTATTTAGGTGGTTACAAAACAGATCATATTTCAAGTTACTGCAGTAGGTTCTCAGACGACAGTGGTAGATTTGACTTGGTCTTGTAAACGTTGTATAATAATATGATGGTATGCTATTGTGATTTTTGGAGAGATATTTCTTGAATTCTGATACTGTGTCACAACTTTTCGCTTCAGGTGGAAGACTATTCCATAGTTTTACGGTGGCTGGCAGGAATGAATTTTCATATCTTGTCGCAAAAAAACGGGGGCACCTGAGGCCTTTTTGTCTGAAATCATAATTGGTTTGGCTTCCAGATACCGGAGGGACAAGCGTATATAAGTAAGGAGGCGTGTCTCGCTTAATCATTTTGAAAAATTGAATAAGTTTTGCTTTTTCTCTTCTGCTCGAAAGTGTGTCCCAGCCGGTTTCCCGTAATAATGATTCCTTACTACAGCTTCTAGTTGCCCCTGTGATCAATCGCGCGGCTTCGTATTGGATGTCTTCGAGATGGCCTGAATCCTCATCTGTACAATTATCCCATACTGAGGAAGCATATTCCATTACTGGGCGGATGTAAGATAAGTATATACGTTCGAGGGTTCTCCTGTCCAAAATGAATTTATACTTCCTCAGTATATAAAGTCGACTTGCAGCTCGATTTTCAATATCAGTTATATGATCATGCCAGGTACCATCCCCATTAAAAGTTAGACCTAGGTTCTTATGTGTTTCAATTTCTTCAATATTTTGCCCAGACATCTGAAGCGGTGGGTGGTCGACAGCGTTGGTCTTCCATGATATCAGAAGTGACTCTGTTTTGATGGGATTGAACTTAACTTGCCATTTTTGCGACCACTCGTATAACAACCTGATGTCGTTGTTAATAACTTCGGCGGCCAATATGGGGTCTTCGATCGAAAGATATAGAGACGTATCGTCAGCAAAAAGCCTTATATTACTCGTCACATTTTCTACGATGTCGTTAATGTAGACTAAAAATAGAAGAGGGCCAAGTATGGATCCCTGGGGCACACCAGCTGAGACACTCTTCAAGCTTGAATTGGAATTTGAAACAAATACTCGCTGCTGTCTATTATCTAAGTACTTTTCCAGAAGATCGTATGTCGCGCCGATAATTCCCATACTTTTGAGTTTAAACATAAGACCGCGGTGCCATACCTTATCAAAAGCCTTGCTAACGTCGCAGAACAGGCATCTAATTTCTTTACCGCTATCAAGTGAAGATATTATATAATGATAGACGTCTGTTGACTGAAAGACTGTGCTGTCATTAGGGGTGAATCCTGACTGAAGATTTGTTAGGAGGTTGTTGGTCCTGAAGTATGTATTCAAATGAGAGTAGATACACTTTTCGAAAAGTTTTGACAAGCAACAAAGTAAAGAAACTGGGCGATAATTTGAGGGTTCACTTGGGTCGTCTTTCTTATAAATGGGACAGACATTTGCAATTTTCCATTCAGATGGGAAGAATGATTTTTCAATTAGTTTATTGAAAACAAATTCCAGTAGGGGAAGCAAGCGAGGATGCACAGTGTTTCAATATGCGTGGGCTCATTTCATCGTGCCCACTAGCTTTCGCTGATTCTATGCTTTTCAGTGATTTGTATATTTCTTCACGTGTAACAAGAAATGAATCGAGTCTGGATTCTGTTTTATAAGCAAAGGGTGGTAAGTCAATTATTTTTTCATTGGGAACAGATGATATCGAAGCGAAATAATTGTTAAATATTTCAGCTTTCGACGCGTTATCTGTTACAATGTTGTCATTATATTTCAGTGCTGGTATACGTTTTTTCTCGGGGCCCTTGAGTCGGTTTAGAGTCTTCCACCAGAGCGAAGATTCAGTAAGGCAGTTTCCCAGTATAGACTGGGTGTTTTCTATTAAGTTTTGCTTGGCACTTCTTATACACGATGTCACCTCGTTTCTCTTAGTCTTATATTTTGCCCATGACTGGTCGTTTTTCTTTCTTTTTGCATTTGAATAAAGGCGACGTCTCTGTCTAATAAGTCTTCGAATTTGGCATGTCATCCAGGTGGGCTCATCGTATCGTATAGTAGCAATTTTGTTCGGTATATGTTTTGAAGCTAATTTCGATAATTTCTCTGTAAGTGCACTTGCTATTTGTGTGAAGTCTATTTTAGACAGGTCCAATTTATAATTCCATTGTTCGAGTTAGTTAAGTCTCTGGCTCTGCCCTTATTTGACTTTGTGATCCCATTGTCACAAATCTGATAAGGATAAGATTTAGGTTCCCCAGTTGAAGTTGGTGATATTCACCCATTGGGCACCTCATTTATGAATTTTATCTTCTGCAAATTATGGGATATAGAAACTTCATAGAAGGGAAATTTAACTAACAACAATGTAAATTTGATACTATAGATACTTCCCAGAAGATGAGGCCAAAGCAAAATGAGGTCTCCAGAAGGTGAATTTGGTAAAGCAACACAATGTATTATACAATCAAGCCTTGAAATAGTGTGATAGTGTGTCTGTAATTTGCAGAATGAGGTCCTCAGAGGGTGAATTTAGTGACGCTATCCCGCACAGCGGGCTAGCATCACTAAATTCACCCTCTGGGGACCTCATTCTGCTAAGGCCCCCAACTGCTATGGCAGACCTAGGATAAGATTGAAGTTCCCCAGTTGAAGTTGGTGATATTCATCCATTGGGCACCTCAATTATGAATTTATCTTCTGCAAATTAGGGGATATAGAAACTTCCTATAAGGGAAATGTAACTAACAACAATGTTAATTTGATTCTATAGATACTTCCCAGAAGATGAGGCCTAAGCAGAATGAGGTCTCCAGAGGGTGAATTTGGTGATGCTAGGCCGCTGTGCGGGATAGCATCACTAAATTCACCCTCTGGAGACCTCATTCTGCAAATGACAGACATGATATTAGTCCTGATTTGAACAATACATGTGAGATTGGAAATTAATGACTTCTAGCAGATCTGCAAGGAATGTTTATAAAAATGTGAAGATTGACATGATTGTGTAGGCATACCCAGCATATATACAGTTTCAGCCAAAGTAAATGCTTCTTATTAATGATTCTGTCAAGAATTTAAGTAAATTTTATTTTTGGGACCAGGCCAGGGTGGCAGAAGCAGTGCACTTGAGTGAAGGGCCAGGGGGCACAACCTTCAGAAATGTAATGGCAATAGTTTTTCAATTTTCAAAAAATGTTAAACAATATATATATATAATTGACCATGGAGTTAAATACTATTTTTTTTTTAATACTTTAATAAAAAAAAACAATTCTACAGTTTTTTATGTGTACCCATACCATGTATGGTACACATAATGCCGACGTCCGTATCAACCATCCGTCGTTCGTCCGTCCGTAGACACTTGCTATCCGATTCAATTACTCGAATATTTTCTATCGGATCGTGTTCAAATTTTATGTGCATGTTTATGATAACACCCTCCTCACCTGTATAGTTTTTGGTATCGATCGGTTGATCGGTTTAGAAATTATTAACACTTTGCATCCGCATATAGGCATGAGCTATCCGATGCTGTAACCAAAGTATTTTTTGTCCGATTGTTTTCATATCTGATATGTAGGTTTATGATGACACACCCCTCACCTGTATAGTTTTTGGTATCGATTAGTTGATCAGTTTAGAAAATAATTAACCCTGCACACAAATGCTATCTGATGCATCTAAGTCAAACAATTTGCTTATGATCTGCCTCATATTTCTTACCTAGGTCTTTCTTAGCACGTTCTTTATCTGTATGGATTTTGGTATTGTTTTGTTAACCCTTTCCACTCTTGTTTTTAAATAGAATTCATCCAAGCTGTGAAGACTTAAATATTTTTCATCTGATCAGCACCAAATTTAATACATATGATCCTCATCCCAAAATACAAATCAAGTTCAAATTTGGGTTTGATCCGATATATTTTAACAGAGTTATGGCCATTTATGTTTCAAGTAACTGATAATGTAACTAATAGCTGTTGTCTGCCAGTGCAGTGGGATTTTAAGAGAAGTTGTCATGACACAGTGCCTCTCTTTTAGTCGGTATGTCGTCAATGGTATCATTAATAGAAAAACGCAAACTGTCATTTATTGGTTCAATATGCAATCTGTCGTCGAACAAAACCGCCAAAGATGTATTTATTACACGGTTATACCAGTATTTAATGTTTCCTACAGCTTCAAATTCTAATTTCATGGTTGATATTATTTGTACATTGGACAAATATGGAATGACCGAATATTTCGAGAAATACTTATTAAATGTGACCTTTCCAAACAAATTATCATGAAAAAATATAACGAAGACCTCATGGTTCAATATAAATAGAGATGAATGGGAATGTAGCAAAGGCGATGATAGTCGATTAAACCGTTTCTCGGCACTCCAGCCTAAATTATGTATGTCTAGGCTATGGGAAAACTGTTACATATATCCTAAGCATAAAGATTCTTATCTCCTTGTTGCACGTCTTATTTCCATTCTTGAAACGGACGAACAATCGTGCCCATTGTGTGATAGAAAACACAATGATCTGGTCAGACATGCATTAATCGAGTGTGTCTCAATATGTGATAACCGTAATATTTTTGAATTTGACTTATTAAACGAATTTCATGTAGACGTATACATGCAATATGATAGTTTGAATGCGGAATCCAAAACGCGAGTTCTATTATCCGGAATAGCTGAACTTGACCATTGTATACGCGAAATAGATAATGAACTGATCGATTTTTTCGTTAGGAAATCAGCTTCTCTTTGGAAAGCATATGTTGATAGCATATCATCACTAATGCCTGTACCTCCATAGTTCTGTATTAAAATTATATATACGTACGCGTAACACACGAGTGCATATCTATAGCTCTATGACTGTATATCATATGTGTACTTGCTATGTATAATGAAAATTTAGACGCATACATGTATTATGCAACCACAATCAATTGTATATAGCTGGTATTCGTCGCGAATTATACTCAAACCATTTTCGATATATTGTTTCAACACGCACATTATGCCAATGAATATGTTTAATGTTTAATTATGTTAATTATGTAATAATGTGTATGTGATTTTGTACACTATATCTTCGTTTACGGAGGAAATAAAGTCATATATATATTAGTTTTATCTACTTTAGCTGTACACTAGATTGAGTTAGATAGCCTTGGTGGCTTGCAGGTGGCTGTCAAGAATATAATTAATGGATGGGTCTCTATTCTGTTCTGTGCAATATTAAGTTAACCCATTTGTTGAAACTGGTTCATTATTAGCTAGAGTACATCTACATGTATTCCAAAATTACAAATTGGAATAGTCCATTGTTTATTTTGTCCATTGTTTTACAGACATTTTTGTTTATAGACATTGTTGTTTACACTCACACTGTAACTTAGATATAAATTAACCCACCCATTCCATAGTTCCATCATATGATATCATTGAACATTTTTTATACCCTCTCCACACATCATATGGTCTTCTGATGTTTTTCATCTGATCATTCTCCTATTCATGTCCAGGTTGATGGTGATCCACTTTTCTCTTGCATATTTAATGATATTCTGCTGTTTACAGACATTGTATCTTTAAAATGATCAGCTCAGAATAAAATTAACCATAGATATACTGTATGCAATCCAATGTTATGACTCTAATATTTTCAATCTGACCATTCTCATATCTCACCTTTATTTATCTAATAATTCTGCTTTAAAATATTTTATATCCAACCATTATCAATCACATTTAATATCCAGGTCTATACACCCATCACTTGTATAGATGTTCAAGTATTGATTGGTCTCTAATTCAATGATCTCATAACTTTTTAATATGTAGCTAACACAACAATATTATGACTCAATGTTCCAATGTAAGAAGTAGATAAATAGAGTTATTATGATGTTATGTGCTTAATTTCGTAACTATTATATCTTCAACAGCTATGGTGCATCTGTCTCACTGTGGTTGGGTTATTTAGCTTTACCACTCTATAACACATACATGTACATGTATCTGTGTTCGAGTTACCCACTTTTCGCTTGCATGGATTTTGGGATTGAAATTAACCCATTGCATAGACACATGATATCCGATAGGCAGATATTAAATTATCTCTTTCACCTTGAACCAGGTTCAGTAAGGATTTCTATAAACCACCAATTGAATATTCATCATCAGATGAAATATCTATTTTTAAATTCACTCAATTGAATTTGGGCTGCAGATTAATAATGGTGCTGGTATTCTTGAGACTACTTATTGGTCAAATATTTCTCAGCGATAACTTTTATAATCTCATCCAGGTTAATCATGACACATAAATTTTTTCACCTGTATAAATTTTGGTATTGATTGAATGGTTTTGAAAATATTTACCCCATATTTAATAATATTCTGCTGTTTACAGACATTGTATCTTGAAATTTAATGCCATATCCATGGTCATATTGTGTTTATGTGAGCAAGTTGCCCAATAAGTCTGATTCCACTTGGGAACTATTAATTAATAGCAAGCTGTAAATTGTTGAAAGTCTTATACTCATGAAAAAATTGGTATACAGATTTATGAAAATAGCTAATCACTATCGCCAAGGTATGGGTTGTTAAATAAACATCTGCCGATCGTGATCGGCCTCTCGTTTAAATATTCTTTTATTTTTTAATATATCATTTCTTTTCTATTCTTTTCTTTTTTGGTTAAAGAGTTTAATCTGAATTTTTTTTGGTTTGAGTTATGTCCCTGGCCCCACCCACATTTGACCCAGTGACCTCATTTGAACAAATCTGATCCCCAGTCAACCAAGGATCCTTCATACCAAATATGAACCCATCTGGCCTGATGGTATTTGAGAAGATGTTTAAAAGAATTACTATGGAGGGATAGAGTTATGGCCCTGGTTTCTCAACTAATCTACCTGGTGACCTCATTTGAACAAATCTAAATGTAAGTCACCTAGGGAACATACACACCAAATATGAACCCATTCGGCCTTATAGTTCTGGAAAAAAAGTCGTTCTAAGAATTACTATGAAGGAATAGAGTTGTGGCCCTGCTTTCTCAACTAATTGACCTGATGACCTCATTTGAACAAATCTGAATGTGATTCACCTAGGGAACATCCACACCAAATATGAACCCGTTCCGTCTTACAGTTTTGGCGGAGAAGATGATTCTTGACGGACGGACGGACGACGGACGAGGAGTGATGACTATAGCTCCAACGGAGACTTCGTCTCAGGTGAGCTAATGAGAGTAGGTTACTGGCAATTTGTGATATAATTTTGAAACAAAAGAATACTACATCGATGTTTGAGACATTATTTGTGAAATTATTCACTCCACCCACTGTCCCCAAATTGGTGACAATGTTGGAGTAAATCGGGAAATATTTACTCTGCTTTTGACTATTCTGAGATTGAGACGTTCCTATACAACTATATGGACTCATCCGTGTTTATGCAACCATCTGCAACCAGACTTTGCCCAATGTGATACTTTGATTTCATTCAAAAGTTTCTGGAATTTTAGAAATTGATTCAGTGTCATTTA
Organism: Siphonodentalium dalli; assembly: GCA_032622095.1. Lineage (NCBI taxonomy): Eukaryota > Metazoa > Mollusca > Scaphopoda > Gadilida > Siphonodentaliidae > Siphonodentalium > Siphonodentalium dalli. The sequence goes on from CP136068.1 coordinate 65,046,078, forward strand.
CAATGTTGCAATTCAATATCAAGCCACTATATCACTATACTTTGATAAATTATTATATCATGAATCAACACATGCATCATATATATACTGCATTCAAATTGAAGTACACATTGAAGTTGTTTCATTTCTATATAAAAACGCTGACCATCAGCAGTCATAAATCTGCCAACTGTTCATTGGAAACCAACTAAATATTTAGTTGGTCTAACATGCAGGCAGTGCGAATTAGTTGAATTCATTGATACATGGTAAGTGTTTTCATTGTAAAGAGAGCAACAATAAATGAAATTGCTTTCTTTTTGGATTTCATCTTAAGATTTCTCAACTCTGTTCTTATTGAGCAGGGTATAGCCACAGTTCATGGTCCTCCCTACTTTCCACACAAAGTTTTGCCCAATTCCATCAAAATACATGGCCATGCAGACTCCTAAAATCAATATTTGGCAAAATTCCATACCTCTGTTTTAAAAATGTATTTTTCATGGCTCATACGACACTAGGACTGTCAGAATAGAATATTTATTAGGCAGTTGAGTAACTATAACTATGTCTAATAACCAAGTGAGTCACAATCTGCTTCCATTTTTGTCACACAAGAGGATAATGTTTGAGATATATGTTAACAAATCTACATTTTTACCAAATTTGGTTGCCATTTTGCAAGGCATCTCAAGTAATATGGTCAATAATTTCTCAGTGCAAGAGAGTTCAAAACAAGAAACACCTTTACCAAAGATTTTTCTGTTTTTCTTGAAAATATGGTCTGGACATGAACAAAAAATTTTGTCAAGTTTGTGAAGAAAAAATCTAATATGTCTGGTAACGTAAGTGATTACAATAGACACAATTAACACATTAATCAGAAATATTAGTAGTAAATATTTAGAGGGTAGCCATTATAATTCATCAACCACAACTGGTAAGCGATTGCAGTGCCCACTGGGTCAATATCTATTTTTTACTATTTTGGCCGCCATTTTGGGGGCTATTTTGAGACAACAGTGATAATATCAATTATAAACCAATCTGATGATTATCTTGTTAGTCTCCATGTGCACGCACCGATGTCATGCCTCACTATACCACTGCATAGCAATACCCAAGGGTGAACATTCCGACATAATAAATATACCATTTATGGCTGCAAATAGTATCAAATTGAGTGAGGTCTTGGATTAACACGCCCACGACTTTGCCGCAAAATGGTCTCAAATGGAAGAGGATGAATCTCATGTCAACAACATAGAACTATGGAATCAAAATAATTGTCAGTACTTAGTATGCTCACGTGATCAGACTAAAGAATTACTCAGTAAGAGAAATAAATTCTCTCTTTTTGGTCTTAATTGTAGGATCGAGCCTTTAAATGCTAATTTTGAAGCGATCAAAAACCTTTTTTGCGACTTGAAACCAGAGGTAAATAGCCTTGATGTTATTGCTCTGACAGAAATATTTAAAATTTATAGTGCATCAGACTTTCAACTAGCCGGATATCACCCCATAGAATTCAAATCCCGGCCTGATGACGACGATGGCAGAGGTGGTGTTGGTATATATATTAGGGACAACTTAACTTATAAACACAGGCCAGACCTAACAATATTTATTCCGCACATAATAGAAACATAATTTGTAGAAATCAATAGAGGAGCGAATGATGATTGTGTAATAGGATGCATATACCGACCAAATACAGCACCAAAAGCAGACATGAATAAATTTATGAACAAATTTGATAATAGTTTGGAAAAACTAAAAAAGCATAAGTCTTACATATTGATCTACTGAACTTCGAGACTCACGCTAATACAAAAGAATTCATAAATAATGTCTTCACGAAAGTATTTGTGCCAATGAATACGAAACCAACAAGAATGACAGAATACTTGGCCACCCTTATAGATCATATATATATACACCAACAAAATATGAAATGACCTCCAAATACATACTTTAAATATAGGCAACTATATAACAAACTAATCAGGAAAAGCAGAAATTTATATTATTGCGACTCATTTGAACAAAATAAAGATAACAATAAAAATATGTGGAAAATTCTTAAAAATGCAATGAATAGTAACGTGAATGCAAAGATCGTAGCCAATTTCCGAAAACGGTAAAGAATTAACAGACCCTTATATAATAGCAGAAACATTTAATGACTACTTTTCGAACATTGGACACAATACCAGTAATCTTATTAATAACGAGCCTGATACATACTTTTCTGATTACCTCCGAAATAGACGAACAAATGAATTCATAATTAATCCAACATCAAATCAGGAAGTGATCTTAACTTGTTACTCTATGAAAGGAAAAAGGAGTAAGGATTTTAATGGCATATATGGCATATCGATTTATCTTATGAAACAGACAATTTTTCACATAGCCCCGACACTGAAACATATATTTAACCTGTCGTTCGAACAAGGAATTTAGTACCATCAAAAATGAAAATCTCAAAAGTAGTCCCCGTCCCCAAAACCACTAACTCGAATGATATAATGAATTATCGCCCCATCAGCCTTCTTCCGTCATTTTCAAAACTACTTGAAAAAATAATGCAAAAACGCCTTTTTGATTTTATAAAAGATACTATACAAACATCAATATGGATTTCGTCCAAACCACTCAACATTTCATCCGATTATTCATCTTTTAGACCACGATAAACCAACAAGGGACTCAACCCTAGCTTTATTCATAGACCTATCTAAAGCATTCGATACGATTAGTCATGACATTCTACTTTCTAAACTTGACCACTATGGCATCAGAGGTGTGTAAATATATGTAAATGATATGTCAAATGCGACCACAATGGACATTTTATCTTATGCCGATGACACGACACTCTTCACTTGCGGAAAAAATGAAGCCCTAGTCCAAAGTTATGTCAACAACGAATTAGGAGAAAAATATTTGACTGGTGTTGTTGCAATAAACTCTCTATAAATATCAACAAGAGTAACTATATGCTCATCCACCCACAAAACAACGAAAAATAAAAGGTCGGCCGACCACAGTGTCCCCCGACAACGTGGCAAGTCGATGGCCGCTTTGTTAAGAATTTTTTTTAAATGTCTATGGCCGCTTTGTTAAAGAAATTAAACCAGAGTTTCAAATCTCTACATTTAAAACTGTAGGAGGAGTTGATTACACCATGAAGGTACCCAATCTCATCCAAAAGGCAAAAATGTTCCAAATTTTCTAAGTCGAAAACCCCCCGAAAATATGGAAAAAATGATATTTTTTATTAGCTATATAGATGTTGCAAATCACCAACATGTTAGGAACAATATCCCAGAGTTTCAAATCTCTACATTTAAAACTGTAGGAGGAGTTGATTACAACTTGAAGGTACCCAATCTCATCCAAAAGGCAAAAATGTTCCAAATTTTCTAAGTCGAAAACCCCCCAAAAATATGGAAAAAATGATATTTTTTATTAGCTATATAAATGTTGCAAATCACCAACATGTTAGGAACAATATCCCAGAGTTTCAAATCTCTACATTTAAAACTGTAGGAGGAGTTGATTACACCTTGAAGGTACCCAATCTCATCCAAAAGGCAAAATTTTTCAAAATTTTCTAAGTCAAAAACCCCCCGAAAATATGGAAAAAATGATATTTATTATTAGCTATATAGATGTTGCAAATCACCAACATGTTAGGAACAATATCCCAGAGTTTCAAATCTCTACATTTAAAACTGTAGGAGGAGTTGATTACACCATGAAGGTACCCAATCTCATCCAAAAGGCAAAAATGTTCCAAATTTTCTAAGTCGAAAACCCCCCAAAAACATGGAAAAAATGATATTTTTTATTAGCTATATAGATGTTGCAAATCATCAATATGTTAGGAACAATATCCCAGAGTTTCAAATCTCTACATTTAAAACTGTAGGAGGAGTTGATTACACCTTGAAGGTACCCAATCTCATCCAAAAGGCAAAAATGTTCCAAATTTTCTAAGTCAAAAACCCCCCGAAAATATGGAAAAAATTATATTTTTTATTAGCTATATAGATGTTGCAAATCACCAACATGTTAGGAACAATATCCCAGAGTTTCAAATCTCTACATTTAATACTGTAGGAGGAGTTGATTACACCATGAAGGTACCCAATCTCATCCAAAAGGCAAAAATGTTCCAAATTTTCTAAGTCGAAAACCCCCCCAAAAATATGGAAAAAATTATATTTTTGATTAGCTATATAGATGTTGCAAATCACCAACATGTTAGGAACAATATCCCAGAGTTTCAAATCTCTACGTTTAAAACTGTAGGAGGAGTTGATTACACCATGAAGGTACCCAATCTTGGACGGACGGACGGACGGACGAGGGTCATTTCTATAGTCCTCCGACGGAAACGTCGGGGGACAAAAATGGAATACACTGAAAATAAAGTTGAACAACATTGAATTGAATCAAATAGGAAATCTTAGACAAGAATCGTCAACAAAATTCCTTGGAATCCATATTGATGAGAATTTGACCTTTAAAAAACACATATCTATAGTTTGCTCGAAAATTGCACATGCTGTATACTGCATTAATAAAGTGAAACATTTTTTATCGAGTAAAGCCCTGAAAACTCTGTATTATGCGCTGATCCAAAGCCACTTAGTTTATGGTATTCAGGTCTGGGGACATGTCCCCGAAGTAAAGAACTTATTTCTTCTGCAAAAACAAGCATTACGAACCATATGCAACAAAAAGTATAGAAGCCACACTGAACCACTCTTCAAAAGGGAGAATATTTTGAAAATATTCGATCTTCATACTCTTCATTCATCAGTCTTTATGCATGACTGGTATGATGACAGTCTACCTGAATCCTTTGAAATGATGTTCATAAAGCGAACTAATTCAAATTCAAGACAACCAAATCATATATTCCTAGAAACATCAAGAACTGTCTTCAGTGAAAATCTACCCCCATCATGCTTTCGCCACAATATGGAACAATCTAAAAAAAGAACACACAACAAATCAGATAAGACATCTATTTAGGAAGAACTTGCATACAGACATGAGAAAAAACTATTCTGAAAATGTGAAATGTAAAAATATTGGATGCCCGGACTGCACATGCTAACAAATGCTGCAATCATGATATGTACATGTATTATGCGTTGCATAACCTATTGTAAATTATCTCTACATGTGCTTTCTCCCATGACCTCACTCAATTGCCTTCCCGATGACCACGCAAAACATCACGCTTTTACCGATTGTTATGAACAAATCTGGCAATGGTCCGGGTTGGTACCCATCAACTTAAATAATAACTGTAACATACCCTTGATAATTATGTTCACAAGCCATGATTGTCTGTTCACTCACATGGAGATGACCGCCCACATATGCCATCTTCAAATATTCATTATAGAGATACCTATGCCAACGGGGATGACAGGAAGACAGCCTGGAAGGGCTATATCACCCCGTGCAATATACAAAATATTCGTATTTATTGTTCATATGTTTGTGATATTCATGTATGTATATTGTAAATAAACTTATCCTATCCTATCCTATATATAGACATGGGATATTTATAGGTAATCACTTACATCGACCATTTCTGTTCATTTCTTGTTGAAATATGACTAGAGACCCAATGGTGATTGTTGGTGAAATTTTATACTGCGTTCTGTAAAATCGACTTTTTGAGGGGTCAAGAAGGAACTGGCACTTTAATAATGTCATATATGATTGCTCCAATGATTAGTTAACATGAAACAAACAATAAATCCACTATTATCCACCAGTTCCATACATCAGAAAGTGATCTAGTAAAAAAAAAAATTATTTTCCAGTTCCGGCAGCCTTTTTGGTGGAAATCTTAGGCGGGAAGTTCCAATTTTCCATAATGTGGTGTCAATATGTCTTGGCTTCACAAATATATATATATTTGTATACTTTTTACAAGATTGTCTCGCTATAATTCAGATCAAAATGACTTAGTGCCTCGTCTGAAAAACAGTGGCCATATTGGACGCCATCTTGTCTTGTGTCTACGTGGACACTTGTATATGTTAAAATTGCTCAAAAGATGAGCGAAATAATAAGAAAGAAAATTACTGGGGTGATGTTAAAAGTCCTGTGGTGCATGAGGTACACTAGGCTATCAGTTCCCGGACAAATAACAAATTTTCGAAGTTTTAGGGGAGGGTCAAACTACCCCTTCTTATCTGAAAATTCTGCAGTAATCCACTGCTTAAGTTGGGCTTCTATGTTTAGTATATATCTAATAATTACCATATTAAATTTCAAGGACGTATGTTAAAGTTTGAATAAAACTGATTTTTTTACGTTTCTGTAAAAGACCCCTTTTTATCTGAAAATGCTCTTAAAGTGATGTTTTTATGATCAGCGTGGTACCCAGACATGTTTACAGCATATTTCATGCTCGTACTCGAAAGTTCTTTAAAAGGCCACTTCATGCTGTAATTGCAGAACTTAAGAATTGGGTTTGTGCCATCTGCCCGTTCCTCCAGACAATTCAGGCGCATCAAACTTTTAGTACCCAATAGTCAGAATAAATCTTGCTGGGCTCCCTAACTATTAAATGGCTGCTGTTTTTTTAACGTATTTCAGAAAAAATTTATGGTTCACATCTAGGTCACCCCAAAGATCCATATGAAGTTTGGTGATGATCCGATGAGAGATGTGGCCTGCAGGGTGTGCTAAAGAAAATTTTTGATGGATGCACACACAGATGGACAGTCGGATGCCAACCCATAGCAATATCTCAAACTTGACCTGTCAAATTGACCTAAAAAAGGTGATAAATCAACTAAATACTTTCAATAAATCTCGTAATTGTGGGTGCACAGATTGCCATGGTGGTAAATATCTCGCCCATGTTTCATTGGAATTGACCAGGAAACGAAGGAGCACAAGTTTGCACAAAATTACGTACTTGGCTAAATTTTTCTAAATAAAAAAGCAGGATAACTATATTTAAAATCTCTGATGGATCTCATATTTGGAGGTGCACAGGTTCCGATGATGGTCAATAATTGTGCCAAGTTTGAAAAACATTGACCAAAATTAAAATACTAAAATGAAGTAATACAAACTCGGACATGGAATATGTCCACTAAAAAGTCATAATCGCAGGTGCACATGTTCCCATGATATTAAATTTCTGTGCCATGTTTCAAGAAAATAGACTGAAAAATTAAGAAATACAAGCTTGGGTGAAGGACAGACAGATGGACGGACAGACAAGCTGATTCCAGTATATGCATAACTAAGGGTATATTATTAAACAAGCCACCTTTTCCAGGGACACTAATCACTTTCATTTGACCTTTGCTACAGGGACAAACACAAGCAAACGAGGCACACAGTTCTGTTTTGTCATTAAGAGTGATTTGTTTTGACAGCGCATATGGTCACCAAAAAAGCTCGGAAATTGATACAATAATCAATAAGATCAAAGCTTGCCAATGGAACACTATACTTAATGTTGTGAGTCCATTAACGTTATTGGGGATTTCCTGCCTAATCCCATGCGCTCAGATTGAATTGTCTGTGACATATGTTTGTACAATTATTTACTGGAATATTAGAGACTTCCTCTCTGTCAATTCTTGGTTCATGCACACAGCTGGAGGCGATTTAGTCTCATCATTGTATGGCAAGGTCCATGGATTTTTTATTGAGAACAAAATGCTAAAATGGATTAAAAATTTCGGTTGTTGACAGCTTTGCATTTAAAAAATAATTTTGTGGCAATGCTTTTAGGTTGCAGACTCGACTGGCAAGGCTATAACATATTGCTGTCATAAAGGCTTGCATGGTTATGAATTAAATTGAATTGAATTTATTGAGTTTTAAGAGTTGAATGTTTTAACATTTTTCTGACCAATAAGTATAAATTTGAGAGACTCTACTAAAATAGAATGGGAAAATTCAGTTTGTGACAAAAAATATGCATTTGGCATCATAAAATGAGATTGCAAGTACCTACCAATGTGGTGAAGCATTCAGTAAAATTAGTGTTATAGAATATGAATTCTATGATTATGCAAATAATTATTGAAACTTAACCTAATTTAATTAGGAATTAAAATATTATAAAGAGAAAACTTTATATGAATGATTATATGAAAGATCATATGATTATATGAATGGCTGACATGAAGAAATGTAAATGTATGGCTACATACAAGTGCAGGTTGTGTACCAATAGTAGACTGGACCACAGAGGCAGGACCTATCACCAGAAGGTGATGTTTTCTCGTGCCATTTTAAAACTTTCTTGGTCTATGTGGGCTCTGTATCTGTTAGTATCCAGCCGAAAGTGTTGGAGAACATATTTCTGTGTGTGCAAATTTGTGATTTTATTATTCTTAAAATGCCCATAAATGAAGACATAATTGTGCGATAACAAGTCTATATTATGGATAAAATAAAGGAAATTTTATCATCCATCTTTATACATATGTCGCAATGAAACATACTGAAGTACTATATGAAAGTTATGACCAATTGCCATTTTTTTTATTATTTATTAATTAATATCTTTATTTACATGTACATATTAATTTGAAGATACAAAAATATATAGTCATGCATTCATACAGTATATTGACACACTATCATGTGTTAATAAGATATTATCAATCAGAAATATCAATCCAAAATATAAAGAAGGGATTGGGTGGGGTGCTTATTTGTTTTCACGATAAATTCGCGTATGTGGTATGCTTAGTGGACAATTCTCATGCGTTGCCTGACATGAAGTAACATAAATCAAGAAGTAAGTTAAAGTAAATAGTATTGTATGGTATCATGTTCTTTTTGTATGCAAAAAAAAAAAAATCTAGCAGAGACATTGGCTCATTTGTACACTAGACATATGATTTTGTAATACATTTCGTTGACTGCCATCATAACTGGATATCACTCATATTCAAATTCGTATATATGGTCGTTGTTAAGATCTATAATCCGTTCAATTCTACATCTATTCTTAATTTCCAAAATAAGTAACTTTAAAGACATGACATCCAGGGTGAACTTTGTTTTATAAATATAGTACGTCAATAGCGTGATCAATGTGGTAGTTATTTTGTTTTTGTTGCATGATGTGGGTGGTAGGCAAACTTTCCTTTGATGTAAAGGTATATATACCGGAATTTGCAAACCAAGCTTCAACATCTTTTAAAAAAGACTTTACCATGGGACAATCGTAGAAAATGTGAATAATAATTTCGTCATTTGCATGACATCTTTGGCATGATCCATCTGTTACAGTGCATGTTTTTCAGTAGTTTATTCATTCCGATGATCCAAGTTATTATACGGTATTAGAATCAGCGTAATTTTGTATCTGGTAGTAGATTGAAAGGGTTCGATAGTATTTGCTTCCATGAGGTTCCATTTACAAATGAATGACGATGAGGGGTTTATATTTTCCATGATGAATGTGTCATAGAAGTACCTTCCTCCCCGGTTTTGGCGAATCATCGGGCCATGAATTATCGGGCCATGAACTTTTCTTAAAGGCAAATTTAAATCACAAGAAAGGGCAATTGCTTGTCTTCTAATTAAGTCCTAGTAGTGTAACATAGTTCATTGATATACCAAAATTTGATCTCAGTGATACAACCTAATGAAATTCGTCATCAGCTATGCAAAGATCGTTAATAATATTGACCCCTTTGTCTCTCCACTCGTTCACATTTATCGTGTCTCCGTTAATTGTTAAATTGTTGTTGTTCCATATAGTCTGAGTCATAATGTTTATGGGCTCTTGGTTATTAGTAATTTCGAGAAACTTCCGCCAGGCAGTAAAAACGTCATGCCAGAAATGGTTCTCAGTTGATCTTTCATATTTATAAATGTACTTGGAGCCGTACATCGCACATAATGGGTCCGCAGACATCTCTGTTGGAGCCAGTGGAAGCCATGGGGCAGATTTGGAGATACACCTTCGCATTCAAGTTCTGTCTCTTTTCCCATCCCAGACGAATTTGAATAGTAGTGTATTTAGGTCGTCTAACACTTTTTTGTTGGGACTTGGCAGAGCTGAAATTAAATGTACCAGTTTCGGGATAAGATGGGATTTAATCACCACAATCAACAAGAACTGTTTTAAATCTATTCGCAATACAGAATGTCGCAAGTTTGTATGATATATTTAAAAGTGTAATAGGTCGCCAGTTTTAGGAATTGTCTTGATTTATCTTTTTTAGGTATCATTGTAATGATGCCCTGTTTCTGCATAATCTCTTGCTTATCGTATGAGTCGTTGGTAGAATTCATAAAATATTACCTATATCTTTCCAGAAAAATTCAGTGGTATAGCCATCCAGTCCTGGAGATTTTCCATTTTTAAATTTGTTCAGTGCATTTGAAAGCTCCTGGTATGTAATTTGGCCCTCTATAGAATCTGACTGTGATGGGTTTGGTGATCAATGTGTCTGGGATTGTATGGGGCATTGTGCTAAGAATTGAATGACATTTTTTTTAATAAAGGTTCTCATAAAATGTTTTAGTTGTATTAATTATTTCGTCTGGATCGTCGATTCTCCTATTCGAATTATCAATCAGTTCTGTTATAGACTTAGAGATAAATTTTCGTTTCTCCATTTTGAGGAAGTATTTGGTTGGTTTGCCTTTGTTTGTTACTGTGCTGCAATTTTCTCTTTGCGTTTTGTTGTGATTTTGGAATCTATTTACGTGTGTTCCTCTGTGAGATTGTTGTCAATATCAGAGTTGTCACTGTTTGAAATAATCCGTTCAATTTCATTCTTTCTATTTATTTATTGTTTTTCTTCATTGTCTGATTGTTTTTTTTAGATGCGAAGAGAACTGAATTGTTTTACCACGGATATCGAGAAGAAGTGCATCTAATAACATGGCATCAGATATTTTAAACCCATTTCCGGAACCGCTCTAGTGTCCCTGTATTTTCGTAACGTTTTACATTTTCTTGAATGCATTCTTTTACAATATTTGGGTACTCTTTTCTAAACAATAATGAATTGTTAAATTTTCAGAACCCCGGCCTTGTTTGACATTGTTTATTCGCATTGTTATTGAAATCATTGAGTGGTCGTTACTGTAACTGGAATGTATGTTGGGACTATCAGATTTGAGACTTAGCATGTCATGTGAAATAAAAAAATAAACTAATCGCGCCATTTTCTGTGGACGTCTACGGCGCCATGTGAATCGTTTAGAGCCAGGATTATTTACATGCCAAGGATCGATTAGTTCGAGACTGCTTGTGAGTTTGTTAGCGGCCAACTCAGCTCTTGGGTTGTTTACATTTAAGTAATATTTGGTGTCAAGGTTCTGATTTTGAACGAGGTTCCAATCTCCACACAGAACGATTTGTGTATTTTCTAAGAATTTTATATGACTGTATAGCTTCTTGAAAATTTTGGCTGGTCTTCGTTTGGACCATGCATACACAGTACCAATAGTCTAGGAGATATTGATCGACCTCTGCATCCCCCCCCCCCCCCCCCCAGGACTTAACTTCACCCCACTAATTTTCTTCCTTAAGGTCTCCTCTAAGTTTTTTCACTTGTTAACAAGAAAAAAAAGTGGCCGCAGACACTCCAGACAAGATGGCGTCCATCATGGCGGCCATTTTTTTTAAATGCACCAGGTCTCTTTGATCGCCGTTATAGTAAAGATGATGTCACATGCCGTCTTGTTTACCGCTCGATTCGTTATGCTAATATACAACCCTTACAAATTAGCCAAAAATCCGACACCAGAATCCAATATGGCGGCCAAGATGGCCGCCGAAATGTGAAAATATGCTATTTTTCTGACATTTTACCACCTTTCGTTTGTCTCTGTGGGAAAATGTTGGCATCTTTGCGTCATGTTATACATTTATCATATAGAGGAGTCATTGGAGACCACATGGGGTCCATAATATACATTCATTGCGGGATATTTTTGTCCGATATCACGTTTTCCCAAATGCCGATATAATAGGTCAAAGCCGAATCTACGTTAATAAAGCGATGTAATGTTTCGAATCAATGAATGTTATTGCTATTATAACAACACCCATGCATATATATGTGCAGGAGATACTCAAGCTAGGATTCCTCTTATACCTGAGTTGAGGAATATTAACCCAAATCCAAGATGGCGGCCAAAATGGCCACCAGAAATAATAAATCGCCGAAAATCGCCGATTTTAACATCAGTGAACATTATTGTCATCACAACTCCACACCTGCTTACTATTGTGAGTTGAGAACACTTAGGCGAAGAACTTTCCTTGTACCGTATCCAAATAAAAGTCCCCCAAATCCAAAATGGCGCCCACAATGGCGGACAGATTTTGAAAAATCACAGAAATTCCCTCATATTCACATCATTGGGCATTATTGTCGAGACAACTCCACCCATGCTTACAATTGAGTTGGAAATACTGAGGTGAAGTAATTACATTACATCTCATGCAAGAAATTGTTTTCCAAATCGAAGATGGCGGCCAAAATGGCGACCGAAATTTGAAAACAAGTCTACATTCCTTTACTTTCTTACGATGGGCGTTATTGTTTCGCGATTTCTATCCACCATTACATGTTGATATGGAATAGTGACATGAAGTATTCATTAGGGTTTGGCAATTGATACTCACAGCCAAGATCGCTGCTAAATTTGCGGCTAGAAATTGATAAGAAATCAATATTTTCACATATTAATTTCAACTTTTTGTCATAATATCGGTATGTATGAACGAAACTGTACATAAACCATCTACTAGTTCAACTTTAAGGTATCAAAACGCATGACAGAGCTCGTATCCTTCTGGAAAGATGAAAAACCACAATTAATATCGCGATGTGGCATTTCGAAATCCAGTCTCCACTTAGCGCCGATAATGGCCGTAAGCGTAGGTGCGCCGAATAGTTATATCAGAACAATTACCTGATAACAAATTCTGATTTGCCACGTCACGTCCATAATTATCTGGACCAGCTTCCATTTCTTTGTCTGATAAATCTAGGTCGCTCACACCGACAAAGTATTCACCACTTCCTGGGAGTAGGGTCCCTCTAATCATAACGTTTCAAACAATTCATTTTCCGGTGTCTAGCTTACGATTTTAAATATTTGCTAACTATGATATTTGTACGTCATCTTGAACTAGGAAGGCATATGGCCGATGAGTATACAAGCTTACAGAAGGTAATCTCTATGTATGTGTCTCATACCCCATGGGATAACGACATGTACACCTGGCGAACCAGTTAGCTAGTCACTTCTCAATAGATGGTTCGTCAACTCACAAACTTAGCGAACGCATTGGCATATGTGGACAACTTGGACAGTGTTTCGAGGTTGCTAGCTGTCTCATTCCCTTGTACAGATGTCTATCTGCTAAGGAAAAGACCCTAGTATACAGACTACCCACACTTCTTAACCATTATCCGAAGCAAACTGTGTGACGCCCCGCAGTTGTCTCGTCGAATATCTCCCAGCAGAGAAGAACAATGCTCGCGGTGCTAGTTTGTGGACATGCGCCATGATAGTGGGAATGAAATGGGCCACTGTATACACCACCCCTACACATGGTGCATGTTTAAGATATCGAATGTCATGCGTGTCGGTTTTTATTTGGTGTGGTAAGATTGTATTTCCACATCCGTTTCGAAGCCTTTCTGATGCAACTACTTTTGTCTGGATACTACTATGCTAGCCTCCCTCAAAACAGTCGGATGGACTAAAGGATAATGTCTTTATAGCATGAATGTATGCGTGTTTTGTTTATATCCTCTCTCGGGGTTATGTCAGTATGTGGGCAGTATTATTCCAGAAAATGTCAGGAACTGTGGTGCATTTATTTCACTATGTATTTAAAGAACAATTTACAGTCTCGATGGCAATGGCTGTGGACGTTGGGGAACGCGACCTTTATGATCATATAGCTTTATATATATAACTTTAGAATATAGTAGTTAATGTCTCATGTAGGAAAATGGTCGCAATGGTGATGTTACCAAGAAATCACTTGGTGTACCAACGTTTGTTGAACTGAATGCAAGAGCTCATCAACGTAACATTCCTCTGGTTTTCTTCACGTTGAACATTTCACCCTTTTGTTGATGGCATTTGTACTTTCTTAAACCATACCACCCAGCGTGAGTATGACATATCAACCAACTATCAACGGTATCGCCGGTAAGACTACACCCCAGTCTTGGTGGGGCTTATACAGCAGTAGCCAATGGCATACTCCTGGTCCAGTTGTTTAAGAACGGCTTCCAAACGGATGGGAACATATACCATCTTAGCATACAAGAAAAGCAAAGCCACACATGAGATCCTGTCTGAATCTAAAACATAACAAAATAAGGGGCGGTGCAGTCATGGTCCAATTTCATTTCCACTACCATGACATATACCCACAAACTAGCACCGTGTGTATTGTTATCATCTGCTTGGATCTGTTCGGTGAGACGATTGCTGGACGCCAACAAGCTTGTTCTTATGATCATGTTCAAGGAATTTGGGTATATTATGCATTATGGTCTTCTACGTCTTAGCAGAAATGCATCCGTCAAATGTCGGGCTTTCAACATTTGAAGCCATATACAGAAGTTGTCCGGGTACGTCAGTGCATTAGATGAGTATGTGAATTGATGAACCATATATTGAGAAGTGGCTCTTTGGGAAAATCACCAGGTGTACACGTTGTTATCCCCATTAGGTCACCAAAGCTGACAATACGCAGATAGATAGGTCCTTCTGAAAGCTAGTATACGCATCGACCGAATACCTTGATAGTGTATCGCACAAGATGACGCATATACCCCATATGTAGCATCTGAATTATACCATAAGCTATACCACGAATGAAGCTCGCTAAGAATTCCAAGCTTTCGAAACAAACACGTGAGCTGGACACCGGCATATGTATTGTTTGAAACATTCCGATTAGTGTCACCCTTCAACAAAGAAGAGTAGTGAACTGTTGATGTGAGTGAGATAGATTAGTCTGACGAAGAGACGGAAACGAGTCTAGATAATGCTGAATGTGGCAATTCAGAATAAGCTCAGGTACTGTTGTTTTGATTTTTGGAAGTCATAATATGACTATTCGGCGCACCCATATACGGTTACGGCCAGTATGAGCCCTTAGTGGAGAATGGATTTTGTAATGCCACATCGCGATTGTGGGTTTTCATCCTTCCAAAAGGCTACGACTTACATTGGAACTAATAGATGGCTTATATTATGTACCGTTTCGTTTATACAAATCAATATTATGACAAAAAGTTGAAATTAGTATGTGATAATATCGGCTTCTTTTCAATTTCTGCCCGCCAGTTTGGCCGCCATATTGACTGTGAGTATCACTTGCCAAACCCTAATGAATAATTCATACATATCAACATGTAATGGTGGGTAGAAATCGCGAAACAATAACGCCCATCCTAAGAAAGTAAAGGAATGTAGGCGTGTATTCAAATTTTGGTCGCCATTTTGGCCGCCATCTTTGATTTGGAAAACAATTTCTTGCATGAGATGTAAGGTAATTACTTCACCTCAGTATTTCCAACTCAACTGTACGCATGGATGGGGTTGTCTCGACAATAATGCCCAATGATGTGAATATGAGGGAATTTCTGTGATTTTTCAAAATCTGTCCGCCATTGTGGGCGCCATTTTGGATTTGTTGGACTTTTATTTGGATATGGTACAAGGAAAGTTCTTCACCTAAGTGTTCCCAACTTACAATAGTAAGCAGGTATGGAGTTATCATGACAATAATGCTCACTGATGTTAAAATCAGCGATTTTCGGCGATTTTTTATTTATGGTGGCCATTTTGGCCGCCATCTTGGATTTGGGTAAATATTCCTCAACTCAGGTATAAGAGGAATCCTAGCTCCTATTCTAGCAAATATATATGCATGGATGTTGTTATAATAGCAATAACATTCATTGATTCGAAACATAACATCGCGTTATTAACGGAGATTCGGCTTTGACCTATGATATCGGCATTTGGGAAAACGTGATATCGAACAAAAATATCCGTTATGTACCATGAATTGGAATGTATTATTAAAGAGTATAGCAACACCTCTTGAATGAGAAATGAACGATGCAAAAGCACATTCATATGCCCATTCAGATCTGATTATTTTATGTTGATCTTCCATGAAATGAGTGTCCTGAAGACAATAAATATTTCCATCTTCTGATTTGAGGTAGTCAAATACATCTCGCCTTTTTTCGCTATTGTTTAACCCTCAGCAATTGACGGAAATAATTTTATCCGACGACATAGCAGAGTTGACGACACTGACTTGCACTCTCTGATGAAGAATAAAATACATACAACATAGATTTGCAAAATGTACAAGTATCAATCATATGTATGTCAAATTTTCATTCTATTAATAATGCATCATAGTGAAACGTATTCATGAATAATATTGAGCTATCTATAAATACAGATATGAGCAAGCAGACTTTCAAATGTGGGTATGGGGAAGGGGGTAGTAAAAACTGTGGGGAGTGTGAACACCCTATTTCCGGTGAATTCCTCCTCATGCCGCAGCGCTTTCCCCATCT
Source organism: Siphonodentalium dalli (assembly GCA_032622095.1). Lineage (NCBI taxonomy): Eukaryota > Metazoa > Mollusca > Scaphopoda > Gadilida > Siphonodentaliidae > Siphonodentalium > Siphonodentalium dalli. The sequence continues at coordinate 65,062,673 of CP136068.1, forward strand.
ATGCGGTTGCTACGATACCTTGTGTGTGAACTTCGATATTTGAGAAACTAAAACCATGTGGAAATTTTCTAGGATTCATTATCATGATAATCCATACCAGAAAATGTTGGGTGCATTTTGCATATCATCTTGAAATTTCAGATTACTTTAGGAGTCATCTCAAAACCACTATCGTGAAATGAGCTTATTTCCTGATAGATCCTGATAGCATATACAGTTATCGGGAAATTAATATCGGGAAATGGCGCAACGTGCATCGGAAATGTTTCTGAATATTAACATAAGCTATCGGGATTCTTACGGAGTTTACTTTCATTTCGGTGTATCATAATCGGAAAACAACACCGCATGCTGTTTGGAAAGTTTCTGTATCGGGATTAATCCGGACTTTTATCGGGATTTTATGTTTTATAGGCCTATCTTTATTATTTATTTAATAGTTTCCTTAGGCCTATCTTTATTATTTATTTAATAGTTTCCTAATATGAGAAATCATCAGTATAATAGTTTTACAGTATCGGGAACACGTGTCGTAGAGCTATTATATATACGATGGTGATCAGAGGGAGCCACAATATGGTATTTTATCCAGACAATACACCCCCACCCATCGGGAAAACTTCAAAATCAAGTTGTGGGGAGAATACACAAATATGTATGCAGTTGTACCACCTAAATAATCGGCGCTGCTCTCCGACCATTTTTGGAGATTTGCGCATTCCACGCGTCGGGTATAAAGACTATCCAAATGGCAAATGCAAAATATTTGTACTTATTCGTGAGTGGCGATGACACAATGCATGCACAATCAAGTGCTTTAGAAATAAACTGACATTTCTAGATCTACACAGTGTTAATATAAGATGTCATATGTTCTATATTTAGCCCGATTCCAGGAATTGGGGTCATCCATGTTTACGTTTCTTGATTGTGCTTTTTTTTGGTTCCCGTTTTGAAGAAGACAAATCATTTTCAGATTTTAGACAGTGAACAGGTAAAACAATTTCAAACATGGGCCATATCCAGCTTAAAAATATATTGGGCCTGTATGTATATTTCGAATATACATAGGCTTTGTTGCAATTTGCGACAGAACAGTTGATGTTATTTATAACGCAATTGCATTTGATTACCAGCACATGGCAAACAACAAAACTCGCCAGTAGAAAGAAAAATATTATAACTGCATAGTGGGTTAAACTTTAAGTCTGAAATTTTGCTGTTATGCCTACATTCTGCATGGTCATACAGTTTCGGGGGGGGGGGGGGGGGGGGGGGGGGTCTAGATCAAGCATGCCATAAATCTCTACTATGTTCTCTATGCTTAAATCAGAGTATAGAGATTCGTATACCATGACAAATGGGGGGGGGGGGTCCCCTGTATACTTAAGCATTAACAATTTAGTCGTAATTCCGTAGTTTTTTCATGAATCTCAATATGGTAAATCAAGGGCATCTACAGACCTGCGAAAATATGAATGGAAGATTCCATGCAAATCTCCAGTGCAAAAGTTATAAATACGCGAAGCAGTCATAAGATTTACCTAACAATTATAAGGGTGTGCATAGGCTGCTTTTGTATAATTATACTGTACATTAATTTTCTGTAATTACTACTAATTATAGGCTGCATTAATTATTTCGATAAGTTGAACATAGCCTAATTATGTTCTAACAGTGATCGATTTTCCGCGATTGCATCAAGGTCAAGGCAACACCTGTGTCATGGCGCGTTTAATTTTAGAATATTTTGTCATCTTTATCAAGTTAAAAAAGATGTCTTGCTAACTTTGATTTAGTTTGATATCTCAAATGCACGATGAGAAAGTACTTTTTATATCGACCTTAATAGCCATTCCACTTTTTCAAATGTGCTGCTTGACAATATTAGGTCATTTTTGATGGGCGTCATTGACGCATCGAAATGAACAGAGATCTATCGATCATAACTGGGTCAAGTTCGAATATTAGGTGCATGAGGTTCTTGGGGGGTCAGAGCTGATTATTTTGTTCTTGTGTGATTACAAAAGTTCATATTCACTGCAAAATATTACATAGATAGACTCCAGCAAATTTGCCAAACTGTGATGAGAAAAATTAAAGAATTGACTGCGTAAAACTTGTGTTATGTTGTATTTGAATTGCTTGTGTCAGTAGGCGGTGAGGCGAACCACATGCAAGATGCGCCATTTTCAAAAATAATGCTTCAACACATTTCGTTATCTGGATTTTAAGAATTATCTTGCCAATTTAATATTGAGTATAATTGATATAAAATATACTGGGAGAAATATAATTATTGGCCGTAGTTTTGAGAACAAATTTATTCTTGAATGAAGAAGACATATCCTGGCAGCACAAATTGTTTACCAGATACTGATGGCACCAAAAAATAAGCGCAAATCAGGTGGGGAAAACAATATATAGTAAACAAAACAAAATGCTTGATTCATCGATTATAAAAACAGACATACTTTTTCGTGAAATAAATGGGTAAATTATCAGAAATGGGTTATCGGAAAGTTATCGGCAATACGCTATATCACTTTCGGACTTTTATCGGGAAATATTCGGAAACTCAACGTGTTATCGGAATATTTAGATGTGGTATCGGAATATTTTCGGGAAATCAGGACGGCTCTATCGGAATTTATCGGGAAAGTTGGAAGCTAGTTTTTGTGTTATCGGATTAGTTATCGGAATCCCGATAGTAGTTTTGAGATGATGCCTTAGGGTGGATACACACATGCATGTAATCTCTGTAAATATCGTGTATTTGGCGTTTTACATGGATCATACAGACCATGTAATATGTGTCTGCTGATAACCCAATCATTGCGGCTATGTTTGACCACAGTGAGTAACGCTCTGAACGTGTAGAGTGTCATTGGCTGGACGAAGTCGTCAGGCCGCTTAAAATAATTGTTCGCGCGATAACCCAAATGTTGGACGTTCTGTTTAAATCATTGTCAGTCTTCTCTTGGTTGTATACCAGTGATGGTCCCAGGATTTCCACAATGCAGGGGCTATATTATACCGGAAGCTACCGGACTGACCATTACATATTTCATCGACCGGAGGGGGGGGGGGGGCATGCAGCAACATGAGGCCTACCCCCCTGAAGCCACAAAGCCACTCCTGATTTGTAAATATTGTAGTTGACAGTCATATCTGCCGTGCCTGTTTGCTACGAGTGATTAATCTCATATGCAGCAATTGATGCTATTCATATAATTATGAACATATTATTACAGCTTTAAATTTGAAGGTATACAGGGTGGTGTTGCTGCATGTGTGGCTTCATTCGGGAAAAGGGTTGTCCAGATACGAGTCCACAACTACGTCACCTTTCCTCTCTTGTGTTATATACACACAATTTACAACTATGGAATATTTAAGTAAAACATTATGTTGTACATTCTTGCCCAGATAATCCCGGCCGATACATTCAACTAAATCCCTTAGTTATTCGAAACTTTCGAGAACCAGCCCCCTCCCCCAATCATGGATTATAGTCCAAAATGTGATAATTCAAGCCTGTACAGGCTAAAATGGTGACAGTTAGGAACTTGTTCATCCTTTGGCCTGAGAAACATATACTGCTCTGTAAATTCTGGATTAAAATGGGGGGGGGGGGGTGACTCTTTTTTCTTTCAACGTTGTACCTGCATTAATGTTCTTGGCGCTGTAATGGATATATGCAAATAAATCCCAATTGAAAGTTATCACATGAGCTCGCCCTCAAATTATCCGAGCAATCTCAACAAACTGGTATTGTCTGTCTTAATGTTCCAATGCCTGTATTCAATGCATGAGAGCACCATTTCGGATTATTAAAATTTGAACTGAGGCCATGCATAGTCGAGGAACAAATATCCTTATCCTGACTCGATTCGGCGTTGTCCGATTAGGCTAAATCACTTTATAACATGGAATTCACCATGTATGAGTTAGTTGATTGCCATGTGTATTAATATAGCACTTCCAAAATGTGGAGCCAGAAAGCCGCTCGGGTTCTGCTGGACGAGATCAAATTGGGAGTCAGTGTGTGGGGCATTAAACACTCATGTATCACAATCGTCCTAAAATAGCTTCAAAAGTCTACACATTTATTTTTATTTTGGATGACCCTGTTTCCAAGAAATGACGAGAAACAAATCAAGTATAAAATCGACAGACTCAAATCCACTTTTCGAAATGAACTAAAACTCGTGAAAAACAGCAACATGTATCAGACAGGATTTATTCATTTCGGCACCCATGAAAAAAGACATGTTTATGACTGGCCTGAAATCTCTTGATAACAGTTAGTTTGATTTTGGCTTATAACCACTCACCGGTCTCGCCTGTTGAAATGGAACGATCGCGCGCAGGCGATTAATGCTATCAATGATTGGTGTGACCATGTAAAATACATGTATTTTACATACAGACATTACATGCATGTGTGTATCCACCCTTAGAGGTAGACAATTTTGTGTGCATGTGAACAGGCGATTAAATTATTTGTTCCCGTTGTAATACAGTAAAGACAATATATATATTGTGTCATATGATAGTAAAATGTATTGCTTAACCCTTTCAGTGCCAGGTCCGATTTTTGTATCAACCCATATACCCTGTGCCAATGCATTCTCTTATATATAAGAGAATGAATTGGCCTAACAATTTTTCATCATCTGTTATTATTTTTTAATTTTAATAATTTTTTCTTATATTCTTTAACAGACTTATTTAGTAGGTTTAGTGCCAGGGAATCTTACGTTTTTCATGAGCATCAAAATTATTACTATGAATACTTGGTGATAGTTTTGAGTTATAACATGCCCCTAAGGTTTTATCCAGTTTGTTTTTAAATTCGCTATAGCATGCTTAAGCATACCCAAAAAAAATTCAACCCAAAATAAATTATAAAAAATCTAAAAAAAACCTGGCACTGAAAGGGTTAATACTATAGAGTTACTCTTGAATATACGATATAACCTTGTAATCAACAATGTACACTTGTCGCAAGCTAATGGATTCTAAAGGTTTGAAACTTGGGATAATTAAATTCAAGATATGCTGACTTTATGTTCCCCATGCGTATGGCATGCATACATTCAAAGGTTTTAACACTGGAATGTTCAAGATCCTGGAAACCAGACCACGTACAATGTGACAAGCATATAGAATGAGAGGATTTTAAACATAATGTAAGTTCAAAATAAACTAAGTGTATATGTCGCATGCCCGTGGATTACAACCAAATGTTATAAATATCGAAAATACTATTCAACAAGATACCCTTATACATTGTGTTGGCAACATGTGTATAGAGGTACTCCATGTATGCGATATCATATTAATTGTTGTCAAAACATCTCGCATTATAACGTAAAATAACTTTAATTATAGATCAGATTATATTTTGCATGCGTGTGGTCTGGAACCGACCAGTAAACATATCCTTTATGTGATTTAATAGAATGTTATTGTGAGACAGAGGTCAGAGATGTTTGTGTCTAATGGCTGGATGCCCAAGCTCCAGAAGCCCAAATGTCTAGTAAATGTCTAGTTTTTTTAATATCCCGGCCCGAGGTGTTTCAGCATAAATAATCAGCTCTGACCCCCCAAGAACCTCATGTCAAAACATCTCGCACGCATGTGAATTAAGAGACTTTAACTAATAGTTAACTATGCCAAGTGTATATATCTCACTTGTGTGTGGCATTAATACGATGATATGACATCTACGATTTACATGCATATGTCACAAGCGTGTGAATTAATAACTCCATGTGACGTAAAATAACTTTAAATTATAGATCAGTTTATATCTCGCATGTGTGTGGTCTGGAACCGAACAGCAAAAATATCCTTAAAGTGATTCAATACAATGTTATTGTGAGACAGAGGTGCAGGTCAGATACATAATAAACGTCTTAGTTCGGGCATGCATAGAAAAATAATCATTTTTTGTAGATGATTCAACTGACTTTGGTGTACATGAATACTCTAATCGGTACCATGCATATGTCGCATGGTTGTGACATATTAAGCAACAAAATAGAAAAACAAAACTGCTAGAACTCGAAGGTAAATAGTATCTCACGTGCATATGGATTACAACCGAAAAAGTTCTGGCTGTAATTTTAAATTACTTCAAAACGTATATGTCACATGCGTGTTGCTTATAAACACTTTTAACATATTTCATTACAATATGTCATAAAGGAATACAGTTGAGTGCCAATGAAATTAGTATTAGTTTAAAGTTTGGCATATGACCAGTATAGTACAGCACAGCTAGTACATTATAGTATAGCATAGCATAGAATAGCACAGTAATGTATAGTTTTAGTATTAGTATAGTATATTATAGTTTTAGTATAGTATAGTATAGTATATTATAGTACAGTATAGTATAGTATAGTATAATATAGTATATTGTAGTACAACACAGTACAATATAGTATAGTATAGCATAGCTTTAATAGCACAGTATAGTATACTACAGTATAGCACAGTACAACAGAGTATAGGTACATTATGATAGTGTGACAATGTTATCCTATTGCGTACATATTAAACACTAGCAGGGTTACCCTGCATTGCCCAGATTAAAGTGATGTGAAACCCTCTGTGGATATTTGGTGGGAATAGAGAATACTCTTGCTCTCAAAGTGTTACATGTATTCTCATAAATTGTATATCCAAATGGCATCTCAAAACATGATTCTTACACATGGAATATAAGTAGAGGCTCACCTTTTCAGGTCGGAGCGATTATCATTTTGTTTATCGCGTTTAATCCGTCCCACTAATAAAGAAGTATTTATTTATTTACAACTGCGTATACTTCAGACGTTATAGCATGAAACATGAACATCATAAACACATTAGTTCGAAAAAATAAAAGACAACAATTGTGTTTTACATAGAGATGTATCAATCAATCAATCAATCTAGTTTATCATATCTTCATGAAGATACAGATGTTTTAAAGATATGTCCATGTGCTCCTCTGTTCTGGTGCTATATACTGGCTAATCATTTACAGTTTAAAAGAAATGATGTTATGCAAATATAGCAGCTACATGTGCCCGACACAGCGAGATTTTGAGTAGTTTATGTTAGGCGATGAGTCTGTTCTAAAAAATGAAAGAAATCATCTGTATCGGGCAGATATACCCTTGTCAGATGTCACTATTGGAGGATCCTGAAAAGTCATGTGCTACGGATTGCGTTTTCCTTTATCTGAGAAGTAACCATATTTGACTGCACACTGTGACCACTATTTTTGAACAGGCCTGCTCTACATTTCGATATCTCTTGGCAATTGTAACTTTTTTTGTGGAAACTATATTGAATGGGACAGACTCAATCGTATTATAATATATACATGAGCCATTCTAAATATGCAATGCTCTGACGATTCAAGGTCCCTCAGTTTGAATCAATATATGTATCTCTTAAATAGATTGATATAAATATACTTTTAATGCTTTCTTCTATGTATCTGTGTTGCTAGATCATTATAGGAATGCCCTGATTTCCATCCCCATATAAATATGACAGTTGAGAAGATATAATTGTTCAAGTGACTTAATTCGGTCACCATTTGTCGAGATTGTGAAATTGGAATGCCAAAAATTCCATAGAACGACATGGAGATGGCCTGGGAGATGTATATATATAACTTTGTTGGATATCGGCGAATTGAACAATCTTATAAATGCAAGTGAATCTCCTCTCGCCATCCATGACCCAAACGGCCCCAAATGTGATTTAATTCATCATATCATTAGAGAAGAACGTGCATGAATTTGGTGGAATCAGTGCTAAATATATTTGTATCAACTTTGGTGCAACCCCCCTCATGCATGACTTGAACCGCGCCACTTTTGTCATATTTAAACCACGTCTATTAGACTCATGCATGCATTATATGATGGAGAGGATTATATATAAGTTTGATGGTAATCAGCAACTAAACAAATTTTTATCATAGTTATTACCCCCCCCCCCCCCCATCTCTCACTCAAACTGCACCAATTTCGCGTATTTAAATCACACATTTATATTCCTCGTATCACGGAGAAGAATAATATATCAATTTGATCGAAATCTGCGCTAAAAATAGCCCCACCCATGACACCAACAACATCACTTTAGAAAATTTTAACCCGCAACAATTATCTTACTCGTAAAAAGTTACCCCTGTTAGACCGCCTTGGTGCCATCTCGATTGTACCCTTAAAGTTATATATATAACACAGACAGATATTCGCAAATATTTGATTCATTGTATCATCTGAGAAGAACGTGTATGAGTTTGATGGTAATTGGCACTAAACATATTTTTACTCCCGTCCCTATTTTGGACTCAAGCGGCGCCACTTTTGACATCATTAAACCACACACTTTATAGACTCATTATAGAGATGAATATATATACAATTTATGAAAATTGGCGAGTATACAAATTCGTATCAAATTTAGGGCCACCATTGCATATCTTTCACCCAAAAGGCACCAATTTAGCGCATTTAAACCACACGATTAGATATTCGTATCACGGAGAAGAATATGTCTTAATCAGATGGAAATCGGCGGTAAACATATTGTTTATCAATGTTTGTGTCCCTCTCACCCTTTAGACACCCCTGACTCGAATGGCCCCACTTTTGACATCTTTAAACCACACAATTAGACTCCTGATATCATGGAGATTATTATTTGTAAGTTTAGTGCTAATCCGCGACCTAACAAGTTTTTATCAAATTTAGTACCCACCCCACCCACCCCCATCTCTCACCAAAGCAGCACCAATATGACGTCTTTAAAATCACACGATTAGATTCCTCATATCATGGATAAGAATTTGTATCAATTGGTGGAAATTGGCGCTAAAAATATTGTGTATAAATTTTGGTGCCGGGGGCTCTCCCTTTCAGTGCAATCCTGACTCGAATGACGCCACTTTTTACAGCTTTAAGCCAGCCATTTATAGACACCTCATACCATGGGGATGAATTTGTATAAGTTTCGTGACAATCAACGACTAAACCAATTCTTATCACATTTAGGGGTCATCTCAAAACTCTAATCGGTAACGATAGACATTTACCGATTGTAATCAAGCCTTTTGAATCGGAAATAATCGGTAAGTCGGATAGCGTAATTACGTTTAGAGCGTCATGAACGGAAAAATCGGTACCGATTCTACCGATCAATGCATAAGACGTCAAAAGAGGGAACGCCACAGTCGGTAAGACAATCGGTGAAATCGGTACCGATTGAGACGTTTAACGTTCGATTTCTGTTGCATGAAAGAGTGAACGCCGCAGTCGGTAAGATAATCGGTGAAATCGGTACTGATTGAGACGTTTTACATTGTATCGTCGTTGTATGAAAGCAACACACATCTGTCGCTGTTAACCCCAGAACAGAGATCATCGGGGATTCCCCCGGAAAAAATCCTATGACCCCTACACATTTACGATAATGGGACAATCCTGGATCAACTCTGTGCACTACTTTTACTTTGCACGCGCTTTAATTAAAAAAATATATGTTCCAAATGCGCGTCTTATATGAGATATAAAAGTGACCATTATAAAATCCGCACACTGTGTGAATAATATTTTATTCAAAATACAAATGGATTAATGTTAAATCTACGCTAAACAGTACTTTTTCGGCACTAATTTGACCAATTCTCTCATATTCCTCTGCGCACATTTTCGGAAGTTTGTTTTGCGCGCATACTATCATTTTTGAAGTCAATGTGACATTTTCGAAGCATTATCAACTTAATCAAGGTGAATCGACGCACATCAAACAAAATTATTATTTATATTTTATTTTTTACAAAGACAAAAAGCCGTTCAGTCCTTTTGTTTTCAATTATAAATAGTAATCTAACAGACACTCGAAAGCATGTGTTTGTCAAAAAGTAAACAGATTCGAGGTACCTGGCACGTTCAGTGAGCCGACGATTTGCAGTATGTTTTCATATACTTATTCAATCGGTAATTTTGTTTCTAAGCATCGTGTAAATGGAACCGGTGTTCTGATAAAAGTGCACGTGTTCCGATATACTATTTGTTGCAGAACACTGGTCTTTCAAATTACCGATTGAATAAGTATAAGAAAACATGGATGGTGACGAGTCAAGAGTCGCTACTCGCTAATAGTGAAAAATGTTTGAAGCTCCGTTAATTTAGCGTCTGGAACGATTTTATCGCTGCAGAGTTGTAGCTGAGTATGTTATTTATAGGAAACATGCGACATATGCCCAGTATTTTGTGTTTAGTGTTTTTATTTGAGATATGTTTGTCAGGGCACCTGGTTAAGCCTGCATAACTTGAGTTTATTATATTAGGATACCGATTTATAAACTCGATTAAACCCTTATTTTTATACGAGAGTTGACTCTAAGGAAACCTTGGTCTAGTTATTACTAGACTGAATACAGGCCCACGTGGTACCAGTATTAACTTGAAAACAAATACCTAAAAAAATTAAATCATGTGTTGCCAGACCAATAGTGAATTACTCAGGTGATGCGCCAATTAGCGACGTTATATTTGAGTACTGATAACGTTCTGATCGGTAGATTCGGTACCGATTGTGACCGTCACAAATTGACGTAATCGGAAAAATCGGTACCGATTTCAACGATTGACGCGTTGTTCAAAAACGTCATTTCTACGTTGTAATCGGTATTTTATCGGTAGAAATGACTTCCACAATGCGTTGTCAATCGGAAAAATCAGTGTTTTTGGCAATTTTACCGATTTTAGTTTTGAGATGACCCCTTAGTACCCACCCACCTCCCCCTCCAACGACACCAATTTGGCGTCTTTAAATCACACAATAAGATTCATTGTATCATGGAGAAGATCTGAGAAGAATGTGCATCAATTTGGTGGAATTCGGCGCTAAAATTATTTTGATAAAATTTGGTGCCCCTCTCCCATTCCGGCATCCCTGACGCGAACGGCGCGACTTTTAACATATTTAAACCACACCGTTAGATTCCTCATATTATGGGAATGATTATATATAAGTTTGGTGGCAATCTGCGACAATTGTTTTTCTGCCCCTCCCCCTTTTCTGCCCCTGACAACAACGGCGTCACTTTAGAAAATTCTAACCCTCGCCATTAACTTTCTCGTAAAAAGTTACCCCTATTAGACCCCTTTTGTACCATTTAGGTGGTCCCCTGTGAATTTCTATAGAACACAGACAGACAGACAGACAGACATTCGCAAATATAGATATAGATTATTTCTAAAATTATAATTATAATTTAATCAACATATTATGTTTCGATCTTGGTAACTTCATATTTAATTTCATTCAAAATCATGTATGGTTCCAATTTTGAGAGCCAGTTTTTAACAAATTTGAACGAGAAACGAGTGAGAGAGTGGACGAGACCTTTGAATAGAACTCAATTATACGACTTCCATGAACCGATCGATAACTGAATGTCTACATTGACACACAAATTTAATTAGGTTATCGGAAATTGCTTGTAGTGGTTGTTTCGACTGACCTATGCATTTGTACACATATTCGGATAACAGGTGACGATTGACAGTGAATCTAATTAATAGCGACGACAGTCGGTTGATTATATCTATACACAGTAGCTTGTTGTGTTATTGAGTGTTTGTGAACAGTGGCCAATTATACTGACTCTCAACTTGGGACAGTCTCGTGGACGAACATGCACATTTTGGTGTTGTCTCACTGATCACAAATTTCAGCGCTATGAATGTCCGTTAGTGAGCAGATTCATCGAGGATTAGGAGGTTTACCATCTCTCAACATTATCGCGTGATATGCCAGAATATCATCAAGTTCTCTTTCGGTTCTGAACGGAATAATTTGTCCGGTGAAAGCTTTCACAAATAGTTTGGCATTCGACAACCATGATGATGTAATTCCAGAGGCTTTGTATGCCTTATTCAACAGATATGCATTGTATCATGTGATGCCTTCTGTTCTGATACGTTTGAAACGTTTCTTTTCCTCCTTGAGTTCCTTTTTCTTGCCGAGAACCTCAAGTTTTATGTCCCTAATTGTAAATTTAACTATTATCGGGTGTGGAGTATTGTTCGAATGTGATGATGCTGTCTTTTCTGAAGATTTCGCTGTTGCTGTTGTTGCATTCACGGTTTCGTCTTAGGAAGGTTTCGGTGGTGGATCCTGTTCCATAGTATTAGATGTAGAATTTTTTGCTTTCAACTCATTAATTTGTTGTTTTCCTGTGGGGTGTGCAATCGATATGTCTTTGTTTGTCAGGTTCATATTTAATTCCTTGTTTAGAATGTCAATAACTTTTGCTGTTGACTGTTTGTGTGACTCATTAGTTATTTCTGGAATATCTCTTATTCTGATGCTATCCTTTCGCGTGTACTGCTCGAGATCATTATGATTGTGCCACATAGAGTTTAGGTCAATTTCCAGTTTCGAAACCACAGTTCTTCGTTTTGGCATCGCAGGTCATCGTTACTTTTTTCGAGATAAGCCACAAGACTTTCGAGTTTAGTCATTTTGTCGTTGAATTTGTTGGTTAAGTGTTTATCCAGTTTTGAGAATTTCTCCTTCAATTAATTCTTCGTTGTATGTTGTACGCAGTTTTTCAAAGTTCTCCTTCATTTCCTTCACGAGCGCTTCTATTTTCTTAATAACAGTTTGTATCTGATGCTGCACTGTTATGTGCTGGGTGATTGGTGTTGATGGCTCCGGATTTGAATGTTCTATGAATTTTTCCATTGTCAATTGCTTTTTCGGAGAACGCTGTTGACTTAGATCTGACTCGGTCAATGTATAGTATCGGGGCAGTCAGAATTACTTTTGGAGTCTTTATATTCCAGTTTTCTAGCAGCTTTAGGCTTTTCTTCTCTTATTAGCTTTTTTGGCATGATATATAGTCATATTCAAAAAGGTATTACCTTGTGAATTGTGTAAATCCAAGTTAAATCCGAAAAACCCAAGAAATTTTCAATATGGCAGCCACGCATGCGGGAGAAATTAACTAATCAGCGTTCAAGTCCATGAAATCCGTGGAATTCTCGACGTTTTGCCGACAAATATGGTTTGCAACATATTTTTTTGGTCAGTGCTAATTTTTTTCCAAAATTTCTCAAAATTCTGTTGTATTTTCAAAACAATCCAACAGGATAATCCTTATTAATTTGTCAGTTTTTAATGTAAACCCCCAAACTATGTCACAAATTTGCACATATATATTCTCTACATGATAGAATATAAAAGACTAATGTGACTTATCTAGTTTTCAAGATATTCTTAAAAACTTAACCCTCCCCGTAGTCCACACGTTTTCAAAAGTGTGCCAAAATTCATAATATACGACAATGTGACACAGTTATGTAATTGTTATTCTCAAAGTTAACTAATTCGGCTTGAAAGAACCTTTTTGTTCTCTTTTATAAGTGTTAATTTTTACCTTGCAAAATAACTTTTCAGACATTTTCATAATCACTGTCGCTGTCACAATAATTGTCATATTTGTCAAGAAGAATGCTCTCAACACCCTCAAGGAAAATGTTATCACACATCATGCTCTGATTCTCAATGGTCCATGCATTGTTAGATCAGGTTGTTGCTGAATATGCTAGTCTCCATAGCCTGGCACTGACATTTGTTCTTTGGACATGAAATAGTAATGTGTCTCTGCAACGTGGAAGAACAGATCCACATTCTATTCTCTTTATCAATCTTTTGCTTAAACTTTTCCACCTTGCTTCATTAACACACTTTTCAGTTTAATAAATCCCATTCAGTCCCTAATAATGTCATAGCTTTCATGAATTACTGTCACTGAATTAAATACTGAGTTGTAACCATTGCATGTGAGGGAATGGAATCCAATGAAAGCATCTTTATGCCCTTCAGACATTTCAATATCACTATAAAGTTGAATGAAACACCTATGCTTTAACACTGAACATAATTGCTTATTAAGCGGTTTCTTAGCATTTCATTAGCGTTTGAGGCAATTTCTTAGCATCTGAAGCAATTTCTTAGTGTTTGAACACTGATATCCCATATAAGTGATGTCGTGTTATTGGATTTTAACTCGTAGCAAAAAAAAATATTATGTTCTCATTGATGACGTCACTAGAGGTCAAAAGGTCTTGCAACAGTGATGAAAACACAAATATAAAGCAAATTTAATTTTTGAGACAGTGCAAATTTTTTTGGGGATTGGGTGGGATTGCCCCTTGCGACTCAAAGTCCGATGTCAATACCAAAGCAACCCCAAAAAAGGAAGCTCAAATGGCCACTGTATTCTGACGTCGCACTTAGGACACTATATGCACATTTTAAGGTCTCTATAGTATATATATAGGAGATATAGCACAGTAGCAATGTTATATTTTATGCCTCCGAAACATGCCGAGCATTGCTCTTTAACATGCTTGGGACTATACAACACACCAGGCGCCTATTTTTAGAAGCAAATTTAATTTTTGAGACAGTGCAAATTTTTTTGGGATTGGGTGGGATTCGAACCCCGGCCCATGACGGCGAACGCGCCTTGCGACTCAAATTTGCACTGTCTCAAAAATTAAATTTGCTTCTAAAAATAGGTGCCTGGTGTGTCAAAAATTAAATTTACTTCTAAAAATAGGCACCTGGTGTGTTGTACAGTCCCAAGCATGTTCAAAGAGCAATGCTAGGCATGTTTCGGAGGCATAAAATATAACATTGCTACTGTGCTATATCTCCTATATACAAATATAATAGTCTGGGATCTGATAGGGTACCCCTACATCCCGGACAACAGGACTTTAAATAACTTCATCCCACTCATTTTCTTCCTTATCATGTCCCTCAACTTTTAATTATTGTTAACACGAAAAAAAATGGGCGTGTACATGCGAGACAAGATGGAATCCAACATGGCCACCATTTTTAAGACGAGGCACTATAAGTCAGTTTGATGCAAATTATTAAGAGAAAATCTTGACAAATATATACAGATGTATAAATTAATGTGAAGCTAAGACAGAATGCTACCTTTGTGGGGCAAACTTGGAACTCCACGTCTAAGATGGCCACCATAATGGTAACTGGAAATGGAAAATATAACTATTTTTCACAATAAATATCTTCTAAAATAGTTTCTGCTGTTTGTAACTGATTGAGAATTGCAACTTTTTTTATTTTTCATGTGAACTGATCATTGGAGCAATGAAATATGCCATTATGTGGGTCCCACCACCTTCTGATCCTTCAAAACGTTACTTATGAATACTTCAACTCAATGGAACCAAAATTGTCACTTTCACTCAAAATGACCACCAAAATGGCAGCCAAATTATCGAAAATTGTTGATATTGCCTAAGCGTACACTGCAATCAGTTACAAGGTTGTGGTTCAGGTGAATAAAATTGACTAATATGCCTTCTATACAATGATTAATAAAATTGATGATGCACCTTGTTTAATTGTTACTATTGTAACCACTGACCTCAGATATATTGGATATTTCTCTCACAATCTTGACATCAAAATCAGCAAAAAATCACTTTTCATTTGGACCATTTTTTTCAAGTAAAATAGAACTATCTTTGGTAGCAAATGTGTTTATTGTTTTGATCTGTCTTAAATGTGTCACAGTGATGTGTTTTTGGACCAAATGACTTAAAATGCTTGCAAAATGGCAACCAAATTTGGTAAAACGTTTAGTTTTCACATATATCCCGAAAATTATTCTCTGCTGTTTCGAAAAGGTAGCAAATTTTGACTCACTTGGTTATTAAACATGTTACTTAATCAACTGACAAATTAAATGTTCTGCAGTATGTAATTTTGCTGAAAACTTCTTTTGGAATTCTGGCTATGCTTTTGAAATGAAATGGGCAACTTTCAAACGGAACAGAGAGGGACCATAATATGTGGCTACTATGTCCCATTAGCATAAAAATTGATCAACTATTGTCAGAAAAACCGTTTAACATTTCCTCCATTGTGCATAAACGTCATCAAGATGGAGAACTATCTGACATGACCTTTCTATCAATTAACATATTCATAGTTATTGTGGGAAGCGATAGCCACCCAATGTATACATGTACAACCCACCATGACCATAAAGTCACTCCATATATACATAAACACCACACAAATGACCATATAGCCACCCACTGTATACACATACACCTGACCCATGACCATACAGCCACACCTGAGTATACTCGTACACCCCACATTTGACCATACAGCCATGAGTCACCACACAGGCATACTCGTGCACTTGACCCATGACGTCACTCCCTGTATACCTGTTCCGCACATTCATGATTATGCAGTCATATCATGCAGTAGTACCTATTCACCTCACCAATGGCCACATGATCACTCCCTGTATACATATTCGCCACACACATGGTTATATAGCCACTCAAAATATGCATATAAACCCATACATGAGTCACTCCAGGTATACATATACACATTACCAATGGCCATATTGCCACTCGCTTTTTACACATACACCTCACCGATGACCTTACAGCCACACTTGGGTATAATTGTACACCCCATATGTAACCATACAGCCATGAGTCACCATGTAAGGGGGCGTCTCAAAAGTCTTTGCGGAATTCCGAAAGTATTTTCCGAAAACAAATGACGTTATGAACACTTTGCGGAAAACTGTTTGCGGAAATTTTTCGGTAATTATGTTCCTTCTTTCGGAAAATAGCGCTAAGGTTTGTGGAAAAGAAGACGACGTTTGCGGATTTTTTTCGGAATACGTCCGACGTTTTCGGAATTTGCGGAAATAATTGCGGAATTCACCCCAACGTTATCGGAATTTTAGTTTCCTCTTTCGGAATTTTGCGGAAATAATTGCGGAATTCACCCCAACGTTATCGGAATTTTAGTTTCCTCTTTCGGAATTTGCGGAAATAATTGCGGAATTCACCCCAACGTTATCGGAATTTGAATGCATGCGGACCTCGTTCCGGAAAATTTGTGGAATATATTCATGGGTGTCGGGCATACCGCATACTAGAGTATATAGGTCTATTGCTATTGGGTTCGTTTATTTATTAGGTTTACAGTGTTTATTAACTTAATAAAAACAATACAGCAATTAAAACACTTTTCCTTGACGAATCTTGGTATGGCTTCATCTAACAGTCATTGCTTTATAGTCAAAACGTGTTTTAATTCACAAGCACGAATCATGTATATGGCATGCAGGGAGTGAGTACCGGTACCCTATATAAACCTCCTGACATGTACTCAGATATATTTGACACGAGAGTGCGCAATTAGCGCAACATGTATAACAAGTTCCATGACACTGAAAAAGTTCACGGCTGACCTAGTTAATTATAGCAATGATGTCAGTTTGACACTGTTTGCAATGTCAACACTGTCCTCCCTGTTGAAGTCCATGCAATGCGTGTACTGACTTCTTTCATTAATAGTCGCATTGTGATTGGTTAGACAACAAACAAACACCGACGTCAATCATAGTATTTCAGGTGTTGTTCCCACCCTCTATCCCAGTCTGAATGGAGTTACCACTGATTGGTTAAATCGAGCTCTGCCCATGCAAAGTGCATGTCTTTTGTGGATTCCGTTTTCGTTAGCTAACAACCAGAATATGCGATGAGGTGTGACTGCATCCTTTATATTTCACTTAAAGTATATGATATATGTTGCCTATTGTGGACCCCCCCACCTTTTCGCAAGTAGGGGAACCTAATACAGTCGTAATAGTATATATTACTGAAAATTTTCGAATCTAGTTATCGCCATAGAATGACATATTTTTTATCTTCCGAAACACTTATTTGCATATTACATTTTAGATACATTAGGTCCCGGCTTTAATTTACCAATTTAATAAAGAGAGTTCCGTAGTTTTTTCATGAATCCTGATGGATGGTAAAAACTAAAGAGCGTAAGGAAATTTCGATACAAATCTCCTGTGCAAAGGTTATACGCGAAGCAGTCATATTTAACTGACAAGTGTACATGTGCATATATGGGCTACTAGTTATAAGTACTGTAAATGAATATTGTTTTCTTTTATAAGGCTACACTTGATTTTTTTTAAATTGAAAAATAGACACATTCTATTATGTATCTTCAGCCAGATAAATACGTAGGCCTATTGTTCCCAATACTGCATTATTAAGTCACACCCAACTATATTTACTCAGGCGATTTGCATTGGAAGACATGTCCATTCAAATTAATCCGACCACTTTTTTCTGGACATGTTGTGTGAATTCAACTGCGAAAATTAATGTGACCTTCAATTAATAATTCCGTCAGAAACGGCATGGGTAGAAATTGAATACAAATCTCAGTATAAGCAGGTCATACACTGACACACTTGGGTAACTTTGACAAGCCAATAAAGATTACCAATGTGGTCAGTTGATGACCTATATCATATATTTATATCATTAAGAGGAGGTAAACCTATTATATGCCCACTTACAGTAGTAATCTTACGAACATTGCCACAAAAAAGTTGATAAACCCCTGATTGGGAACTTGTTAATCGCCGTTATTTTTGTGCGCATCTGTATCTCTCAAATGCCAGGGTGCACGCGAATTACGTCAGCATTAATTATTCAGAAATAATGTGTAGCAATGAACATGGTTTGCTACATCGTATACCGTTGTTTGAGTGAACATGATTGTATGTCAATTTCTCGGCGATATTCTCTTTCAAGTTTAATCAAAAGTCCACTGGCACAATGCCCCGCGACTTTGTCTTTATAGTAACTATTGAAAAGATTTGAACATACATTCAAGAATGGTGGTCAACAATGCTCGATTTCACCAATTCCCATAATAAACCGCGCGCTGGGTGGTTCCGGTTTACGCTGTACAAGCAGATTCGCATTTTGCAGGATTATAAAGTCAAATTTGAACGAGAGAATTACCTATATCATCCCCTGATGATAATAGCTAGCAGTTCACAATAATTTAGCTTTCCGCACTAGAAACCACAAACTCCCAAAAGAACTCGGCGCTTGGACGAATACGGATTATTCGGACAGAATCTGCACTCTCTGTAATCTCGAAATCGGCGATGAATACCACATGGTACTGAATTGTAGGGAACTTAATTAGCAAACTAAGAATAAAATATCTGAAACCCTACTTCTATCAGAGACCAAACACGTATAAATTAGCCGCTCTATTTAACTCCCGAAATCATATATATATTATATTTATGTATACAACTCTTCTGTAATGTCTATAATTGACGACCAGAATAAACTTAATTGAATTGAATAGCCGGGACAACTCTGTTAGCTGGGACAACTTGGTCCATGTAACAGCATAGATGAAGGAAGGATTTTTAGTCTATGCTAACAGCGAGTCATCCCTGCTAGACATGGAACGTTATACGATTCGTTGTGACTTTCATGACGTCAGCCAATAGAATGTTCGCGTCATGTGAGTTACGTCTAATGACCACCCACATTACGACGTGACTTGGTGATTGACAGCTAGTTTTGTGCACTCAACCGAGTAGTCCCGGTTGACTGAGTTGTCTCGACTCATTTAACAGCGCGACCGAGTTGTCCTGGCAGACCGAGTTGACTCGGCTAGCCGAGTTGTCCCGGCTCATGTAACAAGCCCCTTAGGTTCATAAAATGTTCGGTGGCGAAACATACCTTACCACGCACAAACGCTCTTTATTTTTTATTGTGAAGAAAATTCTGGCCGGCAGTAAATTCCAAAAGGAGGCCCACATGGACGGATGTAGTCAATGTAATTTCAAACCAAATAATTATAGTTTAAATTAGTGTAATTTAATTTAGTATAGGCCTACCGGTAGGATGTCGACTATATACAGATATACTAGATTATCACACCTTGTGGCCTGACGTATCAGATCTCCAACACACTGAATAGATGGTCTGGCTAAACAATGGGCTCAATCAAACCACATTTATAGTGCCCTCTTTGTGTTTTTCAACATCATTCTCAAAACGGCAAGTACACCGCGACTGAAAGGCAAGTATACCGCGGCCGAACAGCAAGTATACAGCGGCCGGACGGCAAGTACAGGCCTACACCGCGGCCGAACGGCAATTAAACCGCGAACCAACTGCAGTTAGCCGGTGTGGCCGCAATGTTGTTGCAGTTCGGCCGCGGTGGAAACACAAACCGCGGTTAAGTGGACACTTGTTTTGACCAGCGTGGTAGCTAATTGCTTGTTATGGAAATCCCTCATTTAGGTGAGAAGCACCCCAGTATGCCTATATTTGGTATATAAAACGATAATAGTAAAACTATTCTGATAAAACTATCGTAATGATAGAAGAGTTTATAAAACTGTGGATACAGTGTATTGAATGATCATATTAAAATATAGCACGTTTGTTTGTTGATTCGAGCAATTATATTTACAGTGCTGATTAACAATCCCTTTAATGCCTTGTGTGTCAGGTGCGCGTTTGTGATGCGTCTTGTCTCGAGATTTAATTGCGACGTTATCGTCACGATTTGCGGAAGTATATTTCGCCGGAACAATTTTCCGGACACTTCGCCGAGATTTTGGGCCAGTTCGCCGGAAACTGACAACAACTTCGCCAAAGGTCGGGACTATTCGCCGTAATTTAAGACATTTCGCCGAGATATACGACTTTTCGCCGGAATAGACGACTGTTCGCCGAAATAAATTTACTTATATGTAGGTGTATTGTGGGACAATTGAAAATTTATGAATTTATCGCAAGTTATTGCATTATTGTGCGCATACACAGTTTTATGACAAGCAATACACAACTCAACATTCGTAGTTCTATCCATTTTGGATGATATGGTAAATGTTGTAAAGCCAGTGATATATAATACCATATGAAACCTAGTTACTACGGATCACCACCGCTAAAACAACATACTTACTATGGATCGCCAATGGCTTCGGGTGAATTGTAATATGTAATATGAACACACCTCAGGTAACAGTATTGTCGGTAAAACACAAATGATGGTAATAATCACACGTGCCAGGAAGGAAGCCCGAAGTTTGTTTTCATAGTACCTATGTCAAACAGTCTTCACTGATGACTAATTAGCAGTTCGCAGGATTGTAATACCTATGTCAATCAGTCTTCACTAATGACTAATTACGGGATTATAATATTCCGGCGAACTGTCACTCCGTCGAAAATGACTTTCGGCGAAATGTCCATTCCGGCGAAATTTACTTCCGGCGAGGAGTCCAGTCCCCCATCATGAATTTTCAACGTTTTCGGAAATTACTTTCGGCAATGTCAACGTTACGGACTTTGCGGAAAATAGCGGAATGTTTACGGAAATCTTTATTTAACGTTTCGGTAATTTTTGCGGAAAACTGATGGCGTTTGCGGAAATCTTTATGTAACATTTCGGTAATTTTGCGGAAAACTCATGGCGTTTTTCGGAACATTTGCGGAAAAATTCAGACGATAGCGTTGCGGAAATCTCGACGTTTCGGAAAATATTTGCGGATTCCGCAAAGACTTTTGAGATGCTCCCTAAGCACACCAGGTATACTGCTACACCTGAACCTCTTCAATTATTCATATTCGGATTCTACAGTGATTCTTTCTCATTCCTGGATCAGAACATTTCGAAGGAAAATTTCAACGCTCGTAGCAGCGGTACCTCAACAACTAACGGGGGAATCTACACAAGACAAGACAAGGTGCATCATCAATGTTAGTATTTAATGTATAAAAGGCATACTAAATGATTTTATTCATCAACCACAACTTGTAACGGATTGCCTAACTTACATTGCACAGTTCTGCTCATTTCTTGTTGAAATATGACTAGAATCCCAATGGTGATTTTTGGTGAAATTTCTAACGCGTTCTGTAAAATCAAATTTTTGAGGGATCGGAAGGGGCTGGGACCCACAGAATGGCATATTTCATGCTCCAGTTGACATGATCAGTTAACATGAAAAATACAAAATAAAGTCGCAATTCACAACCAGTTCCAAACAGCAGAAACTAATTTAAAAGATATACTAGTGAAAAATAGTTATATTTTCCACTCCCGGCAGCCATTTTGGGGGCCATCTTGAAAGTGGAGTTCCAATTTTGCCCTAAAAAAAAGGTAGCATTATGGCTTAGTTTCACAATAATATATACATTTGTATACATTTGTCAAGATTTTCTCTATATAATTTGCATCAAACTGACTTATAGCTCCTTGTCTTAGAAATGGTGGCCATGTTGGATGCCATCTTGTCTCGTATGTACACGGCCACCTTTTTTTTGGATTAACATTGCTTAAACGTTGAGGGACTAAAGGAAGAAAATGAGTGGGGCGAAGTTAAGTCCTGTGGTCGGGTGTGCACCCTGGTGTACCCTATCAGATCCAAGACTATTATTTGTGTTTTCATTGCTGTTGCATGACCTTTTGACATCTGGTGATGTCATCAATGAAAATGTTATATTGTTTTTTTGCTACTAGTGCAAAATTACTCATTCCCATCTACATGTCAATATTAACATTGTGCTAATGGATTGAATTTTGAAATCCAAGATGGCCGCTGGCAGTCATGTTTTTCTGCCGAATGACCCCAAAATGGCTCGTTCCCATTTACATGTCAATGTTAATATCCATGACAAATTTCATGATGATCCGACCAAAGGTAAAACATGTAGCCTGTGTCAAAGGATTTAGTCATACAAAGAGTAAAATTCAAGAAGGCCATCTACATGTCAATATTAACTTCCACGTGCTAATGGATTGAATTTTGAAATCCAAGATGGCCACTGACAGCCATGTTTTATGGCTGAATGACCCCAAAATGACCCATTCACGTTTACATGTCAATGTCAACACCCACAACAAATTTCATGATGATCAGACAAACAGTACGGCCTGTAGCCTGTGCTAATGGATTGAATTTTGAAATCCAAGATGGCCACTGGCGGCCATGTTTTTATGCCGAATGACCCCAAAATATCTTGTTCCCATCTACATGTCAATGTCAACAGCCATGACAAATTTCATAATGATCCGACCAAAGGTAGCCCGTGCCAAAGGATTTAGTCATGCAAAGAGTACAATCCAAGATGGCTGCTGACAGCCATGTTTTTAGCTGAATGACCCCAAAATGACTCGTTCCCATCTACATGTTATTGTTAACATCCATGACAAATTTCATGATGATCCGATCAAAGGTATGACCTGTAGCGCATGCCAAAGGATTTGGTCATTCAAAGAGTAAAATCCAAGATGGCTGCTGGTGGCCATGTTTTTAACATCCATGACAAATTTCAGACTAACAGTATGGCCTGTAGCCCGTGTAATGGATTGTATTTTGAAATCCAAGATGGCCGCTGGCAGCCATGTTTTTTGGCCGAATGATCCCATAATGACTCGTTCCCATCTACATGTCAATGTCAACACCCATGACAAATTTCATATTGATCCAACCAAAGGTACGACCTGTAGCCCGTGCCAAAGGATTTAGTCATGCAAAGAGTATAATCCAAGATGGCTGCTGCTGGCCATGTTTTTAACATCCATGACAAATTTCATGATGATCAGACAAACAGTATGGCCTGTAGCCGTGCTAATGTATTGAATTTTGAAATACAACATGGCTGCCAGCAGCCATGTTTCATGGCCGAATGACCCTAAAATGACTCGGTGCCGTACATGTCAATATTAACTTCCATGACATATTTCATGATGATCAGACGAACACTCAGGCCTGTAGCCCATGCTAATGGATTGAATTTTGAAATCCAAGATGGCCACTGGCAGCCATGTTTTTTTTACCCCAAAATGACTTGTTCCCATCTACATGTCAATGTCAACACCCATGACAAATTTCATAATGATCCGACCAAAGGTATGACCTATAGCCCGTGCCAAAGGATTTAGTCATGCAAAGAGTAAAATCCAAGATGTCTGCTGGTGGCCATGTTTTTTTTAGCCGAATGACCCCAAAATGACTCGTGCCCATGTATATGTTATTGTTAATATCCATGACAAATTTCATGATGATCCGAACAAAGGTACGACCTGTAGCATGTGCCAAAGGATTTAGTCATGCAAAGTGTAAAATCCAAGATGGCTGCTAGCGGCCATGTTTTTTGTCCGACTGACCCCAAAATAACTCGTTCCCATCTACATGTCAACAGCCATGACAAATTTCATAATGATCCGACCAAAGGTACGACCTGTAGCCCATGCTAATGGAAATTGTTGATGGACGTCTCCATGCACATATGCACATATGTGCACATGCACACACGTTATACTGATACCAAGCCAAGGCAATAGCTCAAACTTAACAAAAAATGATCGCTCACATAGAACTTGTCAGAAAACAAAAAACCCTGTTCCCAAATTTGCCGCGAAACGGCTTAATTTCACTTTACAAACTTTGAGAGAAACTCTCTACACACCGCAATTTCTATACTCATTGCAAAAGCTCACAACACGCCTTTACAGCAGATTGAGCTAAAAACCAGAAAAATCGAATTCAGCTCCAAACAAGACAGTCAAAGACTGTGGGGTCGCTCACCAGACTGCAAAGACTGATGAGACTGGGACTCTGGAGACCACAATAGTCAGAAATTTTCATAAGCACTTTGAAAAAAGTAGATCTAAACATGATATGTGGCTAGAGAGGCTTCAGTAGTGTACAGTGGGTAATTTCAAGGTGAATATCCACCATGAAATTGCCCACTGTTCACTACTGATCACCCTCCTCCTCCAGCTCAACAAGTCCCCTCCCGACCGGGCTCCAGACTCCCAAGTCTTGGGTTGGAATTTCACAACCGACATCTCAAACTTTCTCAATTTTTGGAAATTTCCAATCTCACAAGCACCTTTTTATAAAACCATTTAGACATGTTTGAAGCCCATTTATCCATGGACCCAAAACACCATACATGTATGTCAGATTAATCAGTTAGGTAGTTCCAAGGAAGATGTTTTAATGAATTTGGTATTTCAATGATTTTTTAAACACAAAATTGTTAACTCCTCATAGCCCCCGTCATTTCTTAACAGGTTGACCTGATGTTAACAAATCTGAATATCAGTCACTAAAGGATCATCCATACTATATGTAAGCTAAATAGTCCAACCTCTCTTGAGAAGACAATTTAAGAATGACTATAGAGACATACAGTTATGTCCCTGGTCCCACCCTATTTAACCTGGTGACCACATCTGAATAAATTTCAATACCAGATACCAAAGAACCCTTCATACTAAATATCAGCAAAATAGACCTGTTAACATTTGTGGCGATTTCGGTCGAACAGTTTAACCCGAAGTAGGAAAATGTGGACTGTTACTGGTTGAAAAATCAAATCTACAGCCTCATTGCCTCCACCCAGGCAGCTTAGAAATCAATAGGAATCTATATATTATTATACCAGTATCAAACAGCATACATACAGGTAGGGTGGGTGGTTGAGAGTTAAATCTCTTATCTCTGCCCTTATTTGAACAAATGTGAATCCCCATCTATGAGATCTATTCATCTAGAAATTTCAAACGGTAGATTTTAAGAGTTGAAGAAAACTGATTTTCCTCAAAAGTTTCCTAAAAATGACCTCACGTGTACAAATCTGAACCCCACTCACCAAAGGACCCTCCATACCAAAAGCTAAATAGGCCTGATGGTTTCTGAAGAATTACTATGGAGGGAAAGAGTTATGGCCCTGGCTTCTCACCTATATGACCTGATGAACTCATTTGAACAAAATATATAAACCATTTCGGTCTTTAATATGTATGTGGAGAAGAACAAAATTGATGGACGGATGGAAACATCCCAACAGAGGGATGGACGGGAGGACATACTGACAGACAAATTCAATCCAATATACCCCCCCCCAAGTTTTCTTTGCAAATCAGGGTATAATGAGTACAACTGGATAGGTGGTGGTTAAGAATATAATAGTGGAACAGCCAAGCCTGAATATAGTGTCTGACTTTTGCAGAATGAGGTCACTAAAGGGTGAATTTAGTGCTGCAATCCTGTAAGGTGGGCTAGCATCACCAAATTCACCCTCTGTGGACCTCATTATGCTTAGGCCTCAGCTGCCATGGGAGACATAGGAACAGATTGAAGTTGTCCAGTTAATTGGTGATGTGCACCCATTGGGCACTTCAATTATCAATTTTATCTTCTGACAGCAAATTAGGGAATATAGAAACTGAAAAGAAGGGAAAAAGTAAGTAGAAATGTCAATTTAAGACCTGTATACTTCCCTGAAGATGAGGCCTAAGCAGAATGAGGTCCCTGGAGAGTGTATTTGGTGATGCTAGCCTACTGTGCAGAGTAGCATCACTAAATTCACCCTCTGGGGACCTCATTCTGCAAATGTCAGACATACAGCATTTTGTTTTGATATGATATGTTAATGATACACACAGAGCATGACTGTTTACACCTAGCTGTCAGCCAGCTAGATAACATCTGAATTGATGACTGTTATTAACACTTTCTGTCTGGGGCCAATACCATACTTTATGGATGTTACAAAGTGTCAGTTTTTCTAATTAATTTTTTCTTGACTGCAGTGGGTGCAGGGCGGCGCAGATTGGGGGGGGGGTCGTAGTGGGGACAGGGGTGTAGAGGGGTGAGGAGGGAAAGGGGTGGAATGGGGTGTTTTGTGTCTAAAAAAATACAAAAAATCAGGGGTTAAAATGAAAAAAATATTTTTGTATTGGTTCATTTTGAATTGTGATTTGTTTTTTGAATTGAGCAAGGATTTAAATTTAACAATATTTTTTTTTTTAAGTTATGTTCCTGACACGGCCCCTATTTGACACACTGACCCCATTTGAACAAATCTGAACCCCAGTCACACAAGGACCCACCATACAAAATATTAGCTAAATCGGCCTGATGATTCTGGAGAAGAAGTCATTCTAATAATTACTAGGGAGAATAGAGTTATGTCCCTGATTCTGCCCCAGTGACCCCATTTGAACAAATCTAACCCCCAGTCACTCAAGGACCTTCCATACCAAATATAAGCAAAATAGGCCTGATTGTTCTTGAAAAGAAGTTGTTTTAAGAATTACTATGGCGGGAAAGAGTTATGGCCCTAGCTTCGCAACTATTTGACTCAGTGACCTTATTTTAACAAATCTGAGTCTGAGTCAAGCAGGGAACATCCACACCAAATATGAACTCATTTGGCCTTATGATACTGGAGAAGAAGATGATTGTTGACGGACGGACGGACGGACGGATGGACGGACGGACGGTACGACGGACGGACGGACAGACGGACAGACGAGGAGTGATGACTATAGCTCCACCGGAGACTTCGTCTCAGGTGAGCTAAAAACCCTGGGTATATCACACGGCCAGAGTGTGCTGAGTATGTGACCTAATAACGAACCAAAGCCGGATGCTTTGGGTCATATATAGACTATATCTGATTTTGTGACATCACCAATTATGATCTAATACGACGCTGTTGTTTTGAATTTCGGGAGCACGAATGTCACACAGTAGATCGGTGGGCTTAAAGCATTAATATCATAATCGGACAATCTTGTTACTGTGTCTTTCAACTACTGGTATTGTAAATGAGAATTATGAACATTGAATTACAATGTAAGTTCATTCGTAGCATTAGTTTACCTTTTATTGATAAACAAAAGACACAATAAATAATGACACCATAGTATCCCCGAGAGCTTTCCGATGAATGACAACAAGCCATATTTCCGACTAAATCCTGAAAAGTTACCCATAATTCTGCTGTAGTTAAAGAGTCGATTACTTAGGGCATTACTGTAACTATTTATAATTGCCCCACCAAACATATAAGCCTTATGCATGTGAATCTTATTTGGTGGGAATCTATAAAGTGTTTTGACAAGAATTGTTTTAAACGCTACATGCAGAAACCCCTATGTGATTGTTTTAGCTTTGGTTCGTTAATTACGCTTGCATATGATCATATTATGCCAAATGACAAGACCATGAAACCATAAAGTGAAACGTTCTCAGCCAATAAAGTGCCACCTGAGCATACATTTGTGATATTTGTTTGGCTAACTTACCTGGCACTACATGACGCATGTCTGTCAGATGGCAGTAAATATTCCCATCCAAATGCCAGCTTTTTTATTTATATTTGTGCAATATGCTATAAATATTATTCTTGGACACTGAGGACTGAAATTTTAGCACATGTATGAATCTTTAACAACTTTTAATAGACTGTCTTGAAGGTATAAGTGGGAATCATGTAAGAATTTTTAGTGGTTAAAATAAATCATAATTTTAAACTATTATAGAAGGCAGCCAGTGGGAGCGTAATTGACAGAACCTGTTTCTATACTTTTATACCCACTATCTTACCTCCCATATTACTTTGAAGTCTTTCTGTTCGATGCGAATAAGTTCTGTGAAGTCTTTAGTAACAACAGTTGCATGGCGAGGTTTATCCGAGAGAATTGATTCCCCGAATGTTGTGCCTATTTCGAGAGTACACAAGGTAATAGTGTCCTGAAAATACAAATGGAAAGAAATATGGTTGACAATTTTGAAGGTTGAAATTGCAAATCCCTTTTCAAGCAATAAACTTGAGTGACAATAGAGTTGACTTTCCTGGGTGTAACATTCATGAAAAGTTAAATATATTGCTCTAACAAGGTAGGATCAGACTAATATGTCACCAAGGATTTGTTAGTTGCCTTAACCTCTTCGCTGCTAAATGACGTTATGACGTCTTGTGCTGGGCTGTTGAAGTTATTGCCATTTTCCAGTAGGAAAATATAACGGGAATATCACAAGAACCATAAAACTGAATCAGTTGAAAGGCTATTATCGTTCACAATCATGAAACATCATACACTGTTTGAAACTTCGAGATACAGTTATTCCGATGCACAAATCATGAGTTCCAGTTATGTATAATGGCCTACTTCTAGTGCGTTGAAGTAGGTCCGTAGTACCTACGGACCATATAGCACACGGCGTGCACTTTTACGTCCGTAATAGTTACGGACGTCATAGCATCGAAGAGGTTAAGGGTCATCTAATACAATGCAGTAATTTATATGAGCCTGTGGTGTTATGGACATACCAAAGTTGTAACAATAGAATGTAAATACTGGCCTAGAAATGTTGATGTGTAAGAAGGAAATAAATAGAAGAAATAAAATAACATATTAAAATTTGAACATCAAATGTCTGCTAAAAGGGTTTGGTCATAAGAGTCGCGAAGTATATCTGTTGTTAATGAATGCGAGACATTTTGTAACTGTACTGACAATGATATATTTGCGAGTATAGTATCTGAAGGCCCAGATTAACAAATAATAGTTTTAAATAACATATATACAGTGAGCCTCAGCGACAGATTGCTCTAGCCATGTGGCTAATTACACAGTACAGGTTAATTGCTGATGTAATTTGTCACCAAGGATTTGTTAGTTGCCTTAACCTCTTCGCTGCTAAATGACGTTATGTGCTGGGCTGTTGAAGTAATTGCCATTTTCCAGTGGGAAAATATAACGGGAATGTCACAAGAACCATAAAACTGAATCAGTTGAAAGGCTATTATCGTTCACAATCATGAAACATCATACACTGTTTGAAACTTCGAGATACAGTTATTCCGATGTACCAATCATGAGTTCCAGTTATGTATAATGGCCTACTTCTAGTGCGTTGAAGTAGGTCCATAGTACCTACGGACCATATAGCACACGGCGTGCACTTTTACGTCCGTAATAGTTACGGACGTCATAGCATCGAAGAGGTTATATAAAGGCTCATCTAATACAATACAGTAATTTATATGAGCCTGTGGTGTTATGAACAAAAAAGTTGTAACAATAGAATGTAAATACTGGCCTAGAAATGTTGATGTGTAAGAAGGAAATAAAATGAAGAAATAAAATAACATATTAAAATTTGAATATCAAATGTCTGCTAAAAGGGTTTGGTCATTTTGTAACTGTACTGACAATGATATATTTGCGAGTATAGTATCTGAAGGCCTAATATATATATACACCATTGTTCAGATGCTCGTAGCTCATTTATATATAGCCATGGGTATATGCGAGAACAACACAAGAAAAACACATACACTCCCAGTTTGGATCGCTAAAGCTTAATTGGCCTGTGTATTTTGATGTTGCGTTTTTTGACGATCATTTATACAACACAATTATCGCCTTACTTGGCTTTACGACGTAATTGTGTGATCGCCACGGAAGCGGATGCATTTTCATTTTAATAGAGTATGGTCCATATTTTTCTGCTGGTGCAGTGTATTCTTGGATACAAAAACTAAGTCGCGAGGGACACTCCTGGTTGAGTCTAGGGTATTTGGAAACTAAGGACATTGCTAGAGGGTTTGTGTTGGGAGGGGGTCTCCACCTTGGAATTTCCAACTGCACCCAACCCCTTGAACCACACCAAACTCACAAGTTTACGTATTTCAATTTGCACCCCCCTGGGGCTTTGATTTTTTACAATTGTTTCATCACAGACTACTAAATGGTAGCCTATTCTAAATAGATCAGTAGTCTTGTGGCCACTAGCCATGCAGGGGGATGAAAAGAGTGGTTCGGGCCAGTATAATAATTTTGTTTAGATCTGAATCTGGAACTTACAAAACATAACATCTAGTGGTCTAACGTCAGGCAAATTCAGACACAATTTGTTTTTTTAAATTAATTAGTAGTTTTTAACTGGCCACTGGGAAGGGCACAGGACACACAGGTTGGATGTGAAAAAAATTTGAAATCTGAACATGAAATTGGACAATTCTAGCATCTAGAGTGGTCTCAAGCTTTCCAACTCGGGGAAATTTCCAACCTGACACACACCCTGTTGGAAAATTGCCAACTGATGGCCATTTCAGTCTAAAATTTTGCAAATGAAAAGAGAATATGCAGATGTTGATCCAAATTCGCCTTTTTTGTCAGCTCGACTGTTGAAAAAGACCAAAAACGGTCGCTTACGATAATGATAACAACATGGTGGCAAAGTCAAAATTTACACATTCCGACACATTATTGATCATAGAGGCCGATAATTTGACAAGAGTATCAACTATCAAGTCGATTCAAGTGAAAAATAAACATACAAAAAAATATATATAACGTCGGTTGGGGCAGGATCACATCGATCAGTTTTGGTCGGTATTGTTTTAAACCGAAACCGAGTTGTTTTCTCGGTTAACCACCCATCACTATTTTAATAGAAGGGAAATTTTCCTAACAGCATTCTCAGCAATAGTCTGGTCAATGAAGTCAAAATCCAGGGTCAACACAGAACAAATCCATGCACTGTAAGGTATGACAGAATCTTATCTAAATGGATTCAAATTCACAAAGGAACTGTTCAAGGAGGAATAGACTGTACTATATGTTGT
The DNA here is from genome assembly GCA_032622095.1 of Siphonodentalium dalli. NCBI lineage: Eukaryota > Metazoa > Mollusca > Scaphopoda > Gadilida > Siphonodentaliidae > Siphonodentalium > Siphonodentalium dalli. The sequence goes on from CP136068.1 coordinate 65,094,073, forward strand.
ATATCAACGATCTCATTCGTTCACTTAAAATGTCTAACTTTGGATTACGCATTGGTCATATTGATTGCTCTGCCCCAACTCAGGCCGATGCCATGCTACTGCTCTCATTGTCAGAGGCGGGGATTAAAAGAGTGTGTGAAATATGTTATAACTATAGCAAAGTGTGGCGTTTCGAGTACAACGAATCGAAGACAATGATAATCGCATTCAATGAATCGAAACACGATTACCAAAAATCATCCAGAACCTGGCCTATGGGTAATTCGGAGATAAGCAAAGTCATTTCGACAACTCACCTTGGAATACCTGTCTCGAAATTTAATTTCAACGACAAGCTTACAGAACACATTGTGAGTAAAACTAGAAGCAGATACTTTTTCAATTAACAAAATTATGTGGTACCAGATTTCCGTTGTTGGTAATGTTTTTTATATTGCAATGTTACATCATTGTCAAAATATTTGCAATGATATCTGGTACCACATCATAAATCACTTTGGCGTGAACTGTTTCATCCACATTGATAGTCTGGCCAAATCAGAATTACTTGCCACGTTCTTTGGTTGTCCGTCACCAGATTCTCTGGTCTATGTTGAAAACCACGCAACCAGTTCAATCTTTCTTTGCTAAAGCATCAGAACACATCAACACATTAGTCAGGCACATGTAGAGGACAGAACATTACATACATATGTAAACAAGTATTTATACTCATATGTGTATATACTGTCATGCTGAGTTGGCCAGCAACTCATTGATTGACATCGCTACAATGGTGATGTTGGCCATTGGTTTTCGTACATTTTATGTGTCATGAATTGAGGGCCACAGTCGGCTCGATGAACGTAGATGTATTTCTCTTGGAATACATTGTATTCGTTAATATGTGGGTCATGTGCAAGCCAAATAACGGGGTCAAAAGGACATTGTAACTATGTTGTTGCCATATATAATCATGCAACGTTTGAGTTTGTTAGTTTGTCTTTTTGTTCTCACTGCTTTCATCATTGTGAACTACATGTTTTGTACATACGTTAAAACTTTGTTAACCTAAATTGTCTGTATATATATCTCTCCATCAATGGATGACAATAAAGATATATATATATTTGTTTTCTGGAAAACAAAGAAGGATATTTAAACTCATGAACATCAAATGCAAACAAGATTGGACCCTCTTTTATAAGCTCCCCTATTGATGAAAAAACATACCAAATTCTGTGAGATCTAGCTGGCTGTTACTTATGGCTGATATATTTGTACACATGGTCAGAACATTGACAACATTAGAACAAGTGCAATGCCAATGTGGCACATGCCCTCCACACTCAGTTTAGAGAGTGGGCAATACTACATCAATGATTTGTTTTGCTTAAATCAGTCTCATCTGGGTCTACTTTGGGACAGATCCCTGATGCTCGAAATCTGAGATTTTTGTTAAACCAAACAAAATCATATCTTACGCCAACACAGTCGATCGTGTATTTGGGGGCGTCTTTCAGTCTCAATTTGGGCTCTGTCGCACCGTGTCTAGATAGAATTCTCGTCTTCAGAAATCAGTTTGTTCCCTTCTAACCAGGGGAAACACGGGTCGAGATTTCTTCACGTAATAGGTCAGATTGCCTCATGTCTCGAACTGATTCCTCAAGCCAGATTATTCATGCGGCCTATCCAAATGTATCTTCTGCATCACTGGCGACCGTGTTCACGTTTCCATTCTAGAGTTATTACGCCCCGACCCCCGAAGGTGGTTCAGGGTATACAGTTGAGGGCTATATATCACTGACATATCACCTTGTAACTCAGGTGCTATTTACCAGAATTCAGGTGCTATTTACCAGAATTCATTGTCCTTTGGCCATGGCGATAGCACAGCTTGGGGGAAAGGATACCAACATACTAAGGGTTTCGTCCAATGATTTTTTTCCAGAGTTACGGCCCTTGTTTGACTTGGAAATTTGTGAATTTTGTCTCTGTACGAACATTTCAGCTTGTAACTTAGGTTGTGCTATGGTATGGTGTATATGTGGGATACCCACATAGTTCAGGTTTCGTCATTTCATTTTTACCAAAGTTACTGCATTTTTTTTTACTTAGAATTGTATTGAATTTTCGCTCTGTACAGACATTTTGCATTGTAACTCCAGTAGCAATGGTCAGACTTGAATGTTATTTGGAAAGCTAACATCGGAAAACTGCAAAGGTTGTGAATCCCCCTACCCAATTATGCTACAATAACTGTGATACTTGTGACAAAACAATCGTCACCAGTATTAAGAACGAGAGTAGATCAGCGGAGTTCAGGGTGCTGCAGAACATTAACTGTCATTCGATGAATTTAATATATGCATTGGTATGTGAGGTGTGTGGTGGGGCCGTGTATACCGGGGAACCAGAACGTCGTTTGGTGGACAGGTTCGAGGAGCCTGATAGAGACATCAGACTACATGGTTATAAACCGATATATGACCATTTTAATTTGGCAGGACATAGTGGCGTGACGAATCTGAAGGTGGCAGTGTTGGAGTTGGTGAATGGTGGGAAACAGGAGTGACTTATTCGGGAAGACATGTGGATGAGAAAGCTGGGCGAGGGGAATGGTTTTAACACGAAGACAAGTCACACCACACCAATATTTTGATATAATAATTATGAAAATTCCACAGCGCCATCGCTGGAGTTTCCATGGACGTCGCAGCGTCGTTGTACGACGTCACCGTAATAACGGACCTGGTTCATTCTGTAATTGATTGCTGTACTGTGAAGATGTAGTTCTAGTATTTCGTCCTGATGAAGGTCCAGCTCGGGCCGAAAACTTGACATTAAATAAAGAGTTATAATGTTACGGTTCACTGTGTTGGTTTATCAAGGGCAACGTAAATAACACAATCCATTCAGATCGCCCCTTTTTCTGTGTTTCCACCAGCATAATATCTGGAAAAGTATTGTTATGCCATTGCTGCCTGACATATCCCTGGATTAATTTTAAACCCAGGATGTGCTATTTCTTTTGTCAGAATGATTATGATTCTGATGTATTTATGAAATGACGACTGAATACGCACTTCGTATAGTTTAACACGTACATGTGGTCCTCTTTGATTTTTGGAAGTACTGTTGTCACAATTCTTGAGTGATAGACCTATTTTACCCGAATATAAAATCAGTGTATATACATGTATGTGATAGACCATGGTTAGTCTTGTCTGACATGTTTGAAAATTAATGTCTGTATTTGTTGAAATACAGCATTCATGTCCCCAAAATAATATGTTACTGAGAAATCGTTCAGCCCCCATGGTCTACATGTAGTTGATCTCATATAATCTTCAGGCTTAACTTCTGATGAGAATCAGAATCACCAATCTTAGCGTGATTCGCATAAAATCAGCTGATTCGCTGTACAGAAAAGTTATATTTTGATTCTCACACAAGTTTTATGTATCTTTAAGGCCTGTTAGATCTCAGTCCTGTCCAGTGAAACCCACTTGCCTTTGTCATTATAGTGACTTGGTTCTTGACCGAGAAATAGCAAGCTGGTTCCCTCTGCAATATTTTGTGAATGGAGTTTTGGATCAACACCATTAATATGTATGTGACTCTATACTGTCCCAAATATGCACATGCGATTGTGTATGACAAACATTCCATATTGAGAGAATTCCTTCAAGCATTTTGTTGTATGGACCGATAGACAATTTAAATCACATGTAGGCCTTACAGGATAGGAGGATACAAAAAGTCCAGTCAAGTACCTAGCTGTATATATACCTCACTCTGCACTATATTCAGAGTTACATGTAGGTGTTTAGGTTATAATACATGCTGTCTTCAGGAAGGAATAATGCAAGTATACAATTTGACCACACATAATGAAAGTTCGTATTTCATAAACAAAACCTTGAGTGAAAGAATTAATTCAAAAAGAACGCTTCTGTTGACCACATTTTCCAGAAATTTGATTTACTGGTCTCGATTTCCTTCTAACTAACTCAGTTTAGTATTCTTTCAGTACGAAAATGTTCCGTTGCATTCAATTTTTAGACCAGGCCAACTCTGCTGTAAAACCCCAAAATCCAAACTATTTTCTGGAATTAGTTTAATACAAACATTCAAAATTGCCTTTATATTTAATAAGTGAATGTAATCAAAATGAGGTAACCCCCTTTCACATATACCTGTATACACAACTGGTACCAGATGCAAGGGTTTTTGAAACTTCCGTTTTGAAATTAGTCTTAGAGTAACTTAGACCCAACCATGCAGTCGCAACGAATCATTCTACTACAGTTGCGTCGGACAGCGTGATGATATGAAATGGACTATAGTATTTTTGATATAACTGTAGTTGGGTTCTGATGTTCTGCCTCCAGATATTGAGACACACTAATCAGAATGCGCTCTTTTGAACTGGTCACCAAAGAGTTTAAAGTTCGGGTAGTCCAGCATGATACCCTCCAAACTCTTTTTGCGCGACTTTCACATGATCATTTTTGGTTGGAAGTCGCCTGCGATTTTCGATGCTCATTCTGTTTCCTTAGTGGAACAGACTTGGAAAACAATCGCTGAATAAAACTCAGTACAGAAACTGTTTTAAACCGGCTATCCCGTATTTGTGTAGATCGCATATCAACAAGGCCAGGTTCTATTCCCCCAACAATTTTTCCAAATCGTGTTATCGTCTGTGATTAGAGAATCATTGTGCTCGTTTGGATCGGAACGAAGTGTACCCGGAATGTATATATTGACACCAGCGATCGATGCTAATTATGATCCGTGAGGTGGTTCTAATATAAACCTCCCCAAAACCTTGAAAGTAGCAGACCATGCACCTACACGTAATAAGATCCGACTTAAAGCTTGTCATGGGTAAAGTCGTACCATCATGCCCACGTGTTTTGAATTGATTATGAAAACCACGTGTTCATGTGCTGATAATGTAACCAAGAAAACATTACTTGAAAGGAATGATATATGTAAAGCTTACGTATACGTGGATCCAGATCCGTACTATAGGCCCTTGGTACAACTGTACACTACATGTCAATGACTAATGTGTCTAGCACATGCATACGCAATGAGACTAGCACATGCATACACAATGAGACTATGATTATCATTTTTCCCCATTGACTTTATAACAACACCTCACTGAATCACCGAATTATGTTACTGCATGGTATACATGGAGTAACAGACCAGTTGGAAACTTTTAACGAAAACTCAACAATAGCATATGAATATAGATAGAGTTTTTACAATAAACCAAATATATCATGCCCCTGGCATATGGTTGGTTTATGATACGAGTCAATAACATCTTGGTCGGTCCCATTGGGCACTGTGACCTGAATTATGTCTTCGCAGTTTCGTCTTCGCAGTCTCTGTTCTCGTGCCTGAATACCTACCTGCATGACACACCCGTTTGTCTATATGAATACAATTTGTGTTCAGCCTTCACATTTTGCCGATTGTCTTTTAGACTGGGTGTCTAAGATTGTTGTTGTTTGTCTCGGAAGACGATTTTGTTCACCATAATTTGCCGGCTTAGCATGCTGCTATGGTTATATCTCCCTCGGAAATTGTTCAATGTCCGAAAAGGAGTATGTGACACTTTAACAGCCTACCATATTAGCTGTATGTTTTTTGAGAGACGATTATGTTTATACTATCATATAAATAGCTGGCCTTTCATGCCGCTATGTAAATGGTGTATATCTCCCTCGGCCATTTTTCAGTTTCCGAATAGGAGAGTTCGACATTATAACAGGCTGACATTGCTGTATGTCTCTATAGGCTTGGTGTCTATAGACATTTTATATAAATATCGAACATGTTACCGTTTGCTTTCACACAAGTCGAAAGCACTGAATGTAAATCCTTTCGATGCCATTGCGTCGAAAAATCTTCATAGAAAACAGAACTAAATAAATCTGTTACAAAATCAAAAGCCATATATAATTGGCAATAAAAATATTTTAGCCATGTTAAAACACACAGAGAAAATAACAGGCTTGCGTCTTATATCGTCTTATATCGCGAGTATAATAAAGTGAAGATAGTGGAGTGGTCCACTCACAAGCTGTGGGGGGATTAAATTGCTTTAATCTGATTGGATGGTTTCGCTATGCTCCACCAAAGGTGAGTTGATTTAGGCTAGAAGGGGATAATTCTGACTGAAATATTATTAAGGAAGTTATGACGTAAAACAGACAATGTGACTCTAATGCAATATCTCAAAAAGTAAGGGGGTACTTGGTGACAAACTTTATGCCAACTTGCACAAGAAATGTGGCATTATGCCATCAGCTAAGGCATGATGTTACAGGCAGTGCACATTGCCGGTTCCTTAAACACGTGGGCCGATCAGTTGAACAGGTATCACATTCGGGACACAGAATGGGAACCCAATCAGACTATTCTGAAAAACTGTTTCACAAATGGGGTCATCCTATAATGGATCTCTTTGCACATTCAGCAACAAAAAAAATTGCTCTTGGGCAACGTCACCCACAAGCTTATGCGCTGGACGCTCTGACTCTGAATTGGGATCATCTTTTCCTTCCCACCGATCCCACTTCTGGGCAGAATGCTGACTCATTTGCTGTTGACTCAATGTCAGAACAGGGTACTGTCCCAACCTGGAAAAGCTCAATTTGATGCCTGCCGTCTGTCGACAAAGCCTCCAGGCAACAGGATTTTATGAAGACTCTAGAAGGTTGTTCGCTGCCTTGTGGTGGAAGGGTACATTACGTGACTACGGATGCAAGTTGAACTGGTTCCGCCGGTATATTAATAGCAGGGAGATTGATCCCCATGTTGCCACTTTGACCGACTGAGCCAATTTTCTGTCCGGCCTTTTCACAGATGGTCTGAATATTGAACTATCGCTGGGTACTGTTCTATGTTATCTGCTATGTTGCCACCCATCGAGAATTTTGCCATTGGTCAGCACCCTCAGATCATTCGTATGCTCAATGTTTAACTCTGGGCTGCCTGTTCGTCAGCTTGTACCAGGCTGGGATTTGCCTACCATCTAGCTAGGCTACAGGCACCTCCTTTTGAGCCCTTAGAACTGGCTGCATTCAAATATCTGACGTGGAAAACAGTCTTCCTAATTGCAATCACTAGTTTTTGTCGTTGTAGCGATATCCAGTCTTTGAAATTAGGTACGGAAATGAATATCTCAGGTATTAAAGTATAGTTAGTTCATAAAATTTGAACTTGTGTCCAAATTTTGAAATTACACAATGTGTCCCTCAAGAGACACCCTCACAACTATTAACCCTTTGATTGCTATAAATTAACTTCAATTCTTTTATTTTCTTCAGTTGAGAATGTTCTTAATTTATGTGTCAGACTGCATTTGAATGCCATTGAGTGGTTTCCACATTTTACAATGGTAATTCTGCTTTCCAATTAGCCAACTTTGTGCAAACTCAAAACATATATTTGTGGTCCAATTCAATGTGAAAACAGCCTCCATGAAATACTTACTCCCACTTCTGAGCAGTGTCAATTCAGAAAGTTCTAAAATGTTGACTTTAATGACATTTAATTTCATGATACATAAATTGACAAATTTTTTGTATCTGTAGTTATATAGGGCCTTAAAGTTTTATTTATTGGGGTATATCAGCATTTCAAATATGACCAGTTCCATTGGCAGAATATAAGAGGGTTCACTGAGAAATTATTGAACAATACATAGAAACCCAAACCCCCATTAAGAAACTGACAAACTTGCCCAGATACACAAATTAGGTTATCCTCACTAATAGAGTAATTGATAATAGATCTGGCCTTACCGAGTATCAAACTATCCTTGTCCTCACTGAACAATTGTCATCACTGGACATCTTATTACTGCTATAATGTGCTGTGCACCTAACCAACTAAACCACCCAGGACTGCTTGACCTTAAAGAAATGTGCTTTCATAATACAAGTGAGCATGGCTTTCACCAATAATATCCCTATTAGCCTTGAGTGCTGAGCAACGTTTTAAGAAGGAAATGAGTAAATTGAATTCCATGGGGATCACGGTTTCTGCTATTACCCTTGTGTTGTAACAGCCGTAATTTCATTACGACTCGTGCTTTCAGAGCTGTGAGCTCTTGCAGAACACATGGCAGATATAGCTGCTATTCGCACCGACTTGTTCCGAGATGAAATCCGCTATTACGCCGAATGAATTTGTACCTCAAGGGAAATCAGGGGACACCTAAAGCCGTCATCACCTTTTAATAATGCTACATCCAGCACAAATGCAACATTTCTCATGTTAAATGCTACATCCAGCACAGATGCAAAGGTTCTCATGTTAAATGCAACATCCAGCACAAATGCAACGTTTCTCATGATAAAATGCTTCATCTAAATGGTATACCCAGCACAAATACAAAGTTTCTCATGTTAAATGCTACATCCAGCACAAAAACGCAATGTTTCTCATCATCACAAATGCAATGTTTCTGAGATTAAATGCTACATCCAGTGATTGTCAGAAGATTGGGACCTAGGATAATTGGAAACGGACAATAGGGACCTTGGATGATTTGGGCCCTCAGATGATTGGGACCTCGGACGATTAGGACCTTGAGTCAGGATGATTGGAACCTTGAGTCAAGACAGTTGGGACCTCAGAAACACAATTGTTAACCCTTTGAACCCTGGCTCCCCACAATGATCGACACCATGACCCTGGGCTCCCGTTGTTTTTGATTAATTGTTGACTGTGTTTAGGAGCAATGTGTTGGTTATGTTTAAGTAGTGCCACAGATCTGAAACTTTATATGTATGTCCCCATGGACCACGGATAATTTAAGATCAGAATACATTTAGGCATTTCCTAGGCGCATGGTGCTGGTTATGTTAAAATGGCGCAACAATTCTGAAACTTTACAGGTAGAGGACTATTTTTCCCATGGTCCAATGAGTATTGTAAAATCAGGATAATTTGCCGCACGATCACTCCCTGGACCAGTTTCCAGGAAACTGCCCGGAATTGAAAGTAAAATGCAATTATTGCTTTTATCGTCTTAATTCAGCGCTATAAAATTGCGTTTTCGAAGCAGTCAATATACCCTACTGTGAAATTTGAGATATATCTGGCCATAACAGGAAAACAAACGGTAACAACGGTTGCTAAGCATATGCCTCAAATGGTCGAATGACACCATATCCCTGAGCATTCAAGTGTATTATGCCCATTTTAGACACTGTCCATATATAGGCGCATGGTGCTGGTTATGTTCAAATGTTGCCACAGGTCTGAAACTTTACAGTATGGACAAAACTGATGTCTTACCAGTTCGGGAGACTTTGCTACCTGGCTAATTCTTTAATAATAGTAGCAGTTGGTAGGTAACTACCCTTAAAACCCAGCTCCTTTGCTCTACATCGACCTTCTATTTCTCCGAATGGTCACCGTATAGCATGCTTTATACCTTATCTATACCACAAGTCGGCATTCGTAATGTATAAAGGTCATGTCTCCCAATCTATTTGTCGTATCGGTACTTGAAACAACGCCACCCGCTGCTGGAGCGACTGACGTCTGAATCTCAACCAGTGTCACTGTGCTTTCATTCTCCCATTCTAACTCACAAATGTTGTAGTCATCATGATCTAAATCTTCCGCATCCGATACCTCATGTACCAAAAATGTTTTAGGCTTCATAATTCATTAATGCAATAGCAACAAGACACAAACAAAAACATAATTATTGGAAAAGCAGACGACTCCGATGATGTTTGTAAACAATAAACATGTGGCGATCGGTATACTGGCCGGTTCAGCGGCCAATCGCTCGGGTATTGGGAGGTTCACACTGTATTCCGGCCGCTAATACCGGCTTGGGTTCAAATGGTTAATAAAATTTTATTTAGGTAATGAACAGTAACAATTAACAAACACAAACAAGACAGCCAATGACTGTGGAGTCCCAGACCTGACTGTCAAGACTGAGAAGACCGGGACCACAAGAGTCAGTACTTGTCAGTTAGGTACAATGAAGCCATCACAATACGAGTCACAACTTGGTTCAAGATCTGAACAGCATATGGCATAGAGCCACACATCGCATAATCCGACCAAGCCATTGTTGTAGGAGACTCAATAATCTACCAGCGGGTGTTGAAAACATTACAAGTCAGACACGCTGAACCACTGGGTCATCGATCTTCTGTGTACTCTACTCTCATCAAATGGAGAATTTCTACCAAGGTCTTGATTCCAGTATACATCTTTAATAGTTCTATCATAAGTAAGGATAACAGACACAATGTCATGACAACAGCTCAAATAGTTAGCTAAAGATTTGAAATCACATACCTTCTCTTGTCCCGTCTCTGAGAGCTTAACATCCAGTGCTCCTGAGAGGACTGTGTACCAGTTTGTACCACGATCGCCTTGCCTGAACACTGCAAGAACAAGAAAACAACCATGAAGAACACTGATGACATTCTTAAAAATGGATTGTATAGTCTCTTGAATGACACATGAGCACCTTTGTACCAAAAAAAACGACGAATCACTCTAACCCTTGGTAGGTAGATATCCTTTATCAGGCCTATTTAAAAATATATATATGCAAATATACTGAGTGTCATTATTTTATGAGCACATCAGGAGTAACATACTGACAATATCTATCTCCTCCTGACTTGGTACTCAGTTACTGGGCAAGTTCTCCATGATAACTGTACAAAGCAGCTTTCCAAAGTCTACGAACACAACATTTTGATATTTTGGCAGAGAACGATATACAAACACCTGTGGTGAGATGTACGAAGCTTGTGTAGTACATACTCAAGTGTGTATCCACAGCATATCCTCCAAAAATACACATACAAAGCATTGTTTGTGTATTGTGCCATTGTGCATGTAGCCGCGGCTGGTCATTGTCTGCTATATAGGGTGATTCTTTGACAAGATCACCAATTGCTACTCGAGAGTTAGATTGGCATTAAGTTTAAAGTTTGCATTGCCAAATCAACGTTGCTGTTGGGTCACAATTCATGAAAATAGATCAATGAAGGAAATGAATGCTTTTCATTTTGGATTCTGCACATTTTTATTTTTCCCATTTGGCATTTTGATTTCTGGTATAGTTACATAGACCCTTAATATATACAGTCAATGAAAACGACAGTGCATTCTAAAAACATGGTCATGGCATGCATGCAGGCCTATATGACGATGATTGTGTTATCAACTGATAGACAACTGATAGCCCAAAAACGCGACACGAGGTTACACTTTTTCGTTCTTTTTTATTTCTAGTCCTTGCAAAAGAACAAACAAGTTTTGCTTGTGTATATTCCCTGGATACACATGTGTATTCTACACAAGCTTCGTACATCTTACATGTATTCATCACCATTCTATGATCCAATAATTATTTTGCAAGACAATAGCTATAATTTGTAAAATGATTATAAATGAGAAGGAGACCGAGGATACCATTAAGTAATTTTAAAGACTCTCTTACAATGAACAACGAACAAACATGATCAGCGCAGGTATTTCAATAAATTATGTATCAAAATTGCAATGCCATTCTTTTGTTTAAATTAAATACAGCGACTCTGGTCAGTGAAATCATTTTTGTTTGTTTATTGGTGATTTGACCGGGACAAACAAAGGACTGTCTGTTTACATTTCTGCGAAATTCAGACTTTGTGTTACAAAATGGCACAGCCGAGTCATAAAATATAAGTTTGATTTAGTGAAATTAGCTCATAATATATGTAATTAATATATCAATACAACTTATATATGCTGTAGGGACATATACATACTAATGTAAGAGATAGAAGTCAATTCTCCCTAGGACAAAAATAGGGAGAAGATATCTCCCAATCTTCTCCGAAGTCGCTCTGATGCTCTCTCGGCTGGTCCCTGCCAGAGTGAATTGGCTCTTCTCATATGGCTAGTGCTAATTGACATTGGTTAGCTATTCACAAATCAAAATATGGCGATTGAAAGTCAAGATCATTATCTCACAAGACAAAGTGCTGCGACTTTTGTGGTTTTGTGAATGTTCAAAATATGCTTCTAAATTCACATGCAAGGCTCATTTGATTATTTTAATAATGAAGACATGAGCGAATTATAAACTACAATACTGCTGCTAGAAAAACGATTATATCTAAAATTTTGATTGGCTATTTCGGAATGATTAAGTGAATCTTGCATAAAATATTTTGAACATATTCGGTGGAATATCAGAGAGATGTTCAATGCTGCTTACTGCTAAAGTGGCATTATTATAGGATGCTAAAAAATGACTCATACAGTACTGATAACTACAAATTAAATCCTTGCAGAGGGCTGGTTATCCCAGCGAATGAGAAGACTGAATTCCGATTGCCTGGGATAAGACACACCTATCCCCAGTTGGAAATTATCGAGTAGTGCCAGCCCAAAATCTTAGACATACCCAGCTGTGTAAGGAACATATGAATTGATTACTCAACCCAACAAAAGAAAACTTGAGGAATTCCAGGACACAATAGCTTCAGATTAACAATGGGAAATATCAATAGAACGTACACCACTGCAGGTAATGGCTAATAGTGTTCTGTTAAAGGTACACAGAGCTTACATTACCGCAGGTATTAAATGGCTAAGAGCGATCTGTTACATTTTGGCTGATATATGTCATCAGTACAGACATAAAATGTCACAGTGTGTGCTATATATCCATACAGAGTACGGACCTCCTTCATTGCACAAGCAGATGGTCTCACTCACAATAGGAACTCAGAAATTAGTGCCTTGGAACCAGTGTATCTCAAAGTTTTAAAAAGATGTTCCAGGATTGAGTATGATAATAGTCTTTGCACGGAGTCAGTTTAAAAGTTTTTGTGATATTCCTGTTATATTTTTCCATTGCAAAATTGCCACCTTCCCAGCACACAACATAGTGATGTCATTCCTGGACATCATTCAGCAGTGGTTAAGAGCGGTCTGTTAAAGCCCCACTAGTGTTGGTGATAGAATAATATTGCTATACGTTTAAGAAACAAGTGCAACTCCAAGCGTGGCATATACCCCCCCCCCCCCCATGCTCCGTTTAGAGAGTATGGGTAAATATTAAATACTTTTATAGATGGAAAATTTTTGTTATTTTCTAAATCCAAGAAGTGGGTATCCTTTCCCCCAAAAACTGGGCTATCAACACACCAAAGCACAACCAAATCCGTTGATCCATGCTCAAGTTCATGGGGTAGGAACTGATCCGCAGAGCGGACTCCACTTCTGATCTTTTGCCCAGTTCACTTCTGACCAGACATGTTAAGTTTTGAAAATAGCAATCCGGGAGATTTTTGCGGGAGGGACCACCTCCAATATTTTATCGATATATAGCCACTTACCTTTATGTAACACTCTATTGGATACCATCTTATTTTAAGCAGGTTAACCCACTCGTTTCATTTCGTTTCATACTAGTTTGAACTCCAGTGTAACATGAGCGTTAAACTCCTCCTAGTAATATCTCGTTCATTCCATTGTTGCACCAACCAGGTTATCGCAATTATGTTGGACTCCGAGAGTTTGTCGCCGTCGTCACTCGCCAAAGGCAAAGAGGTGGTCGACAATACTATTACTAAGAAGAAAAGGAAAACAAAATACCAACTTCTCCAAGAGGAGTTTTCAACTACAATGGAGAGTTATTGCTCGGAAGTCGGAGGACTTGATGCTCTCATCGAATTACAAAGTCATGGTCGCCCGGTCATTGACGTTTACCGACCATTGCAAAAGAGGTCACCTATCTGAGACATGGGAATAAAAAATGAAACGAGGAAACCTCACATGGTGAGTCGAAGACCACCAAGTTCGGACGAAGATTCGTCTGACAATGACAATGTGGTAGACATTGGATCAATTCATACTGATGAACATTGTTCCATTTTTTCTGAAACCATTTCCAACGAACGCTCCAAGAGCAAAACAATGGAAAGTATCTTCGTGGATGATGCATTTATAATAGTGAAACCACCCCCAAAGAAACTTGGGGCAGACATTAATGCCGCCCAGATACCTGTGCTTTCGCAATCATGGAGATGTGAACATCCATTTTCCCTGACTGCGTTTGCTGAGGAATCTGCAATAAAATTTCCTCTGTCTGCTGAAGCTGAGGAGTTTTTTTAAATCCCCACGCTAGACTGTCTTGTTTAACGATGTCTTAGCCAGATTCATGGCAAGAATGTTAAACCGCCTTCATTTGGAGATAAATCACTTGTAGGCCAACCATACAAGATGATATAAAAGCTGGCCTTCCGGTGCCAAACAGCCGCTCATATGGGAATTAGTGCCATGATTTACCTTCAACAAGGACTTGCTTCTTTGATGCATACCATAAATGAGTCACAAGATATCACTGTGGATGTTGTGTCTCCTCATGTGAGAGACGTTTTCGCCATATGTACCACATGTTAGGATCAGATGGGTCGTGCGGGGGCCTATCACCATATATTATGCCGTCAAAGTACCTTGGCGGATACACAATTATGGAAGAGGGAAGAATCGAAGGAGCTGTCTGACCTTCCTTTATCGGCTGTTGGTGTTTTTGGTGATGGACTGGAATCAGTACTCAGAACACAAAAAGAGCAAAATAAAGCTCTTGATGATTTGTTACCGGCTGCCAAGGTCTCCAGCTCTACTGGCACTAAGAGCTCTTCTCTAAACAATTTCATTCGAGACGAACGTTTCAAGATGGACACTGTCAAAGACCTTCGAATTGGTAAAACTGCACAACATGAGATTTACTGTAGACATTCGTCATGCGTATTTCCACATTAAGATTTGGGCCGATCATCGGCAATATCTACACTTTTTTGTCAACAACCAGACATATCAGTGGAAAGTTCTTTGCTTCGGTGCAAAAAGTGCCTGGACCGTTTACACCAAAGTAATGTTGTGTGTAGCAGCTCATCTCCGTCAGATGGGTGTCCGCCTGATTGTTATCATAGACGATTGGTTCCTAATGAATCAGAATTACCTTGCTCTGCTCAAAGACCAAGAGCTTTGGTTCGACACTCTGACAAACTTGGGGTTTGCGATAAACTTTGACAAATCGAATCATGTTCCGGCCCAAACAGTCAAATATCTAGGTGCAAAATTTCAGTTCACTCAAGGTCTCGTATCGCCATCAGTAGAACGAATACACGGCCTTCAACTGACAGCTCGGTCCCTATTAACGGACACACACACAGCCAAGGATTACCTCCAATTTCTGGGACAAATTGCTTCGTGTCTGGAGCTCATACCTCTGGCCAGATTGTACATGCGGGCCATTCAGGCTCATCTTTCAACGAATTGGTCTCAAAGACATCAAAATTACGATCAGCTTATCCCATTTTCTCAGGAACTCAGTCAACACCTGCAATGGTGGTTACAAACTCCAAAAAAATTTCAGGGTCGCTCTTTCTACCAATATGTCATTCTGCTATGATCAAAACAGATGCCAGCATGAAGTGGTGGGGAGGTCATTTTGCGATTCAGACTGTTCAAGGTCTTTGGTCCGCCGCCGATATGTCCCTCCACATCAATATTTGGAGCTGAAAGCTGTTCTTCTGACACCGGAACATTTTATAATCCAGTTGTGAAACCAGACGATCTTAGTTCAAACAGACAATGTCAACGTGGCTTGTTATATCAACAAGCAGGGAGGGACTCAACCCTCTGCCGTCTTGCAATGGACCTGTGGCAATTTGCACAAACCAACAACATATGGTTATTAGCAGCCCACATTGCGGGGAAACGAATGTGCTAGCCGACCAACTCAGTCGGTTTCATTTTCATCCGAACGATTGGTAATTGTCTCCAGCGATTGTGGCAAGAATTTTCCAGACCTGGGGCGAACCATCCATGGACATCTTTGCGACTGTTCGCAATCAGAGAACACAAATATTTTGTTCATGGAAGCCTCATCATGAGGCATATGCGACCAACGCACTGTCGATCACATGGGAGAATCTTTTTTCCTATGCATTTCCACCCATTCCACGGGTATTGGATCTACTGACCGATTTCCCACAGAAAATTCCGATAGTGGAGAATTTACTGACTCAGCATTACAACAGAGCAGTTCACCCGAACCCATCAATGTTCAATCTGATTGCTTGGCTGTTGTCAACAGACAACTCCAAGCAGTTGGATTTTCAAAACAATCTCATCAGGCCTCCTGGCGAACAGGCACGCAACGTGATTACAAATATAAATTTAGGAGGATCTGTAGCTGTTGTACAGAACTGAAATTTATCCTGCTCATGCCTCTGAATCAATGTGCAAATTTTCTGGCTGAACGTTTCACTTCGGGTCTCCAATACAGGACAATAAGTGGCTATCAGTCTATGTTGTCGTCCTCCCTTCCTCAAGTCAAGCGGCTATATATCAATAAAAAATTCATAGATTTGGACCGCCCAAGTCCAAATATTTTGAAATATATATACTTACCTTTATGTAAGCATAGCCCACACCCTCCCCTTCCTGCAGTTTGTCTCTGTGCTTGATTGGCGCAGAGATGAAATGAATGAGATATTACTGGGAGGAGTATGAAATGAAACGAAATGAAACGAGCAGGTTAAACCTGTGTAAAGTAAGATGGTATCCAATAGAGTGTTACATAAAGGTATATATATCTATAAATTTTCGACCACATTTCCTGTCCACCGACTGGTTTATTCTATATACCACCTGCATTGGGCGATCACCTGTTCAACGCGACCACCTACTTTTCGGTTCAAAACACAAATTCCAACTGTGTTGATCGAGAGACCACCACCATTTATTGAAGAGAAAGAAGCAGACACCTTCGTATAAACTAAGTAAATATACTCAGAATTCCACCGTTTATGTGCGATACTGAAAGTACAAAATCGGAATAATCTAAATGAAAGTCTCAATGACACTGTAGCTCAACTTAGGTAGGGGAATAATTTAATGGTTGACAGTAAATGGAGGAATTAGGAAAGGTGCTAATTGAAATGTCTAAGTAAGACAAGATGTAAATGTGAAGAGAGACCAAAAAATAAATATCCTGCAGCCCATGCGAATGGATTTTGTAGAAATATTTAGTCATACAAAGAGTAAAAACCAAACTGGCCATTGGCGGCCATATTTTTTTGCCGAATGACCCCAAAATTACGCGTTCCCATTTAGGTCACCCTGATAATCAATATGAAGTTTGGTATTGATCAGATCAGGGATATGGTCTGTAGGGTTTGTCAAAGGATTTAGTGATCCTAAGAGTAAAATGCAAGATGGCCACTGGTGGCCATGTTTTTTGGCCGAATGACCCTAAAATGACTCGTTCCCATCTTCATCTCAATGTCAATATCCATGATAATTTTTATGAAGATCAGACAAACAGTACGGCCTGTAGCCCGCGTCAACAGATTCAATTTTGAAATCCAAGATGGCCACCAGCGGCCATGTTTTTTGGCTGAATGACCCCCAAAATGACTCGTTCCCATCTATATGTCAATATCAACATTCATATCAAGTTTCATAATGATCGGATCAGAGATGTGGTCTGTAGGGTGTGCCAAAAGATTTAGTGATGCAAAGAGTAAATTCTAAAATGGCCAGTGGCCATGTTTTTTTGCCAAATGACCCCAAAATGACTCGTTCCCATCTACATGTCAATGTCAACATCCATGACAAATTTCATGAAGATCAAACAAACAGATCGGTCTATAACCCATGCTAATGGATTTTATAGAATTATTTAGTCATACAAAGATCAAAATCATTTTTTGCCGAATGACCCCAAAATGACTCATTCCCATCAAGAGGTCACCCCGATGATCCATATGAAGTTTGGTGATGATCAGATCAGGGATGTGGTATGTAGGGTGTGTCAAAGTATTTAGTGATGCAAAGAGTCAAATCCAATATGGCTGCCGGCGGCCATGATTTTTGGCCATATGACCCCAAAATGACTCGTTCCCATCTAGAGGTCACCCCGATGATCCATATGAAGTTTGGTGATGATCGGATCAGGGATGTGGTCTGTAGGATGTGTCAAAGGATTTAGTGATGCAAAGAGTAAAATCCAAGATGGCTGCCAGCAGCCATGTTTTTTGGCCGATTGTTCCTAAAATGACTCGTTCCCATCTACATGTATTATAAAATGTCAACATTCATGACAAATTTTATGATGATCAGACAAACAGTACGGCCTGTAGCCCGCACCAATGGATTCAATTTTGAAATCCAAGATGGCCACCAGCGGCCATGGTTTTTGGCCGAATTACCCCAAAATAATTCGTGCCCAACTAGGGGCCACCCCAATGATGAATATGAAGTTTGGTGATGATCGGATCAGGGTTGTGGTCTGTAGGGTGTGTGAAAGTATTTAGTGATGCAAAGAGTAAAATCCAAGATGGCTGACGGTGGCCATGTTTTGTGGCCAAATGACCCCAAAATGACTTGTTCCCATTTAGAGGTCGCCCCGATAATCCATATGAAGTTTGGTGATGATCGGATCAGAGATGTGGTCTGTAGGATGTATCAACGGATTTAGTGATGCAAAGAGTAAAATCCAAGATGGCCACCAGCAGCCATGTTTTTTGGCTGAATGATCATAAAATGACATGTCAATGTCAACATTTATTACAAATTTTATGATGATCACACAAACAGTACGGCCTGTAGCCCGCGCCAATGGATTTAATATTGAAATCCAAGATGGCCACAAGCGGCCATGTTTTTTGGCCGCATGACCCCAAAGTGACTTGTTCCCATCAACATGTCAATGTCAACATTCATGACAAATTTCATAAAGATCAGACCAAAGATACGACCTGTAGCCCGCGCCAAAGGAAATTGTTGACGGACACACTCACACACGGATGACGGACGCCAACCCATGGCAATAGCTCAAACTTACAAAGTAAGTTGAGCTAAAAATGGACTTGTCTTGCAGTTTATAAACCCCCCCAAAAGATATGGATACATTCCGCCATTGTAGTTCCAGTTCACTCGAGATCTTTTTAAGATTGACCGCGCTGAATTTTGCAAATGGATTCACCAAAGTAAGAGATATACAGTTTTTGTGTTAAATATAAATCCAACACAACCCCAGCAGTCCATGATATTTGATATTTCCAATATATAGTGCGCCAAATTAAAAAAGTGTAGATATTTGAGTGGAAATAAGATTTAGATTTGAAATTGTGATGAAAAAGCTCCAGTTCACCACAGATGGGTTCACTTTCCAGACATAAGGCCCAGTTCTTTGCCGATCAACAATGTCCTGTAGATTCATATTTTACACTTTAATAGAGCAGATTCAGATGAGAGATTCTCAATTTTTTTACCACTCCTATAGTCAAAAGAGCTGATATTGATCTCAATTTGAAAGAATTTTAAATGGGTTATATAACATGTATGTTTAAAATCAGTGCAAGTATCTGTAAAGGCAACATATGGTGGGAAATCATGGGGTACACATATTGGAGAATCAATGGCGGGCCATGGTGGAGAAGATGGGAAGGGCATAACAGGATGTGTGTCCACCCAATACAGATAAAAATGCTATTAAACCTATAATAAAAACACTTTCATTGTGCTGGAAAATAGCTCTCATACTGATTTTTTTTACCTGGGTATAGCCCCCCCCCCCTGAACCCCCACCAATAAGGTGAAGACACACCCCTCCCATGCTTGCTTCCACCTTGATGGAAATTAACTTGGTTCACAATAGCTTAATTGTCTTGAAAATGCAAACTACATATATGTGGGTATTTGTTGGAATGGTGTTCCTCATCTATATAAATGGCCGCGGAGACCTATTGGCATGAAGATAGAGAGTGTTTGAGATTTTTAAATTTAAGTTATGAGATTGATTTTGGAGATCCTTGGAACCATTTGCAAACGCATTGAGTTGGCTCCAAAATGATTAAATCACGTTCGCAATTTTAAACAAAATTTATGAGGGATTGTGGATTGAACTTTCACCCTATGTGTGCCGATCGGTGTATTGCTGTGGGTCGGTGTAGAGCTGTTAACGGCGGGAACTCCCGTACGAGGGGTAGATTGGAAAACGAGGTTTGTCAAAGCACAGAATGAAATTTTCTTAACTGTTTTTTTGCTTTAATCATCGAACAAAGGACCCAACAAACAGTAAGTATGATTGCCTAGTTAGTAATATCGCATAATCGCGTCCCTTCAATACTTTTATCACAGCTTTTGCCTCGAAAAAGGTAAAATTCCTGTTTAAATCTCCATAACTTTTGCAAACAAGACCTTTACTCCGGGAAACCAATTGAAATTATAGGCAAATATATTGAGAATTGATTTGGGTGCGTAAACCCAACCATCAAAGCTATATTTCTTGGTGAAAATTTAGTTTGACGGAGGGCACTACCGAGAAAAAATGGCACGAATATAGCAATGAGAAAACATGGTATGATCGGGAAAAAGCTATCAAAGATCGGATGATAGCTGAAATTAAACCTTCATATATGCTGGTATTTTAACAGGTTTAGGCAGTGTTATTCTCAGGACATTCTTCGAACATATATGGGACTGATTGATCATGACTAAACATATCGTATAAACATTTACGTCAGGTGCAAATATCGTTTATTATGACTTTAATAGCCATGCATAGTTGTTTCGTATTGTATTAATTGCTTTTTTTCCAAGCACATGTGCTACTTGCTGGATAACGTCTTGGCGAATACCAGGAAGATAACCCTTAGATTCTTGGTCTTTTTTAGATTCTTGGTCCTTTGTCATAAGGTTGAGTCTATGAGGTATGGCAAAATTCAGCTTAGCTGTTGGAGGGTCATAGTAGTTTTTCTCTGTTAATCGTTGAGTTATGTCGCCAATGTGTTGAGGACCCCGCATGAAACGAAGAAATTTTCCTCGAAATAGCCGATATCCAGCTAACCAGAAAGTTTTGGTTTCTCTGGGAAATCGCATCATCGATGTAGTTGGCAAAGAAAATAACCGGACTAAGTCCAAGAATAACAAATAACATATATTGTCTAAGGGCAGTGAGCCATGAGCGATCAGTCGATTTATCTCCATATACAGATCGACATGCCCTGCACCTTCTAACTGTTGTAGCACTTTTGGAAGCAGGTCTGTTAGTTCCTCAATCTGAACTTCAAATTCCGTTTCGCCTATTGGGATACTACTGCCACTGGTATCATCCATTGAACTGTCTTCTTGTTCAACAACTAGTTCTGATTCATAGTTTAGTTTTCGCTTGACAGGTGTGTTGAGTTTTTTTACTTTCGATTTCACATTGACAATGAATATTGACTCGTCCTTATAAACATCGACCCTTCTCCCCTCTGAGACTATGTCTGTTGGAATGACACCACGATGAACTTTCAGTGCGTATTTCTCTGTCCCTGTTGCATGGTCCAAAAACTTTTCCAAATAGCGCAACTCACATTGTCCGTGATCTGTGACATTGCGATCTACAATGTCACTCAGGTTCGTCCACTTTGATTCACAGTGAAAACATTTAAACGCCTGCACCATCCCCGAAACGATGAGAGAAATCACCATGTGAATGAATACTATGGAACTTACTTATATTGAGATCAATCAACTGGATCAATGATTACGTGATATACGTCACAAGGTGGATGGACCTGACAGAAACCCGAATGAAGGAGTTTACAAGTTAGTACAGCTACTGAGTGCGTTATATCACGTAATCATCGCAGCCTGTTGATTATTCTGTTTATTACACATCCCAGCTAGAAATTTGGCAGCTTGATGTGTGGTTTAAATTGTTGGAAACAACTTTTAAAAGACAATTTATGCACGAAATTTCACAAAAAGAAATTAAACATCAAAGGGGAAATGACGTCAATTTCGGCAGTGACAATATACATATATAGGCCTACCTGATAATTAACTGGGAAATCTGTATAAATCACACATATATACTAGATAGGTAATAAATACAATGTTGTAGGTTATTACAGACATGCCATATCGATATTAGATCAATTGCATATTCCAACAGATCATCGAATAAGGAAACAGCTGCATTTAGTTCAAATTCCATTAAAATCTCAATGAAACTGGAATGTCAATAATTTGCTATTTCCCGACCATTTGCGGTAAAATCGTAACTATCAGATGGTCTTCTCGTGCTATATTCGTGCCATTTTTTCTCGGTAGTGCCCTCCGTCAAATTTTCACCAAGAAATATAGCTTTGATGGTTGGGTTTACGCACCCAAATCGATTCTCAATATATTTGCCTATAATTTCAATTGGTTTCCCGAAGTAAAGGTCTTGGTTTGCAAAAGTTATGGAGATTTAAACAGGAATTTTACCTTTTTCGAGGCAAAAGCTGTGATAAAAGTATTGAAGGAACGCGATTATGCGATATTATTAACTAGGCAATCATACTTACTGTTTGTTGGGTCCTTTGTTCGATGATTAAAGCAAAAAAACAGTTAAGAAAATTTCATTCTGTGTTTTGACAAACCACGTTTTCCAATATACCCCTCGTACGGGAATTCCCGCGGTTAACAGCTCTACACCGACCCACAGCAATACACCGATCGGCACACATAGGGTGTTTGGTCCAAACGCCACTCCCATGCTTTCAGTAACATCCTTTACCCAAAACCACTCAGAATGTATTATCTTTGTATGGCGGCGAAGTTGTTGGAGCCAAGATTTTCTTTTTCTCCTCTCCTATAAGTTGCAACTAATTCTTGTTTTCAGTTTATACGAAGGGCAGAAAGGCTCCATGAAATTTCACTCCCCATCGGTTTATCTAATGTTTTGATGTATTTCTTGTTAGAACTGTTGTTCATGATTGTTATAGTGTTTGCAAATATTACAATTAAATCTGTCAAAGCCATAACGAGAGGTTTTAAAGGTAGCTTTATTAATTAATCCTATTAACTTAGCGTTTGTTTGTGGATGTTTATATATCCAACATGGCAGCGCATCTCGTATCCAATCACATGATTAAGAATGCTCTATATATTAAAAATGAACCTGTATTTCCTCTATATGCTAGGTCTAAATATTTAGGGGAAAATGCAATTTATATTATGATTTTATGTTATCTACAAATAATCTACTTCAAAGAATACCTTATAAGTATTTTCATATGTTATACAAATTACCTTTACAGATTATGAATTATGTGGTTATATTATTGTAACGCTATTAAAGATCTATATATATATATATATATATGTGGTCTTTATCCTTTTAAAATGCAAGCTTTCAGCTGTATATGATAGGGATGCTGACCAGACCGCCAGTGGTGGTCCGGTCCAGTGAAGAGGCAGTCCGGTCCAGCTGTCGGTGATCTGTATTCTTGCCTGGACCAGTTCAGTCATTATATAAAAGTGCCAATGACACTGTAGCTCAACTTCAAAAGGGAATAATTTCATCTGTTACAGTCAATGGAGCAATTAGGAATGTCAAAAGTTGAAATTTCTAAGTAATACTAAAATTATCAACATGAAAATATATATATAAAATAAAATCCAAGATGGCCTCTGGCAGCTACGTTTTCCAATGAATATCAAAAACATTTGATTACTCCCATCTAGTAGATCAATAGAGATCAGTATGAAGTTTGGTGATGATAGGATGAGGGAAGTGGACTGTTGGGTGTGGTAAAGGATTTAGTCATGCAAAGAGTTTAATCCAAGATGGCTGCCGGCAGCCATGTTTTATGGCGGAATGACCCCAAAATCACTCGTTCCCATCTACATGTCAATATTAACATCCATGACAAACTTCATGATGATCAGACAAACTCTTTGGCCTGTAGCCCATGCTAATGGATTGAATTTTTAAATCCAAGATGGCCGCTGGCAGCCATTTATTATGCCAAATGACTCCAAAATGATTTGTTTCCCCATCTACATATCAATGTCAAAAGCCATGACAAATTTTATAATGATCGGTCCGAAGGTACGACTTGAAACCCATGCCAAAGGATTTTGTCATGCAAAGAGTAATATCCAAGATGGCTGCAGACAGCCATGTTTTATGGCCGAATGACCCAAAAATGACTCGTTCGCATCTACATGTCAATATTAACATCCATGACAAATTTCATGATGATCAGATGAACAGTACCACCTGTAGCTAATGTAGCTAATGAATTGAATTTTGAAATCCAAGATGGCCACTGGCGGCCATGTTTTTCTGCCGAATGACCCCAAAATGACTCGTTCCCGTCTACATGTCAATGTCAACAGCTATGACAAATGTCAAAATGATCTGACCAAAGGTGTGAGTTGTAGCCCGTGCTAAAGTAAATTGTTGACAGATGCACACATGCATCTATACGCACGACAGATACAAAGCCATGGCAATAGCTCAAACTTTACAAAGTAAAGTTGATCTAAAAATACTTTAAATGGAGGGAAATGTGCTAAATTTTAATACTTTGGTATACGCGTTTTTGTTACAGAAAGCATCAAGTTACTGCCGGGCAAGCATGTATTAAACTCTGGACATCATATATAATACATTGTATGTACATTGTGGAAATGTGTCTACAAAATGTAAGTGACTATCAAGTAGTTGATAAAATTTTATGTGGCTATCAAGTAGTTTTGTTTATAGTGATAAAATTTCAAATTATTGAGTCAAAACATGTAGGAATTACAGCAGAAGTAGCTGATTGAAACTCAAAACTTGTATACAACAACAAACTGACAGGTCTCTGATTGGGTGACTAGCCACATAACTGTCCAAACACTTCCCATTGACAGATCATGGACATCTAAATCTATGGACTTTTTGTTTCCAACTATCGAACGACTATAAAATTAAATATGTTGATTGGGCCAAATAAATCATTTTTTAGGGTTCATCTCAATGCGGTTATTAAAGTGGCTAGCCAAGTAACGGAAAATAGCCACCTAACTGTATACTTTTCTTAAAGCTGGCCACATAAATGTCAGATGTAAGTACAGACGGACCAATAACATAATAAGTCCCATCTTCAAAACAGGCATATAAAAAGAGGGATAACTTCAATAAAAAAACAGCAGATCGAGTTTCTAATTGTACATGTTCGCACAGTGGTAAATATCTGTGCAAAGTATTTTAAAACTCTAAAAAATGTAGAAGAAAAAATTATGCATCTGGCAAGTTGAAAAAGGGGGATAACTACACTAAAAAAGTCAGACTTGCAGGTGCACAGGTTCCCATGTACTAAATATCTGTGCCAAGTTTCATAAAAATAAATAAATAAATACAAGCTCGGACAAAATTATGCATATTGCAAAAGTCAGACGGATCTCATAATCGCAAGTGCACAGGTTCAAATAGGAATAAAATATCTGACAAAGTTGCATCCATTGGCAGACAGACTTGTTACGGGGATATAATAAAACGCTTTCCATTCATGATTTGCTCTTCTGCGATTTGTTACCATTTAATCACATGATGAGGCAAATGAAAATTTTTGCATTAGTATTTCCCCCCACTTAGTCGGATTCTTTATGTCGAAAAAATTGGTCGCGCATTTTCGGAATGTTAAAAGCGATATGACAACGGTTTCTATACCACCAGTGTGTCTATTTTCAGAATCTACCTGTTTCCAGCTTGATATTTTAGTGGAAACAGGTTTGTGTGAGGCTTTTGTTTGTGTACCCCTCTATTTTTTCCCCGTCCACCTGGTAATAAAAACATGCTATTATGCATAGCTAGTTCGGTAAGTGGCTTTCTTTGTTGCTGGAAATCGAAAAACAGGGAGAGTTCTTGCCACAAATTGCATAATTACATATCTTAATGTGGAATTTTATCATAAAATCATCAGATGAATTGTATTTATGACTGCATTTTGAATTTTCTTTCTCAAATATTAAGGTATTGTATATTCTTAAAATCAGCTACATCACAGATAGACGGACATGGACAATCTACAAGGATATCTTGATCATATGTCACAAACAAAACTTCGATACATTGATTTTTGGTAAAGATATCGCAGAAAAGCTAACCCTACCCCCACCATCGCTGATTTCACGACAAGTCAGATTCCTTTTGTCGAAAAAAAAACGGTCGCGCAATTTCGGAATGTCAAACACGACATGCGAACGGTTTATTTATCAATAGCGTGTCTACTTTAAAAGTCTACCTGTGTCCAGTTGAAATTTTATTGGAAAAGTGTTTTTGGACTCTTTTAAGAATTTAAAGAGCGTTTACTTATTATACAAATATTAATCCTCATAACCAACCTTCTGGTGGACTGTGCGAGTTGAAATTAACAAAAGTATCAAATATGGCAGTCTACTTTCAGAGTCTACCTGTTTCCAGTCTGACATTTTAGTGGAAACAAATTGTTTGGGCGGTTTTAAGAGTTTAAAGAGCGTTTCCTGGTTATAAAAAATATTAACTAACACGATTAGCCTTATCATGAATTCTGCGAGTTGAAATTATGCACATATATCAAGTATGACTCTGAAATGTATTTTTGAGAATATTGGTGTCGTCAGATAAGTCTCTGCGGGTACAGTACTGCAGTTGCGATCAAAATGTAATGTTGAACCCAACAGAGAGTTTGACAATTTAACAGTGATGGAACTTAATGGCTATCATAAAAATTATATGCATGGCTCTTACGTGTAATCTACTGTAACTATATGTGATTTTACAAAATTAACTTGATGGTGTTTTTTCATCAATTGACAAAATTAATGTTTGACAGGACGAATTTAAGTACCGCATAATACGGAGTTGTGTGGTAAAAAATCTGCAAGTCATATTTATGTAAGTGTCAGTCACTGTTTGTTAAAATTGTTCGGTCATGTAGAATTTTTTATATTTTCATGCCAAGCTATGGTGCTTATGGATCATTCTGCTTTAGTAATAAATTTGGAGAAACCCGACCAACATCAATGTAACAACTACAACAACTCATCTATGCCAATGATATGTTTAGCCATACATGTGAATAGGGTGGTACTGTTTCAAAGTTTTAAATGTTATCATGTCCATATGTATTGCTAAAAAGTGCTGGGCATAGATTAGTTGTTGTTCTATAAATCCTGGTTGGGTTTACTGAAATTGGGAGTTGAAATTATGTTAATCTGATGATAAAGAAGACACTTTCTCCGTCCACTCAATACATCCCCCGGGATACATGTTTCAAATACTAAATTAACACCTTAGTCAACATAACAAATCACTCCCTCAAATCCTTTGCCACAAAAATAAAAATAAATTGTCAGATATGTCTTGCCTCTCATAAATTGATGAGAGGCAAGACATCTCTGGACTCTTTCTAAGAGAGAATTTATTTATAAAGAGACAGATATGTACATTATGTGCTTGGTCTTATATATTGTAAAACACATTAAAATGCAGGTGACACAGTGCGTGGACAAAGCTTAAAAAGACTTGCATATGAATCACGATTAATGGGATAGAATAATAATGACACGTGTTGTCAATTTCACCATGTCTACCACAAACTTAAAAGTAATAAATTCTATATTTATGTCATGTGTGAGAACTGTGGGTTCTAACAAAAACAATGGCTTTGTTGTATTATTATATGGTGATAAAGTTTACTATAATGCTCTCATTTTGCGACAAGTATACGTGCCTTTACTGGACGGACAATTGTCGATATTGTGGATTGTACAGCATTGTTTATATTGTGAGGAGAGGGTTCAAGATATCTTAGTCTGACATGATAATGGTGCGACATGATCGCGAAGAGATAGGAAGTTGTGAATTGTGGTTTCGTGAATACCACTTATTGATACTAGCAAAGTTGAAGAACATAGTTGAGGGGACCCTTCCACCATCCTTCATAATGTATCATGACTCCACCTGTTGTGAACAAACCATCGACTTAGCTTAATGGATCGTTCTATACTTGGGCTTTGAACCGTGACTTCCAATTGCGATCAACCCTCTGGGTCGTGGTATTTTCCCGTAAATTAGATAGTGTCAAAAGTCGGATGATATTGATTATGTTCAAATGGTGACACAGGTATGAAACTGTACAGGTTTGTGCCCCATGGCCCATTGATCATTATAAGATCGAGAAACTTAGCCTTTATAGGCAACTACTGGGAATTAACTGGAAATTGCAATTATAGCTTATATGGTCGTAATTCAACGCCAGAGTTTGCATTTCCAATGCAGTTGATACCCAAATATGAAATTTGAGATATACCTGACCATCAGAGTGAACCAAATGTCTTATTTAAGGTTAGCAACAGTTGATAATCAAATACCACAATGGTGTACTAATCATTCATTGGTATTTTGCTTAATTTAGTCAGTGTCTAATCACATGGTGCTAGGTTTGTTCCAAGTTGGGAACATGTATGTCTAAAACTGTGCAGGCATGTTCTGCATAGGCCACTGATCATTATAGGATCGGGAGACTTTGTCACCCGATAGCTCCTTAGTAACGGTTTTACTAAGCACCTACTCGGAATTTGCAGGAAAACGCAATTATAGTTGATATCTATTTTACTCATTAAGTCCTACTTTAGGGGAATTCGAATTTACTTGATTGTCACAGCTATACATGAAGCGTGAAGATTAATTGTGGTGAGAATATTGATGGTGAATGTTGGATTTCAGTCGCTGTACTGAAGTTCGCCAAATGTAACTGGCGTGGGAAGTGTGAAAGCAAAGCCTATATACTCCTTTAGTAAAGATCTCAGCTGCACTGAAATGTCCAATTGTCAGTAGCACAAATCATGCGAAAACACAGAATCTCCCAGTGTATGTGGGATAGACTCTGATGACAACGATAGAGTTAATGACTATGAACAACTAACAGCTATACCTGTATATTTGTGATACTATACACCCCGTTATGATCAACGATGTGGCTTCAAAACTAGTCAGTGGACAACAAGATGGACAAGTATCAAATAAAACAATAATTTAATATGTAATCACATGTGAAACTTCAGTCTTGTTGGGAATATTTTCGTTTGACTCAACAAACTGCATATTATCGAAATTACAAAACCATTCGACACTTAATTTTGCCAATTACTGTATTTTGAGGCATTACTATATCATATATTGCAACTATTAAATCACGGATAGTTACAGTGGGTCAAACACGAGTGTTAATCTTCATATATAGTTGCACAGGATCGCCAATAAGTGATATTACAATCAACATTTGAGCATAACACGAAATTCTCCATAGGGTTCAGTTAAATTTTGTTCGCCAACTGTAGGCAACAAGAATCATCTGATCACATCCAATCTTTTTAAAACTATGTCTGTGTTTCATATTTAGTATTTTTTTAGGAATATCAGTAACCGCATATCATCATACGCAAAATGGCGCCATTTATCCAAAATACTAGAATCTCCATAGGGCTCAGTGTTAAATTTTGATCCCAACTGTAGCCAGCAAGAATGAACTGATCACATCAAAATTTTCAAAAATACACGTAAGGGTCATAGCTAGTAGTTTTGATAACTTTCAAATCGCACCGATCACCATACGCCAGATGGCACCATCTATCGTTTTTTTTAAATACGAAACGCTCTCTAAATTAGGTTGACCCCGATTTAGGCCGACCGGCCAAAATTAAAGAATGGAAACAAGTCAATCCTGAAAACACACCTACTAGGCATACATAATCCGTTTTCAGATCGCTTTTAACAAACCAAAAATGCAAAATGACATAAGGAATCCGACTAACTGGGAAAAAGTGCCAATAATTTAGTTTACCTTTAGATTATCAATAGGTGAATATCAACAGAATATTCCACAATATAAAGGATTTATTCCTCAACCTCAGCAAAAAATAACAAGAAATAAGATCACAGGTAGGAAAAGTTATAACAAATACATCATCCCAGAGGAATCAACAAATATGACAAAACCACCTCCCAACAGAAGCTAAATACCTAAGTTAATGTAGAAAGTCTCACTGTCTATCGAGTATTGGTTTTTTTCTCTATTGTTACCACAGGATGTTCCTGACGTGAAACAAATCATGCTTGTTATTCTAAAGCCTCGCAACACTCGATAACGGTTTCCAATGATCGTCACATTCCTACAGTTGGAATATGAATGGTTGGGTGGGATATGTCTGTCAAAGGGGGATTTATACTCATGTGGAGAGTTAACTGTTTACTATGGGATATGCAGAGAGATACATTGAGGTAACACATGTCATATAACAACAGTATATATTCATCCAACAAAAACTAGAGGTGGGACTGTCCCAGTGGGAACAAAGGATATAACCTCCCAGTGCAATAGCCACTTGACGGTTTGCCTCCAAAATATACCTAAAAATTTAACCTTTTTAAATTTTTCCCGGTATCGAAATAGGTCGATAAATACCTGAATTGCCTTCAAATTTTCTATGATCATTATACGTCCCAGAAAGATGCATTGATGTCATAAAAAAAAAATCCAAAACAGTGATTGGTTCCCGATAAAATATTGCGACATTTGTATTCATTGCAATTCTAGAATCGAAAATGGAGTAACGAGTGACTTCCAGAAAAGGTACATTGCATTATCTTAACATCAAACAAGTTTAAAACTTCACTCACACTGCTTACTCTTTGTTTTAATAATCAAAATTATGTTATATCATGAATGTTTCAGAGTGATAATAGCTCTAGATTTTCTTCCCATGGTCCAATTGCAATTTTGACGTCACCGCAGACTAAAGATATAAGAATCAAAACAATATTTTCAGAGCTATATTGAGGAATTTGTTCGGAAATGTTCCATTTAGATATGTTTTGAGATACCTCGATCTTTCCAAATTATGAATACATAATTTTGGGGTTCGAACGAGCCATGTCCATTTAAAATAAATTTAGGATGTATGGTTTGAATAACTGGAATTAGCTTTTTTTAAATTTAAATGATTTAAATTAAGGAAAATTGATTAGGCAAAGAGTTAGAAAAGACACAAAAAAATTCTATATCACATATGCCATTTCACTTTTACATGTATCGACCATCTACCGTTATCATATTTTCATGGGCTCCAGATTTTGATTACAAAGTGTGATGACTGTGTATACTGGCATATATTAAATAAACAGGCTAATAAGTTGGTGGGCGGCATGCAACTACCTAACAGGATGATGGGGAGATGAATGTTACATTGTCTTCCGTTATAAAACCTCGTTGGCGGAGGAAGGCGGAGTGATTACATACATATAACGTCACCAGACAAGTCCCATCTGTCATGTCACTTACCTAATGATTTAAAGTCATCCTCTGGCAATGTGGTGAACAGTACAACTGGAGGTCGATCATGCTGCCTTTACATGCCTTCATAGTAGGTCAGTGCCAAGTGCGTACAGTGAATCAACAATTATAACAGTATACATTGGAAGGGTCTATTGTTCATCAGGGGATTTTCAGTATATATGAGCAGATGACAGACAGTTGAACAACATAGTGCAAAAGGATTCATAATATTTGGTGGATAAAGGTTCAGAGAATAATAAGTTCAACAATCGTAGGGATCAAACAATTAACCGGCCAACACAGCCGTGACCGGTCATGAAAATTACATGACCATTTAACCGTAAGCAAACAGTGCAGTGCTTAAACACCAACATATAGTAAGATACATGTAGCAAAAAGGGCTAACACACCTCATTCAAAGTGACCTGTTTGGGACATGTTATCAACATGAGAATCGGAAAATAATAATGATAACACAAGTGTATCAAGTCGGTAGAATTTCAACGTTGTTACAACAAAGTGCACAGTTGGGTTGGCGGAGTCATTGATCTTCTTGATGTACCAGTACTCATGACAGTGTAACTAACATCATGATGTTTGTCTGTTGAGCTTTATGTCATTAGTACAGCGGCCAAACGCCAAAAGTGGTCGGGTACCCCTACCCATGGTAGAACAAGTTAAAACCAACTTTCTTTGAAGGAGAAATATATACTGTAGACGAAAATGATAGTGAAAAATAACGGAATTGGTGGTGGCTATTCTCAAATCGACGATGAACGATACCCATCAGTGACTTTTCCCAGAAATTAACAATTTTGGTAAAGTGAGCACTGCGGCTATGTCCTAAGTTATTAGCCCACATTGTAGGCGTCAAAATGACTACAGCATACCATATCTATACCTGATATGCAAGAAGTGTTTGTTAATTTAGATTTTCGTGCCATTTGGAGCCGAAACATTTATTTTTTGTTGAAAAATCTCTCTTTTTCAAAACAATTATATTTTTCGAACATTATCATTCAAACGGATATTGCAATAATATTGAAATATTTAGTCCATATGGTGTAGTAGTTATCTGTTAAGCATATGAAGAATGAAGTTAAAAAAAAATTTGAACGGTTTCTGAGATATTGGATTTTAGCTACCCCTCCTCCAAACACGTTTTTGGTCGAAAAAAAAACATATTTTTGATAATGACATTACAAACATTTTCGAATTGATCTGAATGGGACCCAATATGAATCTTGTACTGAAAGTGTTGTCCAGAGATGCCGTTTAATCGATTACAGATGTATTCAGGCTTTCAGACTCCCAGTTACAACAACAACAATTATTTTATTGATAACAGTTAATTTTGCATGCATTAACATCGATGTTATTAAAGTACTAAAACCTTTGTTATAAACAATACGTGACCAACTATATAATTCATATGGCTCAGTAGTTATCTGGACATCACAAGTAGAAAGAATTTGACAGAAATTGTCAACGGGTTTCAAGATATTGGAATTAGGTACCGCTCCCCCGGACGCGATTTGGTAGAAAAACTACATATTTATGATAACAAGACAGACCTTTCTAAATTATTCTAATGAGCATCTAATCATTATTCGTGTGATGAAAATCTGATCCGTAGACACCGCGAGCCTGGTTTTAGATTACCTCAGGTTTCCAATTAAACCCCCAGTTACAGCAACAACAACAACAACAACACAATATTTTATTTATGACATGTAATTTTATATTAACACATATCGATTTGAGCAACTGAAGTATTTGTTCTAAACGACACATAATATAGACTAACATAATCATACAGAACAAAATCATTGTTGCTCCCCGCCCTATTAGACGTCCTGAACACACCACGAACTGAACACAATATGATCTCAGTATTAAGAATCATGCAATTATAAAGGACAATTACATAAGGAAATATACAATGTTTATGGATGGGGTTGTTCCCGAAACAGTGTGGCACTTTGCTTGGCAAATATGAAGGGCGAATTTGCTATATTTTTCAAGAACACTCTACCCAATTTAAAGACTTCAACGCAATAAGAAATTAAGCTATATGATCTCTAATTTTCTATATTAACCGAGATTTTGACGGGAATGTAGTTCTATCAGAGAATACATAATTTGTATGGATGGGTTGTGCATGTGTCGCTTTACACAAAGTGGCTGATAAATAAGAAAGACGAATTTGCTGTTTTAGGCCCCCCCCCCTACACAATTGAAGTGTTAAAGTTGAACAACTCACGAACTGAAATGATTGCTGTAAATATTAACTGAGGATGTGGGCAAAAATAGTAATATCGGGGCGCATACATGGTGTTGATGGATGGGTTGGTTGAATCCCAAAAGCCTTTAGCACTCACTTTTGTGAGACCCCTTTATATGCCCATTTAAACTCTTGAACACACCATGCGCCGAATATTCATGCTTTTATTATTAAATCACAGTGCGAACGAAAGGTAGTGCTATCAGGGAATATACATGGTGTATGGGTAGTTTGGTTCCCAAAATCCTAGGGTACTTTACAAAAGGCGGCTGGCAAAAACCAAAGCTGAATATTTTCTTTGAGCATGCTACCCCATTTAAAGTCTTAAACACACTAATGGATGGGACATGTTCTTAATATTAACTGGGGTGTGGACAAATGGTATGTAATTCAGGAAATATACCTCTTGGTTGCACGATGGGTGGGTTGGCTGGCTTCCCAATGTCTGGGGCACTTTACAAAAAGTGGCTAGCAAAGAGAAGGCGAAATATCACTGTTTTGGGTACCCATAACCCTTCTAAGCTCTTTAGCACACACTGAACCGAATCTATATGCTCTCATGTATTATTTACAATTTGTATGGGTGGTTTTGTTCTCGAAATCCTGGAACACTTTACAAAAGGCGGCTGGCAAATACGAAATGTAATGTGTTAGGCCACACTACCCCATTTGCAGTCTTGGGACACACAATGAACCGAAAGGATGTGCTCCCATTATTAACTGCGTGTGTAGAGAAATGGAAGCTATATACAAAGTATAGTATACCAGGGTCTTGAATGTCTGGGTCAACAAAAAATTGTTGATGAAATAGAAAGGCGAATACTCACCCATTAACCCATTTAATATCTTGATCAGAGCATGAACTGAAGTTATATTCTCTCACTTAGCTGAGTGTGTGATCGAAAGGTATTGCTGTCATGGAATTATTAATTGATATATGGGTGATTTGGTTCCCTCGAAATCCTGGAACACTTTACAAAAAGCGGCTGGCAAACAAGAAGGCGAATTTTCTATGTCTTGAGGACCCCACTATCCAACTTGAAGTCTTAACAAAATGATATTCTCTCAATTTTAACTGAAGTTGTGGACAAATGGGATTATTATCTGGCAATATGAATCTGTTATGGATGCGATGGTTCCCGATAGCCTATGGCACTTTACAACAAATGGTCAGCAAATGAAAGGGCTAAATTTTACTCTCAGGGGACTCCATCCCTATCTGAAGTCTTGAACACAACACTAGCTCAAGGCATTAGCTATCCATATTACCCGAGATTGTGGCCGAATGGCAATGGTCTCGCGAGCCCGCCGTTCGCGAGAACACCGTGGCACCTTACACAAAGCAGATGGCAAACGATGAAGGCGAATGTTAAGGGACCCCTACCCCATGTAAACAATTGAACCTACCACGAACTGAATGGATGTGCCCTCATGGTCAAACGACGATATGGACAAATGGCTATTCTATAAAGAAATACACAATTGTTATACATGGGTTAATACCCGACAGTCAGGGACACTTTACAAAAAGCGACTGAAAAATAAATAATGCGATTTTTCAATGTTTGTATTACCCCCTTCCCAATTTGAAGACTAGAACACACCACGGATTGGAACGATATCATCATTGACTGCGTGTATGGACAATGGCGAGTTAATTGTACAAGGACGTAAACAATGTAAATAGATGGATTTGGGTTCTGAAAGAATGAGCCCTCAACGAAAAGTGACTGGAAAATATGAAAGGCAAAATTTGAGGACCCCAACTTTATTTGAAGTCTTGGAAGACACCACATGGTGAAATGATATGACCCCAATATTAATATATTGACCAAAGGTTAGTTTTTTATCAGAATATACATATGTGTTGGTTCCCGAAAGTCTGCATCATGTGACACTCCACAACAAGCGGCTGACAAATGTTCACTGTTGTATGTACCCCTACCCTATTTGAGGTCTTGAACACATCATGTACTGAAGGGATTATGAATTAAATATCAACATATATTGTGGCCGAAACTATGCGATATATAAGTATGTGGTAGTTCTATCCGGAGGTAAACAATTTATCTGGGAGGGAGATTGTATGGGGAAAATTAGGATGTAATCCAGTTGGAACTGATTAGATACAATGATATACGCATAGTTTCGTTTGAGCTATTTGGACGCAATGCTACACATATAATGTTGTTTTCGTCATTGATACGCCCGTCGCCGTGAGATTGCAGACGATCTGGAGGTGGTAAATTTCGCGCTCAGCAGGGTTTCAATGCTTTTCACGAAGTTTTAACAAATGACAGCATTATGGAAATCGCTTTGTTTTCGAGATAAATGTCTGAACCCCGTCAACTATTTTAATATTTTCGCGCTGACCGAGTTGCTGTACATAAAAAGAGTATTTCTGATAACATTACATTCAGTATGGCGCATAGAAGTTCTGTCTTAGGACCACTGTATTCCAAAAAGTAATGATATGCTTTTTTCTATTTGCCGCAATGACAGGGAGGTGACGTTTTAATGTGATTACTCAATTGGCCATAGTTCAAACTACTGCATTTCAATCTTAAACGCGAATGGAGTACTTGTGCATCTATACGTCAGACATGCTGGGTTCTCCAGCTGTCCAATTATTGTAATCTCTGCATACCATTATTGGTTTTTTTTTAGAATAAACTATTGATTGGTTGATTGATATGCGACACTTATTGTATGTAATAGCAAATACAATGCGTTGTTGTTGTAATTTGGTGTCTGGAAGCATGAACACGTCTTTAATCACTTAAGCAATGTCCCCGGGCTGAATTTTCAGCAAAAGAATTATGTTGGGTCCCATTATGATCAATTGGGAAGTTTCGTAAAGTTCTGAACAAAAATATGTAATATTTCGACCAAAAACGTGTTTGTGGGAGGTGTAGCTAAAATCCATTATTTCGCAAATTGTTCTAAATTTCTGTTAACTTCTTTCTGCATATGCTTTGCAAATAACTGCATCACCATAAGAATTAAATATTTGGGCATTATAACAATATCCATTTGAATGAAAATGTTCGAAAATAATATGTTTGTGAAAAAGTGCGATTTTTCAGCAAAAAATAAATATTTTGGCTCCAAATGGCAGGAAAATCTAAATTAACCAACATTTTTTTTCATATCAGGTAGAAGTATGGTATGATGTAGTAATTTTAACCCCAACAATATGGGCAAATAGGCTAGGACATAGCCACAGGACTCGCTTTACCAAAATCGTTAATTTCTGGGAAAAGTCACTGGAGGGTATCGCTCATCGTCGATTTGACAATAGCCACCACCTATTCCGTTATTTTTCAATTTATGTCAAATTCTTTCTACTTGTGTTGTCCAGATAACTACTGAGCCATATGTTATATAGTTGGTCACGTTGTTTATAACAAAGGTTTTAGTACTTAACATCGATGTTAATGCATGCAAAATTAACTGTTATCAATAAAATAATTGTTGTTGTTGTAACTGGGGGTCTGAAAGCCTGAACAAATCTGTAATCGATTAAACGGCATCTCTGGGCAACACTTTCAGTACAATATTCATATTGGGTCCCATTCAGATCAATTCAAAAATGTTTGTAATGACATTATCAAAAATATGTATTTTTTTCGACCAAAAACGTGTTTGGGGGAGGGGTAGCTAAAATCCAATATCTCGCAAACCGTTCAAAATTGTTGTTAACTTCTTTCTTCATATGCTTGTTAGATAACTACTACACCATATGACCTAAATATTTCAATATTATTGCAATATACGTTTGAATGATAATGTTCGAAAAATATAATTTGTTTTAAAAAGAGCGATTTTTCAACAAAAAATAAATGTTTCGGCTCCAAATGGCACGAAAATCCAAATTAACCAACACTTGTTGCATATCAGGGACAAATAAGGTATGCTGTAGTCATTTTAACACCAACAATGTGGGCAAATAACTTAGGACATAGCCGCAGGGCTCACTTTACCAAAATCGTTAATTTCTGGGAAAAGTCACTGGTGGGTATCGTTCATCGTCAATTTGAGAATAGCCACCACCAATTCCGTTATTTTTCACTATGATTTTCGTAAAGCGTATATATTTCTCCTTTAAAAAAGTTAGTTTTAACTTGTTCTACCGTGGGTAGGGGTATCTCGAAAACTAGAGCTCTTTTACGATTTGGCCGCTGCACTACATGTGTCCATTTCAGTGACCGTGTAAACTGAAAAACATGTGAGCAACTGAAATATGCTACCGATGATGACCAACTTTCACATGATCAGCTACATGTGGTTTCCCAAAATATCAACTTCTCAACTGTAAATTCAAGATCTCTGAGGAAAAAAGTGCCTTACTTTCTAGAGCATGTAGTCAACAACAGCATAGACATTTGCATGGTTACAGAGACCTGGCTAAACGATAATGATACTGTCACAATCTCGTCTCTTTGCTGTGATGGATATATTTTCAAAAGTGCTCCAAGACCATCCGACAGAACTGGCGGTGGTGTTGCTTTGATGTGTAGAGAAAACATAAAACTGATGTCATCAACCAGCGGGGAAAAATCCTCGTTTGAATTCCTCGAGTGGAAACTTAAACTACACAACGATGTTCTGCGTGCCGTTTGCCTATATCGTCCTCCGTTTTCTGACAACCATCCAGTCACAACCTGCACCTTCTTAAAGGAATTCAAAGAATATCTTGAATCGTTGGTTGTGTGTCCAGAAAAACTCATCATCTGCAGTGACTTCAACATTCATGTCGATGATGTTAACGACGCTACTGCTCGAAACTTTGACAAACTCCTAGATTCGTATGGACTGACACAACACGTCACAACTACTACACATGAATCTGGACATATTCTAGACCTCATCATCACCAGATGTTCAGACGACTTTTCCATAACCCCACCAACTAGACCCCGAAGCCACGACAAATAGTTTTCATGGCTGGCTCAACCGATTTTCGTGGCTGGTTTGCTAGCTAAGCCGGCTCAGTCACGACGTTCGTGGCTGACGAAATATGGCGGCTCAGCCGGCTGAGATGTTATCATTTTGAAATGTTCCTAATCCCATGTTACCGGTTATAGACGCCGTTTTTTTTAGCGTTGTGGTGAACCCGTAGAATTCCAGACCACACGTAATCTTTTGATGTTGGGCTTTTCCATTATGGCGAAAATTCACGAAGGACTGGCATGGATATACTATGTAGTTTCCCATCTAATCGGTATAAGTAGTTACATTGGGACTTCTGTCGACTTCAGACTGCTATCATCACTGCCATCTTGCGATATATGCATGCATCATTGAATGATGAACCCGATAGTAATGATATATAATATTTCAAACTATTTTCTATTCTTATGTGTATATATTGACAAATGCCAGTGATGTCTGAGACTGGGTGTTGTCGATATAAACAATTTATATTTTAACCCTTTCAATACCGAATGGATGCGCCCATTCAGTTATATGAAAGCATGCATTGGGATAGTCTATTCCACATTAATGGGCCAGGTGTTCTGATAATATAACAACCATACAGTGTCCATGCGAGTATGCCAATATTAGGCAATGCGGTTTAGTTCTTTGCGATTCACAGTACAGTTGTGCTTGACATATAAGCCCATGCACACGGCTCAGCCATTTTACAATTCCGGCGGCGGAGATTTTGAAATGTGGCTGGCGTTAGAAATAATATGGCTGGCGGCGGCTTGTGGCCAATATGGCTGGCGGCGGCGGCGTGCGATGGCGGCTTCGGGCTCTACCACCAACCGTGACAACTAAACTCTCAGATCATTCCTTTGTGGACTGCACAATCAGCACCCTCAGACCGAAGTTGACAAAGAAAACTGTGACTTTCCGCAAAATTAACAACATCAATATTGAGAAATTCGACAGTGACATCAAAGAATCAGATCTGCATAAACAACAATGGACTGATTTAAATGGACTTGTGTCTTGTTACAACAACACGTTATCCCAGCTGCTAGACCAACATGCACCAACTAAGACCAAAACAATAGTCGTGCGTCCAACGCTACCCTGGTTCAACGGCAACCTGAAAGTACTCAAAGCCGACCGGAGAAAAAAGGAGAGGACCCGAGGCACGTCTGCAGAACATGAAAGATCGTACTCTGATGCCCGAAACAAGTTCTCCAATCAACTAAAGGAAGCCCGGAAGTCACACTACACCGACTCGATCAACAAGTGCGAAGGTGACACCAGGCAACTTTTCAAAGTTGTGAAAAAGATGTGTGAGGAGAAACCGATTGAGACACTACCACCGCATGATGACGCAGGACAATTGGCGGAGCAGTTTGGTGAATTCTTTTCTGAAAAGATAGAACTTATCCAAAAGAAGATTGACAACATCACCGTGAAAGCGCCTTGTGTCGACAAAGAGGAAGCCACGGAAACGTTCACAACATTCGACGATCTCGACCTTGACGACGTTGTTAAAATCATCAAACGCTCTTCAAATGCATCTTGAGAACTCGATCCTACCCGGTATACCAACAACGCTACTCAAGAAATGTGAGTCCCTGATACCTATCATCACCCAGTTGATAAACCTATCATTAAGCCAAGGACATGTTCCCAGTAGCTGGAAAACAGCCATAGTTCACCCTCTTCTCAAGAAATCCGGTGCTGACCTTGTTTTCAAGAACTTCCGACCCGTCAGCAACCTATCCTTCATTTCTAAATTGTGTGAAAAGGCAGTGATAGACCAACTCATTCGGCATAGCGAACAACATGCACCTCTTCCAATAAACACTTCTGCTTTCCGTCAACACCATTCAACTGAAACCGCGCTGCTTAAAGTCCAAAATGATATTCTCTGCAGCATGGAAACAAGAAAGGTCACTCTGCTTGTGCTACTAGATTTGAGCGCTGCTTTCGACACCGTCCGCCTTGATATTCTTCTAGATACTCTACAATCTGACTTTGGTGTTCGCGGCACTGCAGCTATCTGGTTGAAATCTTACCTCACAGCAAATATCCATTAATGGCTCAAAGTCTACAAATTTCCCCATTGAGTGCGGAGTTCCACAAGGAAGTTGTCTTGGACCCGTGCTGTTCTTAACTAAAGCACGTCGTATTGTGGACATTAGAGCGTGGATGATTACCAACCGACTCATGATAAATTACGATAAGACTGAATTCATAATCATTGATTCTCGACAACAACTTCAGAAAGTCAACATCAGTTCAATTCATGTGGGAGACGCCGACATACCAACAAAGGACACTGTTCGCAACCTGGGATCGTATTTTGACACAAACATGACAATGGATAACCATATCTCTAATATGTGTAAGAAGGCGTTCAGAGGTTTATACAAAATCCGACAAATTAGACAATACCTCGATGTAGACTCAACTAAGACATTGGTCCATGCTTTTGTCACGTCACACTTAGATTACTGTAATTCTTTACTGTATGGACTACCGGATTACCAGTGTGATCGCCTGCAAAAAGTGCTAAATGCTGCGGCGCGAGCTGTATCATACACTCCTCGGCATGAACATATAACTCCAGTTCTCAAGCAATTACACTGGCTGCCAGTGGAGTATCGAATCATGTTCAAAATTATTTTGCTTGTATTCAAATCTCGTAATAACATGTCACCATTGTATATACAGGATATGATCAAAGACAGAAATGTGTGTACATATGGATTACGATCTGATAGCAGTATGCTTTTGTACATTCCTTTCAACAAACAGAAAACGTTTGGCGATAGGGCATTTTCATTTGCAGGTCCACATCTATGGAATAGCATTCCACCTCACTTGAAAATATTCACTGATTTAAATAAGTTTAAGACCGGCCTCAAAACATATCTCTTTGATGTAGCATTTAATTCCTAGATATATGTGCATGTACATGTATTATGCTGATTAGGCAATGAGCTTGATGTAATGTAAAGTGCCGTTGAATATGTACTCATAATATTGAGCGCTATACAAATTAATTATTGTATTGTATGCTGCTAGCCTGCTATATATCCAAGATGGCTGCTGGTGGCCATGTTTTTATGCCGAATGA
The DNA here is from genome assembly GCA_032622095.1 of Siphonodentalium dalli. Classification (NCBI taxonomy): domain Eukaryota; kingdom Metazoa; phylum Mollusca; class Scaphopoda; order Gadilida; family Siphonodentaliidae; genus Siphonodentalium; species Siphonodentalium dalli. The sequence goes on from CP136068.1 coordinate 65,135,591, forward strand.
CCCCAATATGACTCATTCCCATCTTCATGTCAATGTCAACAGCCATGACAAAGGTAGGACTTGTAGCACGTGCCAAAGGATTTAGGCAAGCAAAGAGTAAAATCCGAGATTCTGCCAGCAGCCATGCCGAATGACCCCAAAATGACTCGTTCCCATTTACATGTCAATGTTAACATCCATGACAAATTTCATGATGATCCGACAAAAGGTACGACCTGTAGACGTACCAAAGGATTTAGTCATGCAAAGAGTAAAATCCAAGATGGCTGCCGGCGACCATTTTTTATGGCCGAATGACCCCAAAATGACTCGTTCCCTTCTACATGTCAATATTAACATCCATGACAAATTTCATGATGAACAGTACGACCTGTAGCCCATGCTAATGGACTGAATTTTGAAATCCAAGATGGCCGCTGGCAGCCATGTTTTTATGCCGAATGACCCCAAAATGACTCGTTCCCATCTACATGTCAATGTCAACAGCCATGACAAATTTCATAATAATCCGACTAAAGGTACGACTTGTAGCCCATGCTAAAGTATTTAGTCATGCAAAGAGTAAAATCCAAGATGGCTGCCGGTGGCCATATTTCATGGCCAAATGACCCCAAAATGACTCGTTCCCATTTGCATATCAATGTTAACATCCATGACAAATTCCATGATGATCTGAACAAAGGTACGACCTGAGCCCATGCTAAAGGATTTTATACTCATGCAAAGAGTAAAATTCAAGATGGCTGCCAGAAGCCATGTTTTATGGACGAATGTATCCAAAATAACTCGTTCCCAACTGCATGTCAATATTAACATCCATAACAAATTTCATGATGATCAGAAAAACAGTACGACCTGTAGCCCGTGCTAATGGATTGAATTTTGAAATCCAAGATGGCCACTGGCGCCATGTTTCAGCGGCCATGTTTTTTCCCCGAATGACCCCAAAATGAATTGTTCCTATCTACATGTCAATTTCAACAGCTATGACAAATTTTATAATGATCCGACCAAAGAAATTGTTGACACCTCACACATGCACACACACACATAATAGTTTTGTACGTTTCGAAGAATAGTATCAAAACTTTTGTGTATATGGATACGAGTGACTACAATTGAATGGTCACCGAAATGAGTTGAGCGCTCATTCGGTGACTGCATGATTTGTCAAGGTTAATTATGAGTGAGCAGTATTACAATTGAAATGTGTTTACGCCTTAATAGGCGTTATGAGTGAAATAGATCACTTTAGCCAGTCTGCTTTCAGTGCATGGTTCCGCAACAAATATATTATACAAAAGTATAGCATACAATAAAGGCAAAATCAGAACCCAAAACAAAAACAAAAAAATCTTATATATACACACAAGTAGAACATTGTATATTATATTACTTTGTCATGATACAAATTGATTCATGTAATATCAATGTCATGATGAACAGTACGACCTGTAGCCCATGCTTTCATAGGGTTTTTTCCCAAAGAATGGGTTTCATCTCTGTTGTGTTGTTTAACGCAGGAATAATACCAGCTGTTTGTGATATGCCTCTTTGCTGATTTTGCACAATAAAGCGTAGACTCTGGCTATTTGCATAAATTTGTGTTGTAATTTATAGTAGAAGGGTAGACCACAAATGGACGATGGATACCAAGCCATGGCAATAGCTCAATCTTTACTAAGTAAAGTTGAGCTAAAAATGATCCAGCAATGAATACAGGCTATAGGGTGTGTTGATGGATTCAAATTTGAAATCCAAGATGGCTGCTGGCGCCATGTTTTTCATAGGAATTTGGAATTTTTTTATATCTCCCATCTATAGGTCAACCTGGAGCTACATATGAAGTTTGGTGAAGATTGGATAAGCAATGCAGACTGTAGGGTGTGCCGAAGGAATTTGTTAATGAATGGACGCACACACGGATGACGGACACCAACCCATAGCAATAGCTCAAACTTAACGTTGTAAAGTTGAGCTAATAAAACAATTGAACACTGAATTGATTGCATGCCCTCATAGAAGTGAACATCCAAACCAAATTTCATTGATAATCGTCAACCGGTGGTGGAGACAACTGCTCAAACGGACAAAAAAACAACATTTCCACATAAACAAAGATGAATAACTCTAGAACGAAAAATCCGGAAAAAACATTTGAACACTGTTGAATGCCCCCATAGTAGTGAATATTCATATCAAATTTCATTTAGATCAGATAAGATATCTGCCCAGACAGACGAATGGATGAATCCGATGCTTTGAGCTGATAGTTTTTATCTGATAGCCCTAAATAAAGTTCTCTTCCGGAAACTTTCCACATGGACAGATTCACATAGTGGTAAATATCTGTACCAAGTTAAAATTCAGAAAATTATTGCATGTCGAAAAAGGGGGATAACTCCATTAGACAGGTCCCATAATCGCAGGTTCCCATGGAACTAAATATCTGTGCCAGGTTTAAACAAAATTTACTGAAAAATGTAGGAATACAAGATGGACAGACAGGCAAACAGTCAGATTGACAAGCTGATTCCTATATACACCCCCCCATAACTTTGTTACAGGGGTTTAATAAATTGGACAGATCAGATGGTTCCCATACCATCAAGATACAACAACAACATTTCTTCAAAATAAGGTTTAGTTATCATAATCAATTTATAATAATGCTAACCACTGTCAAATATGGTATCAATTTTCCCAAAACTTGTTATTTATCAACATTTTGTTCAACAAAATATGGCCATACTAGCATTCAAGTATCACGAAATTTGACCATATTACCAACTAATTTTAGAGTTATCAATCTTCATCCGCAATTTTGTCCGACACCCTCCGTTTTACCATCTGTTTTTGGGCCACATATTATTACCCATCTCGAGAAATAACAAACTTCAAAAATCGATATCTGATCACTGTCAGCGTTGATGGGTGGGTTCCTCGACTCGAATCAAATATTTTTTACCCCCGAAGCCAAAGAAATAGTAATTTAGGAGCATCTGATCTTATTAAGCCCTTAATTGGTCTAAATGGTAGGCTACATAGGAGCCACGATGTGTAAGCTACTGAAGGACGACCCTAAAAGAATAATAAGATGGTTTCTCGAGTGTTCACTAATGGAAACCTATCAAATCAAATTTAATCTAAGGGCATATTCAGCTGGACGTCAAAACAATCCAACATTCCAGGATGTCCCATTTCTCCCCCCCCCCCCCCCGGGCTTAAATACAACTTGTAAGTCTTTATTATCCTGATGAGAATGATGAAATATTAAAGAAAATTGGATGAATGAGGACGAAGGTGATTGATGTTGGATAACAGGGAGTAATGAACCGAATGTAAGTTATAATGAATATGTCAAGGACATTGTAGTTCAACTCGCTTGAAATGGACAAGATGTAAAAGTTGGTTTATATGGCAGATTCAGAAATGGTAAAATATTCAAGAAAATTGAAAGAATGAGGACAAGGTGATAGATGTAGGTTAATAGTGAGCTAATTAACTGAATGTAAGCGATAATTAAGGTGTCAATGACACTGTAGTCCAAGAAGGTATAGAAGTTGGTTTATGCATGGGGCAGATTCAGATGTGGAGAATGGGAAATAGTCATGAAACTATACCTTAGCAGAATCCTGTACAAAATCTTAATTTAATTAATGTCGAATTTAGTATCAAGTTCAAGAAAGTGAAGGAAATTTGATTAATGTACATGTAGGTGATAGATGTAGTTTAACAGAGCTAATTACCCTTCATTATTCCATACAGAAATACTCAGGATTGAGAATGTTAATGTAGCATATTATGTGAAATAGGGCATTTTGTTCCAGTTACTGAGGTTGGTCAGTGCATGAACTGACTGTGAATTGAAAATTAGTGAATCGCGACAGGTGCTCGTGCAGAAGGCCATGTATACTTGAGTCACTTTTTATTGTGGAATTGTTGTCTAGTTGTGTTTTCCAGACATTCCGGTCATAGACATCCTTCCTGGTAATGATAAGGGCCTTGCATCTGATGATGAGTTTCTAAACGAGGACATTCTTGATATATTTGTTCTCAGGCTCCGAAGGGAAACCAACTACATGTCCCATTTCGGAACCTGTCTTATCCGGGAAAAAAGCAACCTCTATGACCGAAAATCCTTCCAAGAAGGGTTTGCCCTCATCGGGCCCATTTACCAAGACACTAGCCTCATCGGGATAAGCAGGACAGTTTTCCACCACCAACTACTGGTAAGTAGTTAAAATATGGCAGCTATCAGTTGGTGGTTAGAACTACTCCAAGGTTCTCCTGCTCCTCCAGGGCCATACATTGCACCCCTAAATGATGATCGAATGCACTCCTGCAATAACGACCTTGCTCAAATTTTTTATATTCAACAGGATTTTCCCACTGACCAAGAGGAGAATGATTTTGCCATGGGCTCGGACGTTCTGGCTTCATAGCCGAATTTGCTTCGCGGTCATGCACTGTAGTGTCCGCTAAAGATTGCATATCTGAATTTATAGGGAAATATTTGTTACCTGGAAATGCCATCACAATGGCGCCTTCCCAAAGTGAACCCCGAGATCTATAACGTGATTCAGTCGCCCACCATTTGAATGAATGACTTCACCGCTCAGGCTACCAAAAAGATTTTTACCACCCACATGGAAAAGCAGATGCATTTTAAATCATCTCATGGATGGAGCTGAGATTGACAGCATCAAGCAGGCCGTCATAGATAATGTGTTAAAGGCCCACATACTTTTCAAACCCCCAGATCACATTATATAAAATACTAGCAGGTTAGCCCGCCACCGGCGGCTTGTCCGAAACATTGTTTATATTTGTTTTTAATTTTTAGCTCCACGCGTTTCAATAAGAAAAAATTGTACCCGGTAGCTCCACCCGTTTCCGAGATCTGGTCTGCGCATGCGCGAAGCTGGCTTCGCACGGGCTCGGCGACCCGATCAAATTTGTACCCGGCCCAAGATACATTCACATAGCAAATTTCAAGTCGATAGCTCCACCCGTTTCCGATATCTCGTCTGCGCATGCGCTGCACGGGCGTCGCATGGGCTCGGCGACCCGATAAAATTTGTACCCGGCGCAAGATACATTCACATTGCAATTTTCAAGTCGATAGCTCCACCCGTTTCCGAGATCTGCCTTTTTAATCGAGATAAATGCATTTCGTACCCGTCCTAATGTACTATTTCGAGCGATAACAATTGTCAGACTCCCATCGTGAACCTCAACACGAAGTAAACACGTGTTTCGAGCGATAACATTGCATTGAAGTCAGACTCCCATCGTGGACCCCCAAGACGACGTAAACACGTGTTTGTTCCCGTATAACTCTGGAGACTCTGACTTCATATATATATATAATGACGTTATTAACCGCGGCTGTGCCGTTTGAGCTGATTTTAATGACTGGGAGTGGAGTACGGGTGCTCGGAGCTTCTGGAAAACGCGTGGACGACATCGTACGTGTATTTTACCTCTAGATGGGAAGTTTGAGCTCAATCTGTCCAGCCGTTGTACTATTTCGAGCGATAACAATTGTCAGACTCCCATCGTGAACCTCAACACGAAGTAAACACGTGTTTCGAGCGATAACATTGCATTGAAGTCAGACTCCCATCGTGGACCCCCAAGACGACGTAAACACGTGTTTGTTCCGGTATAACTCTGGAGACTCTGACTTCATATATATATATAATGACGTTATTAACCCCGGCCGTGCCGTTTGAGCTGATTTTGATGAATGGGAGTGGAGAACGGGTGCTCTGAGCTTTTCTAAACCGCGACCACGGTCGTGTCGGTGGGATTTGACACTTACATAGGAAGTTTGAGCTCAATCTTTACACGCGTTTTGGATTCTATGAAGTACACACACACATACACACATATATACGAAGTCTCAAAATATATAGTATAGATATGCCTTATTTATATATACCATTTGAAAGAGGAAGCTCCAAGACATTGTGTTATCAACTTATCCAGGGTAATAAACTGAGAACATGTTGTTTTTGTTGAGGTACCGATGTGGTTTTTTTGTGGTTAAGTTTCTGTAAAGTCTACAATATTTAATGGAAGGGGAATAACTCTATATCTTAGTTTGAATTTTGTTGCATTCTGGGAGCAAGATGGGGGAAATGTTTCTATGATTTCAGCTATTTTCTATTACTCTATGGGCACCTTCTGATACAGACGTTCCACATGGTGATGATTTATAGTATTTTAATCATATTTTATGTCATAGATTGTTAATGTTAAAACCATATATATATAAAAAAATAATCGGGTGACTCAAAATTTAAATGGGCCTTTAATCTAGGCCATGGCATTTTTTAATTATCAATTACTCGCCATTGGATATTTATACCAATTCTCAAGTCTCAATTTCGAGCGCTTGTTGACCGAAAATTCTACTACCAATTTGTTATTTGGGGATGGCATCTGCTGTCGAATGAAGGATCTCTCCAATTCACACCACTACACGACTGCGGGGACACGTGGGACATCATGGCTGACCACTACAAATTTTCATTGGGGCCCCCAGGCTTTTTTAGGATGCACAGCAACCACCAAAATCATACCATCAGAACAGACGAAACACTAATCAATTCAACTGCCGTGGGGACTCGAACAAGTTCGCAGTTACCATGGGGTCAAGTGGAAATTAGAGACTAATGGGACACAAAACCAAGTTCTCCCGAAAGACCAACGACCAAATGAAGAAAGTTCATTAACACTTAATGCTATTCCTTTCATCAAACACACCATTGCTGACCATGTATGCAACTGGCAAGTCATAACTGGCAGTTATTCCATGTAATCCTGATCAACAATTCCTGTCTAATGTTTTTTCTTCGTATTAAACAAATTGAGGGTCACAGACTGATCATAAACCTCAGCATTATTACCAGTTACAAAACTGCAAGATCTCGGGTTCACAATCAACTTGAACAAATCTATTCTAACACCCACACAAGAAATTCAATATCTTGGGTTTGTCATCAATACGGTGACCTTCAAAATTTTATCTTCCTTCAGATAAAATATTTCACATCCAGGAATTTTCCACTGAGTTATTGAGCACATGTGCAAAACAAATTTCAATCCGACATGTGGCTTGGTTGGTGGGGTTAAACATGACTGCTTACATGTCTTTTACTGGACTTTGGATCACGAAAAAATTACTGGAAATTGCATAACAATGATGATACCCTTATTGAACTCTCTCCAGCTGGATGTCAAGACATCACCTGGTGGATAGACCATCTCACACTTAACAATGGGAGACCTATTTGTCCTCCAACTCTCTCCGAGTATTTAGATAATTATTCTTAAAAAAACTGGGTTGGGGGGGGGGGGGCAGTTTCTCGATAGTAGCACATCTGGACTTTGGGCTGTTACAGATTCAGTTCAACACATAAATTAATTTTCTGGAACTCAAAGCCATTGGTTGGGCTTGTCTACGCTATGTTCCCATCTGCGGGAAGTTCATATCTGCGATAATACCACAGATGTGGCTATATACATCAACCATCACGGCAGGCACATTCTTGCTTTAAATTCGCTATGTAAACAGATCTTCACTTTGGCCGATGATCACGACCTTGAAATTACTGCTGTTCATGTAGCAGGTATCGAAAATTCTGATGCTGACGCTTTAAATCGAAGTCTCAACATAGATCTGGAATGGCAACTTAATCCCCAGACGTTTGTTCGCATCCGGAAACATTTTTGGTGTTGTGTCTCTGGACTGCCTTTTGCACATCAGGATTTTCTTTGAAACTGCAGAGGTCATCCTTAAATATTGGCGTCCAAGCACTGCCAATAACACAATACAACATTGCATGGAAATCATGGGCGGTTTGGTGTCATCAACGAGGTATCAATCCCACTTCTCCAACTGTAATTCATATTATGAATTAGCAGGACCATCTTTTGTCTTCCAGGAAGTCTTATAGTACAGTGAATGCTTGCTGCTCTATGTTGAGTCAAACACTTAAACTCACTGCCGGGCAAGATCTATAACACCATGGTCTGTTGCTTCATGAAAGGAGTCTATAGTACAAACCCAGCTCAACCATGCTATGACTGTACATGGGATGTCTCGATCATTTGGGGCAGCTACCCATTGCCAATGTCACCCGAAAACTAGATTGTTTAATCACACTGTGAACTGCACAATGCTGTCAAACACTTGCCGCTTTGGACCTGGCACATGTCATCGTTCAACCAAATGGTGTCTTTTTCATGATTAGTTCTTTACTGAAAACTTCAAAACCTAAACACCCAATGCTTACGGTGGAACTTCCTCCTTTCCCTGACAAACGTCTTTGTGTGGTACACACCTTAAATCACTATCTTGATCATTAACGATCCAGTCATAAACTGTTCATTTCGTTCAAAACTTTTCAACCCGTAACATCTAACACCATCATTCACTGGATTAGTTATACCCTACAAAAGGCTGGGATTGATACCTCCATTTTCAAAGCCCATTCTGAGGTACTGCAACCTCAGCTGCTGCACAAGCTGGGGCGGCTCACAGTATCATTTTAAAAACCGAAAATAGGACATTCTCTCCAGTTTTCTATCCACTTTATTATCTTCCTACATGTACATGTAATACCTCCTTTGCGGCCTCCATTCTGAATCTCCAAGCTGGGAATGGGGAGGGGGAGCAGGTGACTCTCCTAGGAGCTGAAGTACAGCAAGAATGCCTCAGGTTCTTCATTCTTGTCACAGATGGATGGTAGACCCGGATATCCAGGGATATGGATTGTACAGTCGATGATCACCTTCATGAGATTTGATTTTATGTTTGATACTTTTTTCATGCCATTAAAGGTGAGATCATTCCATATTTCATTGTTAGTGGTTTTTCAACACAATTTTGACAATTTCTCTCGGGATGATGCAATGTTAACATTTTTTGTACAGAATAATGAAGGGGAATTCCATATCTCATCCTTGTATTTACACATGGATGAGAGGAATTCCACGAATTGTGGAGGGAAGAGGTAGGAGGGATTGACTACCCACCCTACTCCTTCCCTCCCTAGTTCTGCTTTTGTGAAAATTCTTTTTCTCGGTATCATGACTCAAGTACATATGGCCTTCCGCAAAAGTGCCTGATTTTCAATTCACATGGTCAGTTCATGCACTGACCAACTCTCTGTAACTAGAACACAATAACCTATTACAAAGTAATATGCTATGTTAACTTTCTCAATCCCTCCAATTTCTTCCCTCCATAAATATGAGGATGAGATATGGAATTAACTCTTTAATCCCTCAATATGCAGATATAGATATCCCAGAACCCTGGATTTACAGCTTGCCTATTAAGTCAAATTATGTGTCCCTGATGTATTGCTTCAATACTACCTTTATAGTGATGTCACATATGGTAAACTGCATGTTTTTATTATTGTTCGTAAAGTGTCCTTCAATTTGTGTTATATATAAGTTAATACTGTGATTTCACCTCAAAATTATGTGTCAGGTGTGTACAGGTGAAAACTGAGAAGGTACATTGAACCCCAATATACACAATAGTTGTATCACCTGTATCAACTTCGCATAACATTGTTTCCCACAACTACATACATACATGTATGACAGTATGTATCAATTATTTGTATGGCTCTCATATATATGTGATTGTGATGACACCCTGCATGGTTTTTAATATTTTACCAATTGATTCATCGAACCTAATTTCTTCGTCAAAGGCGAGAACAGACCCGTACTAACCTAGTATTCCCAAAAAGAAGTATTTGGCCGAAATAGACATATTTCCCACATTTTGCAATTTTAAGGCCATAATTATGCATATACTTGTCATTCTCTGCTGAGGAATTATGAGTAACTTTCCAACTAAAACAACTTTCATAACATTACATCGAAAATAGAAGACAATATATGGATACCACAAATAAAACATTGTCAGAAAGGTCAACATAATCTTCTTTATTTCATAAACTTAATAATAATGTTATTAGTATTTGTGTTTGTGATAAACAATAGCAAACCAAATCAGAATGTACGTGACTCTAAACTTGACACCTGTGAGCAGTTTTGCGTCAACGAATTGTAGTAAACCCCAAAAGAGAATTTGTGACATCATACAGGTGCTGTCTATATTTAGGCCTGGAAAACCTCTTGATGGCAGTACATGTTATGTATATTAAGCATGCACCAATCAATTATTATTTCTACTGAATAATTCAGAAAGAACATACAAGTCGCTATATAAACCAATAACATCATTTGTATATTCCAGGGAAATATTGTATTACTCATGAAAATTGCGATCTTCCGGCTAAAGCGGGCTGTCGGGATAAACGTAAATTACATTGTTCCACTTTTATAGCGGGCTGCCGGATTGAAAGAGTTAACAGAATGTATGCAACACTGAATATACCAAGGGCACTGCAGTTAATTTGACATAGACTCGGCTAAGAATGGAATAGGGGAAATTTAATGAGGAATTTGGTGCCCAGCTGGAGAAAGCTAAGAATATCATCACCGACTTTCATATTAACTAACTAAATGATGTTCTTGTTGACTCATAGTGTAAAGGCCCTTGAACACGTACGGCATTTGCTGCACGTATCATGTGATATATGCGGCAACTGCATTTTCTGTGGCGATGGCGTTTTCAGTGGTTATACTCGTATGTTTCCGTTGAACTCATGGCTTTTGATATTCGCGTATTTTTTTTTTAAATGACTGCATGGTGAAGTGATGCACATGAATCACAGTCCAAAACTGGTCTAGACCGAAAACTGGTGACCTTAAATCCAGTGTCCTTGTTCTATCTTATCATTGCAATCGGTAGAATTTACTGAACAACTGCAGACAAAAACAGGCTGTATGCGCAGCACCGCCGGATTATAACACCGATGTTATATCCTGCGTCAGAGTTTTCTAAGATGTCCCCTGCATCAACGCTGTGTGCAAGCGCTCATTGCCTCCAGTGTGTTCTAATTCTACAAACCGAGCTGATATAGTGTAAAGGCACTTATATCATAAGTCTTGCAACATTTCAAAAGTGGAACAATCTCTTATTCCCCAACATCCAATATTTATGGGAGAACTACCGGAAGAACCCTCCACAAACAGCCATATATAAATGGAATGAAACATCAAGTATCACTCAATGAGGACCCTCAACATTCCAACCTCCAATAAAGGACATCACACAAGTCCAACTCCACCACTGAGAGATCAAACCAGTTCTAGCCAATAAATGAAAACAAGATCTCATCAAACTCGTTAAAACTCAACAGTCCTGACGAGGTTTTACAGAATCAAAACTTTATAAAAGGTTACATAAAAGTTGGACTTTTCCGGTTTCTCACTACTATTCTGAGCATTCATATCAAAGTTCATTGAGATCCGATAATCGATAGCTGAGATATTTATGCAGAGCAACAAAAACTCAACATTTCTGGAGAAGCACTCAAAAACGGATGAATCATAGATACTGTCTGAAGCATACATATAACAATAAAAATGTCAAAAAGATCACTTTAATCATAGTTTTAGAAGGGAAATTTAGGGAAGAGCATTCTCAGCAATTATACAGATTGAGTGGAAACGAATAACTGCCATATAACAAGTACATGATCTGAACTAGTAAAAGGCTTGAATGGCAATTTAATTGAGTGTTCAATACTGCTTGAGAATCTCAACATTATGTTAGGTGTGTGCTTGAAAATTGTGAGAAGCCATTACCATGAACTATATATTAAATCAAGTAACTAGCCCAATGTTGGTATGCAGGTCAATCCACTCAAGCTGGGAGCATTCACAATAGGCCACAATGTTAGAGATAGCTGGTAAGCTGGGAATTTGGCTATGGACATATGACCTAAAAACGAGAGTAAAACTCATCTCAGCCCAAAGATTTATATCAATTCTTGCAAAATGGATGGTCACAATTTTCCAGCGCACATCTAGCATAATGTTGGATTCTTGAAGCAAAAATTTCCCTTCTAAAACTATGATCAAAGTCATCTTTTTGACATTTTTGTTGTGATATAATATGCTTGATATGATCTTAGATTCCTTCATGTGGTGTACAAGCTTAACAATTAAGTAGTTTTCTGTGTACCCTCACAAAAAGAAATCCAAGCTTTTTTAAAGTAGTTCGGAAATCCTAGGAATTCTTAAGATTTCCAAGGTTTGAACCAAGTTTTTTTAATGAAAATATATACCCTTCATCAAAGTTTGGAAATCCTTGGTTGAAAATTTATCAAAACCTTGGTAAAGCTAAGTAAAACTTGGATCTTAACTTTACCAAGGTTTACAAAGATTGTCACATGATGTGGAACCTTGGAAAAGCTTGGAAATCCTTGACTAAGCATCGACCAAACCTTGGTCAATCTTAGTAAACCTTGGATCAAAGTTTCACCAAGGTTTACCAAGGTTTTCACATGAATCCTTGGAAAACCTGGGTTGTTATGAGTATACATTGACAAACCTTGGAAAAGTTTGATAAACCTTTATAGTCGCAAGTCACATGACTGGGTAACATGACTATCCAGATGTCACTGTCTGTGGCAGACATTTTGAATCAACTGTTGCACTGAGTTTAAATCCATATTTTATCACAACAATCTTCAGGTAAGTTATTGCTTGTGTGGCCCTAATGTTTTCTATTTGACTCATAGAATATTGTTGTAGTGATATTTTTATTTATGATATTATTTTAACAATTATTTTACCATTTCCAAGAATAACCTTCGGGACCACTATCTTCCTTTTCATTCCAAAGGCTTTTCTCTATCAGTATTTATTCATAGCTAATTTATCTAATTTAACTGTTTTATCACACTTCAAAAACCTCAGATCCACAGATCCATGCAAATATACCTGTGAATATTATCCTATACATTTTACATGGTATAACTTACATGGTATAATCTCAATCTAAATAGAATTACAAAATTCTGACTGAAAAGTTAACTTTGAATGAATAATAGCATGAATGATTATATGACATGGTTCAAGACTGTTGTAAATTTCAAGAGATTGTATCATTAAGGATGATGATATTGTCAAAGTTGAAGCCTTTGTAGTGCTAGATATTTTCGCCTTTTAAATACCAAACAATTGCAACCTTGGTAAAGTTTGGTAAAGCTAGGCTGCAACCTTTGTAAAGCTTGCATGGTAAAGCTGGTTGCAACCTCAGTAAAGCTCGGTAAAGTTTAGCTGCAACCTTGGTAATGGTCGTTTGCAACCTTGGTAAAGCTTGGTAAAGCTAGGTTGCAACCTTGCTAAAGCTTGGTAAAGCTAGGCTGCAACCTTGATCAAGCTGGTAAAGCTAGGCTGCAACCTTGGTAAAGATTGGTAAAGCTGGGTTGCAACCTTAATAGTAAAGCTCGGTAAAGCTTAGCTGCAACCTTGTTAAAGCTTAGGCTGCAACCTTGGTAAAGCTCGGTAAAGCTAGGTTGCAACCTTGGTAAAGCTTTGTAAAGCTAGGATGCAACCTTGTTAAAGCTTGGAAAAGTTATGATTCAAATTTTGTTCCTTCGATGAGTTCGGTTAAATTTTCCAAGGTATTCCAAGGTTTTCCGAACTTGCAACGTTCAATACTGCCCCAAGGATTTCCAAGGTTTTCCAAGGTTTCTGATCCTAGGATATCCCAGGAATACCAAGGGATTTTCCTAACTATTCCAAGGTTTTATTTGTAGGATATCCTAGGAATTCCTTGGATATCCTAGGACATTTTGGCAAGGGTTAAGTTCCATCTAATCTTTCCACCTCCTGACATAGCTCAGGCATGGAAAGCCCTTAAGAGCCATATTTCAAAAGAAAACAAGAGCATCGCTAGGGCATGGCAAAATATGCCCTTTAGCTATTTTGAATTGTACTACTGCAAAATAAAATAATACTTTGGGCTTACATTTGAAGAATATCTGATATACCACTAATTTCAATGCCAAAATGCGGTCAAATTCAAAGTCGAAAAATGGCTGTAACTGGAAACCGAAATGTTATGAAATTGGTCAAATTCTAAGTCGGAAAGGGCTGTAACTCACATTAAAATAACTGGACTGAACCCATATTCGAACTTGGCCTGTATCGTTAGCTGGGAAAAACACATACAAACTTTGATTCAGATCAAATAATCCAAACTGGAGTTATCGGTCGGAAACCAAAAATGTTAACAGATGGTCAAATTCTAAGTCGAAAAAGGCCGTAACTCATGTAAAAATAATTGGACGGAACCCATATTCGAACTTGGCCTGTATCTTTAGCTGGGAAATACACATACCAACTTTGGTTCAGATAAAATAATCCTAACTGGAGTTATCGAACCTGAAACCAAAAATGTTAACGGACGGACAGACTGATTACATAATACAAACTTTTTTCAAAAGGGCGTATAAAAAGGGCGTATAAAAACCTTAAATGGACAAAATATGTTGCATGTGGATTTCGTTCCCACCATTCTGGCAATTCTGCACTGTATTGAAACTTGTATCGGTCACATGTACTGCTCAGAAACAGTATTAAGACATGCAATTTAAAACATTATAGACACTACCGTTGAGATGCTGTGGTCACTTATCCAGCCAGACAGAATTAAACGCCATAATCAATGCAAGAGCAGCAGGACACAGCATGTGATGGTGATTACTCAAATGTCAGTGCTTTCAACTGGCAAGCAATTTGTAACCTTTTTAGACATAAACACAGGTGTTTTCTAAGTTCCTATTACTTGAGCAAAAGCATTGAGCAATTTCTAATTTTGAGTGTGGAGGGGGGGGGGCAGATTTATGTGTAGGGACCTGTAAGGAACCCACACTTAATGAGAAATTTGAAAACGCGCTTAAATTTCATGGGTATTTAAAGCATAATTTTGTTATGCATGACTTTTCCAAAACTGTAGAGGTTATATATTTCCAGAACGTTCCCACCATGTCAGGGGGAAAAACAATTCCATAAATTTTCCAGGCCTGGAGACTGAATTTATTTAAAAATTCTTAAACTTCCAACATTTCTAACCATGTCAAGGAAACAATAATTTAAGGCCTTATCACCATACTAATTACTGCTAATTAAGTGTACTACATATTGCTAATGCTTCTAATTGAGTAATAATGACTGCATTCATTAATTACTACTAACATCTGTGGCTATTAGCCAACATCAGCATCATAGCTGCATTGAACAATTTGAGATATCTGCCCTTAAAATCATGTACTCATCCAAAATGGTTCCAGGTATGAAATCTACTGGGAGTCCTAAAACGGAAGATTGCTTTAAATAAACTTACTATACCAACGCCAATAAAGAACATTTAATTGTTGTATATTAGAACCATAGAGAGAATATATTGGCCAAACAATATTTACCATGACATTGTAAACCAGTGCGTTCTCCTATATATGTGAGACTCCCTATGGGAAACTCGCATATATAAGAGAATGCACTGGCACAAGATCTTATATTTTATGCACCAGAGCAGCACCCGTCAATGAAAGGGTTAAACTACTGTATGCCTTAGAAGATTAAGTTTAGCAAGGGAAGCCTAACTGTCTTAGTATAGCATTTGTCGAGTTGAGTTCTCGTAAGTTGCTTGTTAAGTGTGATAACTTTAATAGGTAATAAGTATTTGGTATACTAGTACTATGTTTAAATAGTGGGTTTACTGATTTTGCTTGGGTTAAGCTCTTCAGGTGTTTGTCACGATCAGCAATTGGATGTTTTTTCTGAATATTAAGTGGGACGAGGTCTTGTACTGTTTCGTTTATATAGAGAAATTCCGGGTGTCCAGGTGGTGACCTTTAGGTTGACCATGACCTTAGGTTGACCTTGATCAAGATTTATTTGGTAACGGTTACATGTACTTTTATTTTTGAGTAAAGGTACATGTACTTTTATGTATTAAACTTAGTGCATGAGTCCACAACAACTAGAGTTCGTGGAGAATTCACAATTAAATGTTTGTTTGTGACGTCACAGTAGATTAGGGTAGATAAGAGTCACACACCTATTTATTTACAATAAAGTAACGGTGATACCGATATTTGTCTCAACGGCACATCTGGTCGAGGTGTATTAAAATCTGTATAATGCAGGATCTGACTCGCTACCTTCTCACCCCAACATGATATGATTCATAAATTAATACCAATACATATTAGAAGTTTCATTGTACATAGTGAAAATAATAGGAAGCGATATTGAGCTGTGGCTATTAAAAAGAATTAAATGATGACATCTCACCGGGAATTCATCGGTATTTTTACTGCCGTCGGTAAATAGACGACACATGCAGGTGGTAAATTGCTAATTATTGATTCAATCGGTAAATCTGCTACCAGAAATGTAAAAACATGTCCATATGGTAATTACATCAAGAGTAATTAGTAATACCATTGGTAATTTGATGAATAGCCATCGGTAATTTGATGAAGGGTCATCAGTAATTCCATCGGTAAGTTGATGACTATTCATTGGTAATTCCACCGGTAATTTCATGAAGAGTCATCAGTAAATTGACGAATTGCCATCGGTAATTCCATCGGTAATTTCAGCTCCCCAGCGGTATTTCGTCCGGTAAAAAATCCAACTCATCATCGGTAATTTCATCGGTAATTCGTCTAGCATCTGTCGGTCATTCTATCAGTAAATTTACCGATGGTAATACTGCCCAGTAATACTGACGGAATTACCAATTGCATTCTGACACAGTTCCAAATGTCCGTACAACATGGTTGGCGCTGGACGAAACTTTTCTCCTGCCAAATTTTTGCCAAATGAAATTATTTTTGGCCAAATTAAACAAATATTTGCCAAATTTAATTGCGCATATAATTGGGGATATTATCGTGTTTTTATCTTTGTTAAAAACTAACCACAGACAGGTAAAATGAGCTACTAGAAAAGCAAGTTAGTATTATTAATAATATCAAAGTAGCAACAAAAATCTAAGCGACACCTGCCTGGAAACTACGTTTAATATTGATACACAGTCATCAAGCATACATATTATTTCGCCTTGTATAACTGCGGAAATCAACGAGCCATAAATGAATCCGTCGTCATTCACATTTGGCTGATTAACCTATTGTCTTATACTCGCTGGTAATATAACGCTGTCATCATAAATATGTGCTATATAATGTTGCCATTAATATGCATTGTTACAATGACTACATGCATCCATAATCCAAACGGACAAAGGGAGGATTAACTGTCAAAACAAATTAATAATTACCTTTTGCTGTATCTAAATTGAAATCATGTTACAAAATTTACAGAACATCAGTTTTTTCCGACTCACATTTTAACCATGGTCGATTAGCTGTTTGATGAAAGTTTGATTATGACAGAAAGATGGGATTACCATTTAGTGAAAACAAAAGAAGATTGCATATAACTGTCTACATAACACTGCTGACAGCGTTGCTTGTAAACTGATAGATTTCTTGTTTTGGTTTCCCATTGTATTGTCTGTAATTCGGCACACGTAACGAATAACCCACATTCGATGATGTTTTATGACTAGATTGTTCACATCCCATAATTGAAAACTCACTTGCCAAAATATTTACCAAATGGACAAGGAATGGGAAGGACACACGCACACATGGATGAATGGACACAGTCGATTACAACAGTCCTCTGAAACTTTCGGGGGACAATTAGTTGATATTATATTTCTACTCACGTCAGAATCCTATTGAACCAAAGACAAGAGCAGTATGTTTCACTTTAATAAGAATGTATGTAAAAACAACCCACCGCTGATGATACTAAACTATCCAGAAAAACTGAAGGAAAAAACCATCCTGACTTTGAAAGCCAAAGGACAAATTTCCTGTATTGCTACAACCGAGAAAAGTACTCATGAAAAATTGATTGATGAATATTTTATCCAATGGAAGATGATTTAATCGAGAGATCAGTGTCCACAAAGCTAATAAATAAAATCACTAGAGCAGTGGAGTAAAAAGCTGAAGTCTGCTTTAATATATAGCACCAATAAAAAGCATTTGTCGTTGATTTTTTCCTCATATGATAATAATAATGAGGTTTTGTGTGAAAGTTGAAACCTGCTAATGAATTTTGATGTTGGTTCATAAAAAGATTAATATATCAAATCTGTATAAACTATCTCATTTATATCTCATTATCAACCTACATACATGTATCATTCTTTATCCTCAGAATTATGTTAAAGGTGAGAGACTACTAGGTTAGATTTGAGGCCCCAAACATTATAAGTCGCTTTTAATAATAGTCAATTAATACAATTACGAAGTTAAATGATGCATATATAGCTACTCACGTCAGGATCCAATAGAACGAATCACAGAGGAACTAAACAAACGGTAGTTTAGACAATGATCTTGATTGTTCAGAAACAGTGAAGGTAAACTGTGCTGAATTCAAAAGCGAAAGATCAAATTTCCCGTAAAACCGAAAAAAATTCTCATGAAAAATTGATTCATGAAGATATTATCCAATGGAAGATGATTAGTCAAGCAACACAGTGTCTATAGGACGATTCGCTGGAGATATTGATAATATAGCCCCAATTTCTGATCAGTGTCCTCAGGTCCACGAAGCTAATAAATCAACTCTCTAGAGCAGCGGTGTAAAAGCTCGCGTCTGCCTCGAATACTAATTAAGGTATTTTATGAAAATTCTTATTCAAAGTCGAGATTTATGAACCATGTAAGATTGTGTCAAGGGAGCAGGGCTCAAAACTAGATGGATATCTTTGGGTAATTTGTTAATGAATTATCAATGAGAGGATTTTCAGCAGAGATATAGTACTGGGAGGGGCCGGGAATCAGGAATCAAGTTGCTGTAAACAATGTTTACTCATGTCTAAGAGATAAAGTTTAATTGACAACATAAGAGATATTCTAACCAGGAGTGTCTTATTTATCCCTGATTTGTATGATATTGGGGAGATGTGGAGAGTCATATAGTTCAGAATAAAATAAATGCCGAAGAAAAAGAGTCGCTTTAACTCAATAACCCTTTCTATACTAAATACTCAAATGACCAACGAATATGAGACCATCTGCGCTTGTATTATCTTTTCAACATAGGGTTATCTGCTCATTATTCCTGAACACCCCTCCAAATGAATAATAGACAATTTCAATATATACTTTTATAACTGATGGGACAGTCTATTTAGAATAGAAAGGGTTAAAGGTTGAATGGCAGTTTGAAGACCCAAATTACTAATGCTTTTGTTACATCCCGTTCCAGTTTCAGGGATTGAAACTGGGATTGAAACTGGGCTGATAAATCCATGGAATACTTTAATACAGATTTTATATGCCAAAAGCAAGGCTTATTCAGGTCATAACATTTGAAATGAAAGTGTCAATGACACTGTAGCTCAACTTGGAAAGGGAATAATTTCATGTGTTAAAGTCAATGGAGTGATTAGGAATGTGGAAAGTTGAAAGGCCTAGTTATGCAAAGAGTAAAATCTAAGATGGCCACTGGCAGCCATGTTTTTTTTGCCAAATGATCCCAAAAAGACTCGTTACCATTTACATGTGTACATGTCATTATTAACATCCAGTACAAATTTCATGATGATCTGACAAATGATACGACCTGTAGCCTGTGTCAAAGGATTTAGTCATGCAAAGAGTAAAATCCAAGATGTTTTTTGGCCAAATGACTCCAAAATGAATAATTCCCATCTACATGTCATTGTTAACATCTGTAACAAATTTCATGGAGATCTGACCAAAGCTACGACCTCTAGGCCGCGCCAAAGGATTTAGTCATGCAAAGAGTTAAATCCAAGATGGCTTCTGGTGGCCATTATTTTTGGCCGAATGACCCCAAAATGACTCGTTCCCATCTACATGTCAATATTAACATCCTTGACAAATTTCATGATGATCAGACGAGCAGTATGACCTGTAGCCCGTGCTAATGGATTGAATTTTGAAATCCAACATGGCCGCTGGCGGCCATGTTCTTTGTCCGAATGACCCCAAAATGACTCGTTCCCATCTACATTCCAATTTCAACAGCCATGACAAATTTCATGATGATCAGACTAAAGGTACGACCTGTAGCCCGTGCTAAAGGATTTAGTCATACAAAGAGTAAAGTCCAAAATGGCTGCTGGCGGCCATGTTTTTTTGCCGAATGACCCCAAAATGACTCGTTCCCATCTACATGTCATTGTTAACATCCAAGAACAAATTTATGATAATCCGACCAAAGGTACGACCTGTAGGCCGTGCCAAAGAATTTAGTCATGCAAAGAGTAAAATCTAAGATGGCTGCCGGTGGCCATGTTTTTTGGCCGAATAACCCCAAAATTACTCGTTCCCATCTACATGTCAATAGTAACATCCATGACAAATTTCATGATGATCAGACGAACAGTACGACCTGCAGCCCGTGCTAATGGATTGAATATTGAAATCCAAGATGGCCACTGGCGGCCATGTTTTTTTCCCGAATGAACCCAAGATGACTCGTTCCCATCTACATGTCAATGTCAACAGCTATGACAAATTTCATAATGATCCGACCAAAGGTACGACCTGTAGCCCGTGCTAAAGGAAATTGTTGACGCATCACGCACACACACACACACACACACCCTCACACACACACACCCTCACACACGCACACACGGACGACGGACGACAAAGCCATGGCAATAGCTCAAACTTTACAAAGTAAAGTTGAGCTAAAAACGGGTCCTGATCTTTCCTCAGCATGGAACAATTATAAGATTTGGACACATGTCCAAATTTTCATAGTAAACTATTAGTCCAGGAGATATTGGTCGACCTCTGCACCCCCCCCAGGACTCAACTTCACCCGACTAATTTTCTTCCTTAAGGTCTCCTCTAATTTTTTTCACTTGTTAACAAGAAAAAAAAGTGGCCGCAGAGACTCCAGACAAGATGGCGTCCATCATGGCGGCCATTTTCTTTTAATGCACCAGGTCTCTTTGATCGCCATTATAGTAAAGATGATGGCACATGTGGTCTTTTTTCCGCTCGATTCGTTATGCTAATATACAACCCTTACAAATTAGCCAAAAATCCGATACCAGAATCCAATATGGCGGCCAAGATGGCCGCCGAAATGTGAAAATATGCTATTTTTATGACATGTTACCACCTTTCGTTTGTCTCTGTGGGAAAATGTTAGAATTTTTGCGTCATGTTATACATTTATCATATAGAGGAGTCATTGGCGAACACACGGGATCCATAATATGCATTCATTGCGGCCAAAATGGCGACCGAAATTTGAAAACACGCCTACATTCCTTTACTTTCTTAGGATGGGCGTTATTGTTTCGCGATTTCTACCCACCATTACATGTTGATATGTATGAATTATTCATTAGGGTTTGGCAAGTGATACTCACAGTCAATATGGCGGCCAAACTGACAGGCAGAAATTGAAAAGAAGCCGATATTATCACATACTAATTTCAACTTTTTGTCATAATTTTGATTTGTATAAACGAAACGGTACATAATATGAGCCATCTATTAGTTCCAATGTAAGTCGTAGCCTTTTGGAAGGATGAAAACCCACAATCGCAATGTGGCATTTCAAAATCCATTCTCCACTAAGGGCTCATACTGGCCGTAACCGTATATAGGTGCGCCGAATAGTCATATTATGACTTCCAAGAATCAAAACAACAGTACCTGAGCTTATTCTGAATTGCCACATTCAGTATTATCTAGACTCGTTTCCATCTCTTCGTCAGATTAATCTATCTCACTCACAATAACAGTTCACTACTCTTCTTTGTAGGAGTGTGCCACTAATCGGAATGTTTCAAACAATACATATGCCGGTGTCCAGCTCACGTGTTTGTTTCGAAAACTTGGAATTCTTATCGAGCTTCATTCGTGGTATAGCTTATGGTATAATTCAGATGCTACCTATGGGGTATATGCGTCATCTTGTGCGATACACTATAAAGGTATTCGGTCGATGCGTATACTAGCTTTCAGAAGGACCTATCTATCTGCGTATTGTCAGCTTTGGTGACCTAATGAGGATAACAACGTGTACATCTGGTGATCTTCCCAAACAGCCACTTCTCAATATATGGTTTATCAATTCACATACTCATCTAATGCACTGACGTACCCGGACAACTTCTGTATATGGCTTCGAATGTTGAAAGCCCGACATTTGACGGATGTATTTCTGCTTAGGCGTAGCCGTAGAAGACCATAATGCATAATATACCCAAACTCCTTGAACATGATCATAAGAACAAGCTTGTTGGCGTCCAGCAATCGTTTCACCGAACAGATCCAAGCAGATGATAACAATACACACGGTGCTAGTTTGTGGGTATGTGTCATGACAGTGGAAATTAAATTGGACCATGACTGCACCGCCCCTCATTTTGTTATGATTTAGATTCCGACAGGATCTCATGTGTGGCTTTGCCTTCCTTGTATGCTAAGAGTGTATGTTCCCATCCGTTTGGAAGCCGTTCTTAAACAACTGGACCATGAGTATGCCATTGGCTACTGCTGTATAAGCCCCACCAAGACTGGGGTGTAGTCTTAAAGGCGATACCTTTGATAGTTGGTTGATATGCCATGCTCACGCTGGGTGGTATGGTTCAAGAATGTACAAATGCCACCAACAAAAGGGTTAAATGTTCAACGCGAAGAACATCCAGAGGAATGTTACATTGATGAGCTCTTGCATTCAGTTCAACAAACGTTGGTACACCAAGTGATTTCAAGGTAACATCACCAATGCGACCATTTTCCTGCATGAGACATTAACTACTATATTCTAAAGTTATATATATAAAGCTATATGATCATAACGGTCGCGTTCCCCAACGTCCACAGCCATTGCCATCGAGACTGTATATTGTTCTTTAAATACATAGTGAAATAAATGCACCACAGTTCCTGACATTTTCTTGAATAATATCGCCCACATACTGACCCTAACCCCGAGAGAGGATAACAAAACACGCATACATTCATGCTTTTAAGACATTATCCTTTAGTCCATCCGACTGTTTTGAGGGAGGCTAGCATAGTATTATCCAGGCAAAAGTGTACGTAGTTGAATCAGAAAGGCTTCGAAACGGATGTGGAAATACAATCTTACCACACCATATAAAACCAACACGCATGCCATTCGATATCTTAAACATGCACCAGGTGTAGGGGTGGTGTATACAGTGGCCCATTTCATTCCCAGTATCATGGCGCATGTCCACAAACTAGCACCGCGAGCATTGTTCTTCTCTGCTGGGAGATATTCGACGAGACAAATGCGGGGCGTCACACAGTTTGCTTCGGATAATGGTCAAGAAGTGTGGGTAGTCTGTACACTAGGGTCTTCTCCTTAGCAGATAGACATCTGTCCAAGGGAATGAGACAGCTAGCAACCTTCGAAACACTGTCGAAGTTGTCCACATATGCCAATACGTTCGCTGAGTTTGTGAGTTGATAAACCATCTATCGAGAAGTGACTAGCTAACTGGTTCGCCAGGTGTACATGTCGTTATCCCATGGGGTATGAGACACATACATAGAGATGACCTTCTGTAAGCTTGTATACTCATCGGCCATGTACCTTCCTAGTTCAAGATGACGCACAAATATCATATTTAGCAAATATTTAAAATCGTAAGCTAGACACCGGAAAATGAATTGTTTGAAACGTTATGATTAGAGGGACCCTACTCCCAGGAAGTGGTGAATAATTTGTCGGTGTGAGCGACCTATATTTATCAGACAAAGAAATGGAAGCTGGTCCAGATAATTATGGACGTGACGTGGCAAATAAGAATCTGTTATCAGGTAATTGTTCTGATATAACTATTCGGCGCACCTCGCTTACGGCCATTATCGGTGCTAAGTGGAGACTGAATTTCGAAATGCCACATCGCGATATTAATGGTGGTTTTTCATCTTTCCAGAAGGATACGAGCTATGTTATGCGTTTTTATACCTTTAAGTTGAACTAGCAGATGGTTTATGTACAGTTTCGACCATACATACCGATATTATGACAAAAAGTTGAAATTAATATGTGAAAATATCGATTTCTTTTCAATTTCTAGCCGCCAATTTAGCAGCGATCTTGGCTGTGAGTATCAATTGCCAAACCCTAATGAATACTTCATATCACTATTCCATATCAACATGTAATGCTGGATAGAAATCGCGAAACAATAACGCCCATCGTAAGAAAGTAACGGAATGTAGACTTGTTTTCAAATTTCGGTCGCCATTTTGGCCGCCATCTTCAATTTGGAAAACCATTTCTTGCATGAGATGTAAGGTAATTACTTCACCTCAGTATTTCCAACTCAACTGTACGCACGGATGGAGTTGTCTCGACAATAAAGCCCAATGATGTGAATATGAGGGAATTTCGGTGATTTTTCAAAATCTGTCCGCCATTGTGGGCGCCATTTTGGATTTGGGGGACTTTTGTTTGGATATGGTACAAGTTCTTCGCCTAAGTGATCCCAACTTACAATAGTAAGCAGGTGTGGAGTTGTCATGACAATAATGCTCATTGATGTTAAAATCGGCGATTTTCGGCGATTTTTTATTTCTGGTGGCCATTTTGGCCGCCATCTTGGATTTGGGTAAATATTCCTCAACTCAGGTATAAGAGGAATCCTATCTCGAGTATCTCCTGCAAATATATATGCATGTGTGTTGCTATAATAGCAATAACATTGATTGATTCGAAACATAACATCGCGTTATTAACGGAGATTCGGCTTTGACCTATGATACCGGCATTTGGGAAAACGTGATATCGGGCAAAAATATCCTGCAATGAATGCATATTATGGTCCCCGTGTGTTCGCCAATGACTCCTCTATATGATACATGTATAACATGACGCAAAAATTCTAACATTTTCCCACAGAGACAAACGAAAGGTGGTAACATGTCATAAAAATAGCATATTTTCACATTTCGGCGGCCATCTTGGCCGCCATATTGGATTCTGGTGTCGAATTTTTGGCTAATTTGTAAGGGTTGTATATTAGCATAACGAATCGAGCGGAAAAAAACACCACATGTGCTATCATCTTTACTATAATGGCGATCAAAGAGACCTGGTGCATTAAAAGAAAATGGCCGCCATGATGGACGCCATCTTGTCTGGAGTCTCTGCGGCCACTTTTTTTTCTTGTTAACAAGTGAAAAAAATTAGAGGAGACCTTAAAGAAGAAATTTAGAGGGGTGAAGTTGAGTCCTGGGGGGGGGGTGCAGAGGTCGACCAATATCTCCTGGACTATATACTTTAATACCTGACAAACATTATATAGAATTACTCCTTCTGTGAACATCACAATTATAACTTCTGTTTCCATATGAAACTCGCCAATCTAGAATTCCATTATGATTTAAGTACAGAGGCAATCAGGCATGCTGTCTCTCAAATAACAATTTCCAATTTTGATGGCCAAGAAGTCAGCAAAAAAAAAGATTTTGTTTTTAAATGATTCCATGATTCAATGTTCTCATTGAATGTGCCCTCACTATATATATTGCTGCTCATTGTCTGACCCAGAAGATTTAGGGCAACATTTCTATCAACTAATTTAACAATACAATAAAACAAGACAGTCAATGACTGTGGAGACGCTCACCTACTGTAAAGATGTGCATACTATTGTAAAATCTTCAACCCCATTTTAAACAAGATAATCTTAACCATACCACAGCCTAAGTTCACAAAATTCCTTTTGCACATCCCTCTTATGTAGAAATTTTACAACTGGAACCGGTGCTTCAACTCTCAAACTTTTGGGAATTTCCAACCTGACATCTTCCATAAAGTTAAAAGTTGTGGCCCATTTTGGTATAACAGTTTAACCTGAAGTAGGCAAATATGGACTGTTGGTTTAAAAACATACTGGTTGGAAAATAAAATCAAACTATGAGAATATGTTTATCATGACAGTTTGATTTACAATTTTACATACCGGGTATACTCTTATAACTTTCTGTTTTATTACAGGCCGATACATGTTGTTACATGCATCACTGAATACATGTAATGGTCAGTATCTATTCATTCAATAAGATAACGAAGTCTGACAAATGGATTATAGTAAATCAGTCTCGGTAATAATTGGTATAGTATAATTCAGATTAAAATACTTTTATTTGTTGAAAACTTAACAAGATCTAGTATTCTGATAATACATGTACATGTATGTGGAATTTTTTTTTATAATCAAACCCACTCAGGGCACGTGGTTCGACGATATATATCCCAGCACATGAATTTGCGGGCAATAAAAGCAGTTTTACTGACAAAAGTACTGTGTTCTGCCATGACAGGTACCTCCTACAGGACTAGTCAGTCTCATTAACAACTAATAGGTCAGTCGCTTGCCATCTGAACAAACTGAGGGACCCATTCATTAGTTTGTGTCAAAATGTACATAAATTATTTGGGAACTACAGTTGTCATATTAACAAACAACATAAGTTTGTTTTCGCTCCTCAGACAAAGCAACCATCTTGACATGCCGGTACGTGTATACCAGTATATTGATCCAAATCAAATGTCAGATGCAGAGTTGGAAAAATTAGACACACTATGTCAGACATTGTCAGTTATGGGTAAAGTTCTCTAAATGGACTTGTTTTTCCACCTGTTTCCAATTGTCACATGTTCAGATTAATTCACATGCATCAATATTTGTCCAAACTCATTCTTGTATTGTGGCTCGGACTACCGGTAGTATAGCTCACCAGTGACCCTGGCAGTGTTGGTATCCAGTCTGCTGGAGATGTTAGGATTCATCGGATGATTTGACGGTTCCAATGGTGGAAAATCTACTAACATACCATGATAAAATGAGCAATATGAATCCTTCAATGTTCAAACTAATTGCATACCTCTTTTAAGGGTATATAGGCAATCAGAGCAGAGGGCTTTTCAGAACAATATCTCGAACATTGCTCCAAGATAATCAACGAGACTACTATTGGAATATTTTCAAAATCCCATACAGTACTAGACTACCAGTAGATCGTGTCACCACGACAAATTGATACCGATAAAGCTTTGTTAATGGATTGCTAATTTGGCTGAATTATTTACTTCTCAATATCAATATGAGATATTATCAATGTAATCAGCTTCTCTTCCACCAGTGAGGACATACCTATTGGTCCACATCCACATATCATAAAGATGAATCAACACCCATATGGGACTTGCTCAAATACGAAACTCATTTTAAAGAGACCATTGATCAAGAGAAGGGAGTTTCTAGTTTTAATATTTACCAAATATTTATTATTTTATAACATTGATATTATGGGGTGGGTTCTGGTTTCTGACAAGGAAAAAATTGAACTGAAAAAAAAAATTGTTTGATAAGTTTCATTATTATAAAGCTTACATGATTGGTGTGGTTATTTAAAACCTTTCGTACTCTTTGTCCTACAAATTTAACATTTAAATTTGAGTATGAACTACCTGTAGAATCAGTTCCTGGTAACATACACTTTTCAGATTAAAAAACATCTGCTGATGTTTGTTATTGTAATACAATGTTTTGTCTTCCAACACATGTACATATATGGTGCACATAATGTCAACATCTGAATCTCATACCGGTATCAGGTTTGGTCAAATGGGATTGGATATTCAAGAAGGGGCAGACATTGCAGATTTAATACTCTGCACTCAAATTAATTGAATTAAGAATTTGTATGTATGTCAATGTGAACACTATAATTTCTAAGCTGAGTGTATAATTCTAACTACTTATTTTGAAGTAAATTTGACAAGTAGCTGACTCTTGTAGTCTTCAGAGTCCCAGTCTTCTCAGTCTTTACAGTCAGGTAGGCGACTCCACAGTCATTGACTCTTGTTTAGTAATTATTTAGTAATGTTTAATTTACTGGCAGCCGTGCTCTTCTCCACACAAAAGGCGATGTGGGAGGAAACAAAGAGGAAGAATATGACAAATATAAGCTTTTTGAATCATGCACCATTGGTTATTAATTGCACTCCTCTGACGCACAACCATATAAGAATATTTCAGTGGTATAAAATAGCTTCCATACAACAAATAAGAAGTTAGAAGGCCCAACTTTTATTTCTGGCAAAAACAACAATTCCGTTTCGCACTATATTCTGCTAATTGGATTTTTATGATCTCATTTCACTCCACTTTTATCGTTTCAAAGTACACTTCAGTTATCATTATTTGTTATATAATCTAATATTCTAGCAAATCCAGTTCATAATCAGCACATTCGGCCAGTTTTTATTTTATGATCACTTTTTATTTATCATATAAAGGTATTTAATCAGAGAGATTGCGATATTTCATATGCAATTTTATTGCTTTAAATAGTAATGATATGGTCAGAAATTAACTTTTTATGACAAAAAGTTGATAGAGTAGGAATTTGGTGTGGGGCCTGAGTATCCCCCTCACCCAGCAGCAGAATTAAAAAATATATATATATAAGTTTATCTCGCCATTTCATAACTATATAAAGCAAATTAAGCAATAAAATCATACGTTTAATTTTTGTCATATGTAGGTGCTGGGTGGGAGGGGGGGGGGGGGGGGGGGGGGGGGGGAGATACTCAGGCCTGGGTATCTCCCCCCCCACCCCAAATTCTTACTGTAATCAAATTTTGCTCATATAAAGTTAATTTCTAGCCATTTCATGACTACTAGTATATAAAGCAAATTAAGCAATAAAATCATACGTTTAATTTTTGTCATATGTAGCTGCTAGGTGGGGGGGGGGGGGGGGGAGATACTCAGGCCTGGGTATTTCCCCCCCCCCCACCCCAAATTCTTACTCTATCAAATTTGTTCATATAAAGTTAATTTATCGCCATTTCATAACTATATAAATCAAATTAAGCAATAAAATCATACGTTTAATTTTTGTCATATGTAGCCGCTGGGTGGGGGGGGGGGAAATACTCAGGCCTGGATATTTCCCCCCACCGCAAATTCTTACTCTATTAAATTGTTCTCATATAAAGTTAATTTCTCGCCATTTCATGACAATATAAAGCAAAATAAACGATAAAATCGTAAGGTAATATTTTGACATATTTATGCTATTGTGTGAGGGGTTCAAAATAATAATTTTTTTTTTTTTTTTTAAATAGTTTTCTCGGCATTTCTTACCATAATAATATAAAATAAGTGAGGAAAAAAATATGAGTGAGGGGGAAGATACCCAGGGCGGGGGGGGGGGGGGGGGGAAGATACCCAGGGGGGGAGATAAACTGTTACACCGGTATTATGAATTGGAATTTTTTTTGGACAAAATATTTCCTTTAAGGTGATATTTGGAGCCGATGATGACCAGAAATTTGGATTTATCATCATTCAACTTTAGTTTATTATCGAGCATCCAGTTCTTGACATCACAGAATCATGTTTCTATTAAACGACATTTGGTTATACAGCAATTAAATCTTGAATTTTGAAATATGATGACTCCCTTGGAGTGCTATCCATTTATATTATTTATTGCCCTGGGATTTTTTTGTCAAGTGATACGACAAATACAATACAACGATTGTTCACTTTGACTCATTTGCAAATCTAATATCGCATTTTATGGAAATAGTTGATCAGAGTCATGATTTACGAGCACTGAGTATATAAAAATTAGAGTGATGGTTGAGATTTGCATGGAAATCTTTGGATAATTGTTTAATGAATATCGATGTAGCGATCATAGCAGAGATATTATAGGATGGAGATGCCAATTTAACACTGATTAGTATCCATAGTGAGATATCGATTATAGTGACAGTGTTAGAGGATAGCTCAGTCACCAAGTTATCTCTCTTACACATAATTTTGATGGGCAATGACACTGCAGCCCAAATTTGATCAATGGATAATTTTGAAGATAGGGTCTCCCTTCCCAACAACAATAACAACAGCAATAACAAACGAAAGTGTCAAAATGACACTATAGCTCAATAGCGGAATGCGGAAAGTTTAAATGTGTAAGCTACAGCAGACGTCAACATTAAGAGTTTGAGTTTGAAGTTTGAGATCAATTTTAAGAAAAATGCTGGCTATATGAGGTGTTAAAGTATTTATGTCATGCAAATAGTAACATCCAAGATGGTTGCTGACAGCCATCTTTTTCATTGAAAACCGTTCAAATTCGATAGCCTCCATCTAGAAGTGATCCTGTTTATAGAATGGCGACGTAATCTATAATAATAACGAGAGGCCGATCACGATCGGCAGATGTTAACCCATCCCTTGGCGATAAAAATTGACTATGATCGGATAAATGAGAGTTGAATTATAGAGTATACTGTTATGTACTATTATAGACAAATGTACATAACACAAATTATTGGAATTTATGGGTCACTGGCATTTATATAAGAGAATACACTGGTACAGGATCGGTAATGCTAAACCAACAGAGCCTTGGGTTAAATGTGAAAGGTGTGACCTGGACATGGATACTTAGGTTAAGAGAGTCCAATTTAAGTTTACAATAATAATGTGTCAAATTCTACCAATAATATAGTATACAGATAAGCCACCACACTGCTGACCCATTAATATCAATTATTTAGCAGAGCTGTCAACAAATCACAGGAATTGTTTATGTTGAAAACTGACCTCTCTATTAAACCAATAACAATTATAATGATCTCAGACCATCTGAAGATATAACTCTGCAGCACAGATGTCCATGTCTACTGTTAATATCATGTGATGTTTATTGTTGAATCTTTATTTTAAATTAGATACCATAGCCTTCTTTATCAGATTATTTGCACACTGGCATAAGAGACATCAGAAAATAATATAGCCTTATCAATAGCTAAGTAGTCCAAAGGCATGGGATCGAATTGGTGAATTGGATTTAATGTTTCTCCAAACAGATTTACCAGTACATAACACAAGATTTTGGACAGATTTAAACAAATTTGGTGAGGTGATTCGGGGTACCCTTGGCAGAGTTATAATTGTGTTAGTTTTTCAAATTTTTTTAACTTAAAACAAAAATTGTTTTTAATTATTTTTTAAAAAAAGATTGGGAACCTTTTTACCAACTTGTATCATAATCATCAATATCTAAATGAAAACCAATGAAAGAGTCAATGACATTTTGTTTATTATTATTATAAAACATAAAAATAAAAAAATTTTACGAAAAAGGGTCATAACTCCTTTAAAATAAATTGGATCGAACCCATATTCAAACTCGAACTGTATTTTGGGCTGAGAAACCTATATACAAAATTTGGTTCCGATCAAATAGAAAATGTTAGAGTTATCGCATTATGCCCAAAGTGTCTACGGACATTGACACTATGTGTACCATACTATGGTATAGGTGCACATAAAAAGTTTTATCTCATGCAGACTACAAGAAAAATATATCAAACCTGGTGTGCCCCTTTAATATTTCAATTCACATTTGTAATCAATTGAAATTAATGTCCAACAAATCTACTAAACACAATCACATTATTAATCTCCAATAGTAATGCTATTATTATATAAACCAATGAAACCAGATTATGCCTTTAAGATGGAATTTAAATAACCATGCATATAAAATATATAGTAGAAACATTCCATCTGTGCTATCTCATCATATGGTCAGAGATACTTTATAGAGTATAAAGTATATATGATATGGCCAACACATCCCCTAGTAGTTAATTCTCTCAATGCAAGAGAGAGACAATTCATGGCATTGTAACTGGATACTATCTCTGTGTGCAAAGACAACCTCAGACCTGATTTATAGGATTCTATTTGGACAGTGCAAACTGGGTATCTTTGATATATTTTAGCGATGAATAAAATAATCAAAAGACCATAACTCCATTAAAATATATCGGATCAAACCCATATTCGAACTCGATCTGTATTTTGAGTTGAGAAACTCACATACAAAATTTGGTTCCTATCAGTTGAAAAATTGTAGATTTATTGAAACATGCATGAATTCTATGTCAAAGGGCCATAACTCCATTAAAAAATATTGGATCAAACCCATATTCGAACTCGATATGTATTTTGGACTGAGCAACTCGCATACCAAATTTGGTTCCGATCAGATAAAAATTGTTTGAGTTATGACAGCATGCGTGAATTCGAAGTCGAAAAAGGGCCATAACTCCGTAAAAAAAAACAAACTCGGATCAAACCCATATTTGAACTCGATCTGTATTTGGTGCTGAGAAACCCATATACAAAATTTGGTTTTGATCGGATAGAAAATTAATGAGTTATCGCACCATGCGTAAAGTGTCTACGGACAGACAGACAGACAGACAGACAGACAGACAGACGGACAGACGAACGGACGGACGCACGACGAGTGGTCAATCCGGACGTCGACATTATGTTTACCATACTATGGTATGGGTAAACATAAAAATCGACGAAAAGTCCTTCTTGTTCATCCCCAGTGGTTGGAGGGTTCGTAGAGTGAAAATCCACTGTGGTTAAGCTGTGTCACTGGTGACATCGGAGAGTGAAAAACTCGAGGCCATATCTGAGTGTTGAAGTTGGCGAGGAAGGCAAAAAATCGAGATAAAACTCCAGAGAAAAGCTTCAACACTCAGATAACCTGCAGTACTAAAAGTCCTTCTTGTTCATCCCCAGTGGTTGGAGGGTTTGTAGAGTGAAAGTCCACTGTGGTTAAGCTGTGTCACTAGTGACATCGGAGAGTGAAAAACTCGAGGCCATATCTGAGTGTTGAAGTTGGCGAGGAAGGCAAAAAATCTAGTTAAAACTCCAGAGAAAAGCTTCAACACTCAGATAACCTGACGTAATCTATACACCGAGAGCGCACAAACTGATTCCGCGTTTTAATATCAGCTGACTATGATTACGTAATGCAAAGAATAAATTTCAAGATGATGCTGGTGTCCATGTTTTTCAATGCTACCATCTAGTGGTCACCTCAAAGATCCGTATGAAGTTTGGTGACGATTGGATGAGGGATGTGGTCGGTAGGGTGTGCAAAAGGATTTAGTTATGAAAAAAGTTAAATCCAAGATGGCTGCCGGCGACTATGTTTTTCATCGGAAATCATTTAAATTTGATAGCTCCCATCTAGAGGTGATCCAAAACATGCCTATAAGGTTTCAAAACATTTCTCTGATAAATTCGGGCTGAAGGGTGTACCGATGTATGGATGGCTACTGGTAGCCATGTTTTTTTACTGAATTTTGGTAAAAGGTAATGGCTCCCATCTAGAGGTCACCCCGAAGATCCATATAAAGTTTGGTAACGATTGGATGTGGGATGTGGCCTGCAGGGTATGCCAAAAGATTTAGTCATACAAAGAGTAAAATCCAAGATGGCTGCCGGCAGCTATGTTTTTCATCGAAAATCATTTAAATTTTAGAGCTACCATCTAGAGATGATCCTAAACATGCCTGTAAATTTTCAAAACATTTCTCCAATAAACACAGGCTGCAGAGTGTGCCAATGGATTAAAATTCAAGATGGCTGCTGGCCGCCATGTTTTTTTAACAAATTTCAGAAAAGAAATGATGGCTCCCATTCTGTAAAAAAATAATATAAATAAAAATACAAGCTTGAACAAAATTGCGTTCACAGATGGACGGATGGACAGATGGATACTATTAAACATGAATGGACAGATGGACAAGCTGACTCCTATAAAAAGAGAGATTTTCCATTGAAAAACCACCCAGTAAACACAGTCAAACAGCAAAGTTTTCTAAATATTGTAACATTTGCTGTCCCTCAGTATTTGTTAGTGAGTTATCATTTAATCATTTTATAACCAGAATTCTAAATAAAAGTGCAGCAAATAAAATAAAACCATCATCAAAACATAGGTGTAGTTGTTGACATATCTCAACCAAATATTTCCCAAAATAAATGTGTAGTGAGAACTGTCTTCTCTATTTGAAAGCTCTGGCCTGGACCCTGCTTCATAAACCTTCATAAACCCAGGATGACAAGGAGGGGGGTTGTGGAGGTGTCTCACTCCTGCAACATAGGTTGTTATATCAACTAAAGTGACAGAGTTAGAGGATAGCTCAACTACCAAGTTGTATATGCTCAAATTATTTAGAGGGTGGGGCATCCGGTACATTGTGGACTTATTGTTTCCCTTCCCAATGACAAACAAAGCCTCCCACAGTTGGAAATTTCTACACCTCTATTGTTAAATATTTTCCAACTGATGGCTATGTTGAAAACTAAGAACTATCAACATATTTTCAACCTAATTTTGGTCTGAAATATCCAACTAATGTGTAAGGCAGGATATTTTGAACTATTGAAAACAAAATGGGGAGATACCACTGAACATCTTACCCCTTTCTTACGTTGTTCTACCATGTTTCAAATTGTTCACAGCCTGCAAAACTATCGGAATTTAAGAGTAACCTTAGTGCAAATAGTTAAGGGATAACTGGGATACAGTGAAGCTACCATTCTACAAAACACAAACAAAAGAAGCAGTTATTTTAGCAAGTTGTGAGATTAACACCTTCATGACATAAGCAATATATTAAACATGGCTCATGAGCTGCTAACATGTGACAGAATTGGTGTGAAGGCATCTGGCTGCATTCCAGCTACCTATAGCTATAGAACATCAAAGGAATAGCCTGTCACACATGGGTGTAACCTGTATTCACCAGAATTTATTAGTTTCTCCACACAACGTTTATGTGCTGCTGACTATTTTTTAGGTTAATTGATCACTTATACTACTCAACCCTATCAGTACCATGTTTTTTTGCTCATAACGCTTCCTCTGAGATGGCTTGTGGTTCGTCCAGCACATTCAAAATGGAAAATTTGAAAACTCAAATTTAAGTTCAGAATAACTGATATTAATAATATTTCAGTCAGAATCATCCCCTTCTAGCATAAATAAACTCACCTGTGGAGAAGTCAGTGGCCGAGTGGATAGCATACTGGTCTCTCGTGCTAAATGTCCGGGGATCGATTCCCGGTCGGGTATTCTGACAAAAATCCAAACTTGGTCAGATTATATACCATGTTGTACGACTGAAAAGTCTCATTCGTGATCACACAATATATATCCGAATACAAAACTGACTTCCCTTCACGGCGACATCATGTCCAGGTATGTTGTCGTGAGTGCGTGTCTTCGCAATGTCGTCTTCGCAATCTCTGTTCTTGTGCATGAATACCTACCTGTATGACACAACCATGTGTCTACATGAATACAATTTGTGGTCAGCCTTCACATTTAGCCGATTGTCTTTAGACTGAGTGTCTAAGATTTTTGTTGCGGAAGACGTTTTTGTTAACCATAGTTCGCCAGCTTAGCATGCCGCTATGGTTATTGCATGCCGCTATATATATGGTGACAATGGTGTATATCTCCCTCGGCCATTATTCAGTTTCCGAAAATTGCTGTATGTCTCTATAGACTTGGTGTCGAAAGACATTCGATATAAATATCGAACATGTTACCGTTTGCTTTCACACAAGTCGAAAGCACTGAATGTAAATATTTTCAATGGCGTCGAAAAATCTTCATAGAAAACAAAACTAAATAAATCTGTTACAAAATCAAAAGCCAAATACAATCGGCAATAAATATTTTAGCCATGTTAATTAAAACACACAGCGAAAATACCTGGCATGCGTCTTATATCACCATGCTCCACCATAGGCGAGTTCATTTATGCTAGAAGGGGATAATTCTGATTGAAATATTATTAATATCAGTTATTTGTAAAACTTAAATTTGGCGTGCTTCTCATATAGCCAGAATAAGAAAGTGATGATAGTGGATACGTGGTCCACGCACAATCTGTGGGGGCAAGTTTATTTATAATAGAAGCAGATAGAAGGGGATAATTCTGACCAAAATATTATTAAGGAATTATGACGTAGAATTCAGTTACCGTAATAGGAAAGGGTGAGTAGTGATCTATCAAATAAGTCATGTGGCCAGATTTAACGTCATCTAGGTGGTCCCTATTATAAAGTGATCTTGGCTAGGTGTTATTTGTTGTGCCACAGTCCTAGGAATCACTGTCCATGTAATATTAAATTTGATTAAAATATAACAAATAGTTCTAGATATGTTACCTCTACTATACAGATAAAAGGTACAGTTGGGCAACTTCAGATTTTGTTATTATGTAAACCATCATTTCATTGGCTGAAGACCACCCCCTGTGCTCTATCACTAAAACGAACATGGATTTTTCGTTCGAAAAAAATGCATTTATCTCCCCACAATTGACATGTGACAATTAAGTTAATTGTTCTTAATGCGCTCGTTGGGTCATATCAACTCTACCTGGTCTGAGTTGTACATAAATCGTGATTTTCCATCCAAATATCAGCATAAATTCACATTTATTGAATTGTTGAAAATCATTTTTAATGACGCACAGCAACTTCCTGTAGTGTCTCTATTCAGTTCCTTATTACAATTACTTATTTAAAATTTGCAGCCAATCCTAGTACAAGTTTAATATCTCCCATTTCCCCTCTTGGGATGCGGAGCTAACCGGGAGCTTGGAATATAAAATTTGCTTTCACATCTCAAGGTATCAACCACCCCTAGGGCCCTACTTGAAAATATATAGATATATTAGTTTGAGATGGTCATAATTTCTACATTTCTCTAGTAATGAGAATGAGTTAAAATGTGCACTTAGTAGTGTACAGCAGAGCCAGTTTTACCACACCCGACGTCTGTTTACTCACATCCGTAATCCCTTTTATTCGGATTATCACCGGGTGCGAATAAGTAAAATGGTATTTAATTAGAATGGATATGTTTTTCCAAAATCGTAAAGAATTCCACCGAGTTTGCACCTGAAGGAATATTCGAGTAACTAACAGCTATTTTCTCGTAAGTGGGTAAAGATACTAACAATCTGAATACACCATCGTTTCAAGAAAAAAATATGGAATATTATGATATAAACTCAGAATTCGCGAATGTTTGTGTGGCATAAAAATTTGTACTCTGTAATTTCTTGCAAATCATCTGCCAATGAAAATGCAGTATACAAACTTTTTACTTTCCAAACTGTTCTTTGTATAACTATAATAACTAAATATAAAATATTGATTTAATATTATTAAATAATATTTTATTCAACTAACAGTGATTCCTAGGGACTGTGGTTGTGCATCCATTTGTTTTGCCATAACTATCTGTCAGTATCTGCAGATATTTCAGTGCAGGAACCTGTAACTTTATAACCCTGTGGTGACTCCAGTAGCATTCTTTAATGAAAAGAATGTAAATAATTTTAAAGTAAAATGTCTCTATACAAATGCTGACAGTACAGCAATAAAATGGATGAGCTAAAGAAACAAGTGAATGAATTACAACCAGCTATAGTGGCAGTAATAGAGACAAAGCCAAAGAACTACAGATATGACTGTAAAAAAAAATTAACACCTGCTGAGATAGCTATCAATTAAGGGGTATGAAATGTTTCACTGTGGGCTAGGTGTCAGAGAGGGAAGAGGCATCACTCAATGTACGTGTTAAGGAAGAATTGCAAGCTACAATACATGACTGTCCAAATGAGTTTGCTGAATCAGTATCCACAGAAATACAGATAAATAGCACAGATAACTTGATGTACAGGAGTCCGAACGGTACACAAAATAATAATAAATTACTCTTGGATCTGATAAATCACCTGAGGAAAACAAAGAATAAACATGTTAGCAGTGGGAGATTTTAACTACCCGGATATTGACTGGAATAACATGAG
The DNA here is from genome assembly GCA_032622095.1 of Siphonodentalium dalli. Lineage (NCBI taxonomy): Eukaryota > Metazoa > Mollusca > Scaphopoda > Gadilida > Siphonodentaliidae > Siphonodentalium > Siphonodentalium dalli. The sequence goes on from CP136068.1 coordinate 65,173,358, forward strand.
GCCAAATGCATGGACGAATCTTCACCATGAGATGATTCAACAGTCCACATCACAGAAGATATAGTTCAAGATGAATATATTTCAGGTAAGTAGCTAGTTTACGATAATAAAATTATTAGATTTATAACAAGTCCAAATTTTATGAGTAAACTATACTTAATACCTGAAAAATATTCAGGCCCGCCTTTAATACCTCCCCTATGTTTAATTCAAGCCTCATGGTAGCCTATATGATCGAGTGCCATGAGATTTTAAGTGAGGATATATCCACCGGATGACATATTTACTTCGGTTAGCAAAAAAATGTGATCCAGAAACGGACCAATATTATTAAGTAGGGTGAGATATTACATGGTTTATGCGTTGAGGTCGTGATTTAAAGAGTTCAAGATGAATATTTTTCAGGTATTATTGTAGTTTGGACATGTTCATGATCAAACAGTTTTTACCAGCTCATAATGAATCCCTTCCCCATATTAATATGACTGTTCATATTTAACACTAAAATCTCATTAAAACATATTTGTTCGAAATCCATTTCTGCAGTATCCAAGATGAGTTGTTGAAATAGCACATAGTCTAATTGCTTGCTGATATCTTTAGAAAATATAGAAGAAATGAATATTGAAAATGCCAGTTGTGATATCTTACAGCCATTTTCGAGCAAATAATAACGTAAATTATGATATATTTGTCATTGAAAGGAGACCTAAATCCCCCCCCCCAAACATTGATGAAAACATACAACAGTTGGAAATTTCATGCCTGATGAGCAGTGAATAACTTTAGAAAAAAAATACATAAATGGAGACTTTCTACACACATGTCAACCCCCCATCCCCCACCCCCCCCCCCCCCCCACCTGGTGGGAAAGTAGGGCAGCTATAAATACTGTTTAAACCTTAAACAATTCAGAACTTTGTGCAGAGACGCTCTGAATTGTGAAGATATGTTGAGGCCTATTTAATTACAATACACACTACATGAACGTTTGCACCACCTATAAAATTTGTTTTTAGATAATTCAACTGTAAATGTCATTGTAAACCGGTTCACACCCCTCGGCCAATCAAATTGCTCCAATTCATGAACAATATTTCTTGTATGAACCTGTATTTCGACGGGGCCAAAATAAAGAATTGAGCTAAATATCACACATAAATTTACATTAATTGGATATTAAGCTGAAAGGAGATCGGATCGGTAGGTGTGAAATTCTAACAAAACGTCATAATGATAGCACCAGTCACTCTCAAAGTTAAAATACGGATCATACAATCAGTAGCGGTCATAGAGGGAGTGTGCTGCATCGGTGGGGGCCCAACACTTTCGATTGAATATTTTTTGGTTTGTCGGGAGGGGTGGGGTGATTGGAAGTAAACTGAACGAAATCCAAACCTATTTGGAATGTATAATCCACAATAATCATGTAATGATCTTTAGAATGATACCATTGAGAAAATTCCACATACTGTTCACATATACATGCATGTACGCCGAAAATGCAGGCAATATATCGTCGGCTGTATTCAAAGACCTCGTAAAACCATTTTTCGAACGAAAAGTGTTTTCCTCGGATTCGGAATCTACGTATCAAAATACATCATATAAATTCTTATCAGGGCTGAAATCCGATCAGAAATCAGAGTTTTAGGCATGTGACCGAACCTCGTATTTTCATTGGACATTTTTGACAGTTCAGAAAAGACGTAAACATTATACGAGGTTTCTGAGCAAGAACAGCGGCCACGTTGTTGACAGAAACGTCATATAAATTATGCGCCAAAAACTTTGCATTATTGTCAAGGTGCGGATGGAGGAGGTGTCGCATTAAAAATGGAATTATTGGGACTAGTGTTTTATTTTGGCAACATTATCACTGATTCTGAATCCCGTTTGTCGCACAGCAAAAAGTGGCAGCCAAAATAATAAGGATATCGGCCCTATCACCAAGGTCACTCTCCAAATTTAACGAAGTTTTTGCCGATATATTCTGAATACACCGTGTGTTGATATGTTCTGAATACACCCGTGTTATATGCTCTGAATGTAGTTGAATACACCGTGTGTTGATATGTTCTGAATGTAGTTGAATACACCCGTGTTATATGCTCTGAATGTAGTTGAATACACCGTGTGTTGATATGTTCTGAATACACCATGTGTTGATATGTTCTGAATGTAGTTGAATACACCATGTGTTGATATGTTCTGAATGTAGTTGAATACACCATGTGTTGATATGTTCTGAATACACCATGTGTTGATATGTTCTGAATGTAGTTGAATACACCGTGTGTTGATATGTTCTGAATGTAGTTGAATACACCGTGTGTTGATATGTTCTGAATGTAGTTGAATACACCGTGTGTTGATATGTTCTGAACACACCGTGTGTTGATATGTTCTGAATGTAGTTGAATACACTGTGTGTTGATATGTTCTGAATACACTATGTTGATATGTTCTGAATACACCGTGTGTTGATATGTTCTGAATGCACCGTGTGTTGATATGTTCTGAATACACTGTGTGTTGATATGTTCTGAATACACCATGTGTTGATATGTTGATATGAGTGTCCAATCTATCCACCCAAGAGGTGTATCAAATCATACGAGTGTCCTATGCTAAACAGCGGATGTCCCAATTGACAAACTACCCAACTAGTGTCTAAATATGTATTCAACTGCTATCCCAAACCACAAAAGTGTGTCCCAGCCATCCAACTAGTGTAACAACCCATCAAATTGGTGTCACAAAACCACATATCGAGTGCCCCAGACCAACTAATGAGTGTCCCAAAATCAACAAAGGAATACTAAAGACACATAACGAATAATTGAAACCACCATGAATGTATAAAACCATCAGATTAGAGACTCAAACGGTATAGTTAGCACTCCAAACCATCCAATGAGTGTCCCATACAATTTACTAAGACTTCTAAACCATCCAACGAGTTTACCAAACCACGGGATACTCGTTGTATGGTTTAGGGAACTCATTTGACACTCTGTTGATAATTTGGTACCCTCGATGGATAGCTTTGTACACTAGTATGGTTAGGGCACTCATTAGATGGTTTTAGACACTTAATAATGGATGGTTTCAGACACTTGTATATAGTTGGTTGGTCTTAGAAACTTCAAAGAAACTGAAACACTCGATCGTTGTGTGGTTTGGGCCACTCTTTGGGTGAGTTGGGGATACTGATATATAGGATGGTTTGGGACACCCGATGTGTAGTTTGCGACATCTGTTGGATGGTTTGAAACAGCACATGGGTGGTTTGAAACAGCACATGTGTGGTTTGAGACACTCGGTGTGTGGTTTGGAACAATAACTGGGTTGTTGGTACACTCATTTGGGTAGCTTATGACACTTGCTGGGTGGTTTGGCACACTGCATGGTTCATTTGGGACACTCAAATGGACACTTGGGCCATTTAGATGGCATAGAACACTTATTGTGTGGAGTATAGGACAAAATGGGTGGTTGGGACAATATATGAGTGGTTTGGTGCACTCGTTTGATAGTTTGGAATACTCATTGTGTGGTTCAGACACCCGTTAGATGGTTTGGAACACATGCCTGTGTGATATGTGACACACACTGTGTGGCTTGGACCACTCATTTGATTGGGACAGTCATATTGTGGTTTGGGTCAGCCGTTGGCTGTTTTGGATACTATTATACCCGTTTTATGGTTTGAAGTATTCATCGGATGGTATGGAACACTTATTGTGTGGATTAAAATGCCTGTTGGGTGGTTGGGGACACTATACCGTGGTTTGGAACACCCGATGGGTGGTTTGTGCAATCATTATATGGTTTGGGACACTATTAAATGGGGTGGACTGGGCCACTCATTGGAACATTTGAAACATTCATTCGTTGGGTGCCTTCGGACACGCTTTGTATGTTTTATGACACTATTTGGTTGAATATGAACAGTAAGTTGGGTGGTTTAGCACACTCACTGTAGTGTGTAGTTTGGAACACTGCTTTGTTGGATGGTTCGGAAAACTACGTATGTGACCCAAACCACGTAACCTGGGTGTTTTGGGATACTTGTTGTATGGCTTTTGAAACCCATTGGATGGCATGGAACAATACTTGGTTGGATTGGGACAACCATTGAGTGGATTTGGGATCCTCGCTTTAGCCTCCAATCAAATAATTAGTGTTAGTTTTACTGATTATCAGTCCATTTTATTAGTGGATTATTATACTGCGTCAAATAACAACCACGAAATACACACGTCGCATGTTCCAAAGTTTGGCAACTCGTATGCTCGAGTCTACTGGGATAACAGGGTTGCAACAACAAACTCGAGGATCATGACCATCCTTTACGCTTTATTTGTCGAAACCACTCTGCAGCAACGGGTTCATGTTAGAGGCATTTATTTTCAAATATATCAAGGCACCAAATGTGATGTTTTTAACACGCACCATTTCATTCCTCGTATCATTTGAGAAGAACCTGTATGAATTTTATGTTAATTGGCTCTACATATTGCTATCAGTTTTGGTGACCCGCCCGTCCCTATTTCGGACTCAAGCGGCACCACATTTGACATCATTAAACCACAAACTTAGACTCATTATGGAGATAAATATATATAAAATTGTTGAAAATTGACGAGTATACAAATTCGTATCAAATTTAAGGCCCCCATTTCTCTCACCCAAATGGCACAAATTTGGCGTATTTAAACCACACAATTAGATTCCTTGAATCACGGAGAATAATATGTATCAGTCTGGTGGAAATCGGCGCTAAACATATTTTTTATAAATTTTTGTGTCTCTCTCATCCTCTGTGGACCCCTGTCTCGAATGGAACCACTTTTGACATCTTTAAACCACACAATTAAGACTCCTCATATCATGGAGATGGTTATTTATAAGTTTGGTGCTAATCGACGACTAAACAATTTTTAATCAAATTTAGTTCCCACCCCACACAATCTCTCATACAAAGAGTATCAACATAGCATCACATAAGATAAGAATGTGTATCAATTTGGTGAAAATTAGCGCAAAAATTATTGTGTATCAAATATGGTGCCCCTCTCCTTTTCAGTGCACCCCTGACTCGAATGACGCCAGTTTTAAGCCACACCATTAGACTCCTCATACCATGTGGATGATTATTGTATAAGTTTTGTATCAATCAGTGACTAAACCAATTCTTATCAAATTTAGTACCTACCCACCCCCCCCAATCACATCCAAACGACACCAATTTGGTGCCTTTAAATCATACAATTAGATTCCTTGTATCATGGAGAAGAATGTGTATCAATTTGGTGGAAATCGGCGCTAAATTTAGTTTTATCAATTTTGGGGCCCTCTCCCCTTCCGTACATCCCTGACACGTTTGACATATTTAAACAACACCATTAGATTCTTCATATCGTGGGAATGATTATATAAAAGTTTGGTGGCAATCGGCGGCAAACATTTTTTCTGTCCCTCCCCTTTTCAGCCCCTGACAACAGCGTCACTTTAGAAAATTCTAACCCGCACCATTTTCTTTCTCGTAAAAAGTTACTCCTAGTAGACCAGTTTGGTGCCATCTAAATGGTCCCTCGGCGCTAAACTTGGTTTACCAATTTTGGTGCCACTCTCCCCTTCCGTGCATCACTGACTCGAACGGCGCCACTTTTGACATATTTAAACCGCACCACCAGATTCCTTATCTCATGGGGATGTTTAAATATAAGTTTCGTGGCAATCAGCGACAATTTTTTTCTTCTGCCCCTCCCCCTTTTCTGCCCTGAAAACAACGGCGCCACTTTAGAAAATCCTAACCCGCACCATTATCTTTCTCGTAAAAAGTTACCCCTAGTAGACCCCTTTGGTGCCATCTAGATGGTCCCCTGTGAATTTCTATAGAACACAGACAGACAGACAGACATTCGCAAATATAGATATAGATATTTAAAATAAAATAGTTTAAAGTACATGGTTCGAACAAAACCCCAAATCTCTTAACAGTCATATTTCAATGATATAAATATTTTAATTTAACTTGCATATTTTTGAGAAGCACTCTTGTTATCGAAATCACATCATCGACCTGTACTGTGAGAGCCTCCTTTCGAAGGATATCATGTTTCACAAGCAACATGAGAAATAACATCAACACATAATATCAACTCACTTTTTCAAACGAATTGAATTTTTAACTAAAATTTAAGAAAAAGTCCAAATACTGGGCATCCAAAATTGAGAATAAATTTAGTATTGGGGCTTGTAGACATGATAACGTCTACCTACCAACTTTCAACTTTTCTGTGATCTCAGAGAATGGTAGGAATTATAAATGTTGGGTGACAGCCTCCATTTTTGTGTGGTATTGAGAGGTTGGGACAGGTCAAGATTATATAATGAGTTTTAGGGTATTAGTATAACTTCCATACCTGGAATCAGTTGAGAATAATTGAATTTGCGTTAAAACTCAAACAATGACAGAAACTATAGGCTGCCCAGTAAGTTGTATTCCAGGTAAAATGAGTAAGGACGGCAGCTGGCAGATTTCAAAATGTGTTATTCAGTTTGTTTAGCTCAGGTATGAGATTATCTTGTAAACATTATGCGTCATTACACAAGAATCGAGATACAAGTCATGCAAAAGGAAATAAACATGTCAAAAGCTACAAAACTATATGGTCCATCGCCAAGTGTGTCAGGCAATGTTTTTTCTGTGAGATTCCCTGCTGTTGAGCCAATACGAGAGTATAATAGGACAGTGCCCACCTAGGGAGCAGCTTTTGTAGTGTGTACTGGAGTCAGCATACTTTTTGCAGCTTAGGTATAATAACTGTGGCACTAAGTAGGGTGAAAAGGTGTTTACTGATCTCAGTGTTACATATGAATCTAAAGTAATTATAGATATCCCTACATTCTTGTGGTTTAATTTGTTATGTTTATCAAGGAACAGAATATAAGCCAGTTCATATACTTACTGCTGTGTATACATGGAGGAAGAGATGTAGCAGTACAAGAATACACCTGCATCACCCACCAGGTATCTCACCCCTCCCTTTATATGACCTCCCCCCAAACCAAGACAAATTTTTCAAAAGTTAGAAATGTCTTAAAATATGTGCTTTTAGATCAAAAGTTGCTCATCCTATTTTGAATCAATGTTTAAACTCAAACAAAGTGTTCCAATTTGTGAAATTTCTTATGACAATTATTTTATAATACTTCTGATTTAACCCTTTCTATATTACTATAATAGTAGTTATCCCTCAGCAAATGTTCAGATAATAAGTTCAACAAATGACCCTATCATTATCTGAACATTTCCCACCAATGAATAGGATTCCTTTTGAACTTTCTATTGTCTGTCATCTGCTTATATTTCCTGACCATCAATTGGGGGAGAATCCATCAAGTAATAAAAGGGTTAAATGCATGCCCTGTTCTTTAAGTAAATATGGCCTCCTTCAAGTTGCCTTTGGTTGTTTCTAGCACCCGCTGGTGCTGTCACCTCATCATTAATGTGAATGTAATTTGACTGTGAGCAGAGGGAAATCAATAGTACCATGCCATGGCAAAAACTTTTTATCATGAAAGATTCTAACTTATGAAACAAGATAGGTCATAAATCAAGAACTGCGTAATTAGTGAGATTGATGCGAGTAGTACCATAGTGGCCTAAAGACCAACTTTATGATCCGCCATGATTATTATAAAGCCTTATTATATATATCTTTATTGTCCTCCATTGGTGGAGAGTTGTTATATAATATAAATACAATTTATCACAGTAGCATCACAAAAGCAAACATATATACAAGTACTGACATGAACAAAATGTTACATAATAATAAGGAAATATCCAAAATATTTACAGTTAGTTTTGGCACGCACAAAATGCGAAGTCACACATGTATACCGCAATCACGCAGAGACATCCACTAACATTGACACATATACACCTGGTATACCCAGCATCACACACATTCTCTCACACTCTCTCATACAAACACGCGCACACACACGAACGCACACACATGTTGTCCACTCAGACAAACATTCACACAAAACAACAGATGAGAGAACACTACATGCACTAGCTGCTTCTATTGGTAGTTATACATCAAGTGGTTGTTGATCAGGTATAATGGTATCCGAATAACGACCATCATGTTGAAGGTGGAAGCAATACCATAGTTTTATGCTCGATTTTGCAAAGAACCGCAAGACGAAATGAAAAGAGTTAGTTCCATCTTCAAGAACTTCAGATGGAACTTTTCCCAAAAATACTGCTAGTTGCGAGCACTTAGGTAGGGAATCTAGGAATATGAAGACGTTTATTCCGAATGTGTTGATGATATCATACCAAATTGCGTTGCGTGCACTTGCAATAGATGCACATTCTATTAATACATGATTAATTAAGCACTGGTATAGCTTGTTACAAAATTTACAACACCCACTATCACCGTAGGCTGTGTGAGCTATCAACCGGACAAGAAAGAGATAAGTGAATTTCTCCTCCGGATATAGCCTACACGTTCGCCATATGAGTGAAGACGTCAGAGAGGCTTGCATTAGCCCATATTGTCTTAAGTTATTTTCTGCAGTTATGGAAGATCTCCACCGTTCGTCGTCTGATTTGTGTACTTCAGTTTTCACGGTATGTTTCCACGACTCTTTAGATGGAAAGATGCCAGTCTGTGCAAAGACTGCGAGGTACTCGTGTAAGTTGTATTTATGTAAAACATGGACTATATCTGCAATGAATGATTTCTGATTACAACATAATTCAATAATATAACTGTGCAATCTCATCAGGAATAACATTTTGGCAGTTTTACAAACATCAAGCCTACACAAGGTAGCAAATAGACTCAGCTTTCTTTTGTCAATGAATGATGTAAGTTCACTGCAACCTACAAGACCCTGTACAATGCATGTGCGAGTATGTGCCGGAAAACCTTGCATATTTTTGAGACAGAAGCGGTGAGCCTTTTCGAGAAAGGTATAATCAGTATTAGACAAGCCCCACATTAGCTCGCTACCGTACAGGGCCTTGGGGATCACAATTGACTTATATATTTTAAGACAGCTGTCTGGAGTTATGCCTCCAGCATAAACACCTGCATTCGTCAAGGATAGATAGGTCCCTCTAAGTTTTGTGCAAACACTGTTGACCAGTTTAGAATTGAAGCTAAATTTTTCTATATTGATGCCCAAGTGTTTTCCAGAGGAGACTTCTTCGATAATGGTATTGCCAAATTGCCATGAACGCTGAGCTTTCGCAAATTCTTTTTGCGATTCATTAAATACTATTATGAAAGTTTTCGACGAGTTATATAAGTATCTCCATTTTGTACTATACTTCAGACATATAGAACATAGTGTAGTAAGTCCAGTTTCAGATAATGACAGCAAGGCCATGTCATCTGCCTGTACTGGCGATGTGCAGTTTATTCCATTCAGATGAAGTCCACAGGAGGAATTTGTAAGATCTTCAATTAGATCGTCCACATATATCATATATAATAGAGGCGATAGAATCGACCCTTGTCTGGCTCCCTGTAGGATATCGAACCAGTTGGATGTAGATTGCCTATATTTCACACAACATTTTATACCAGATAAGAGCGATTTGAATACATGCCACATTTGGCCGTCAAAGCCCCTCTTGTGTAGTTTCAACAGCAATCCATTTAGCCACACAGAATCAAAAGCCTTACGTACGTCTAAAAAACAAGAGAATAATTTACTATGTGATTCTTTGGTATAAGTTATACACTCCTGTAGTAAATAGGATGTTGCCATGCAACTAACACCACGTTGGAATCCATGCTGTAGTGAATTGACTGTTATTAGTGTTGGTGTGTATGTTTGCATGCGCACAAGAAGGACTTTTTCAAATAATTTATATAACGAAGGCATAATGGTGATAGGTCTGTAACTATCAAATGCATGCATGGGCTTCTTGCCACCCTTGTACAAAGAAATCATTACTCCTTTCTTTGCACTCTCAGGTACATGTGCATATTGAAGCATTTTACTGTACATATAACAGAGTCTGTGCATGAGTGGCGAGCCACTATATAAGATGTGCTCATTGGCTATTAAGTCATATCCCATTGCCTTATTTTTATTGAGCTTTGGGATAATATTGGTCAGCTCCGATTCAGTAATGGGATTGCAAAGAACACCGTCTACAATATTTGTTGATTTTGATTTTTCCTGCGAAGATACGAAATTGTTGACAAATTCAAAATGGACTGGGTCAAAACTCTCATCTTGCATGGGAAGAAACAAGTTTGCGTAATATGAGCCCCATGCATTTGATATGTCGCAATTGCTGCGGAGCGTTTCTCCGTTATGTATGAAGTGCGGAGATGAAAGAGTATTGCGCATTTTGCGTTTTGCATTAAAAATGCGGAAAAATGAATCCTGATCAACTTCTGCGCATTTGTCAATTTCTGCATCACGTTCGCGCATGAATTTTTCTGACTGTTTACGATGTTCTCGTCTGAATTCGCGCTTGGCCTCTTTATATTGAATGAAGGAATTAGAGGATTCGTCACGAGGCCGACCTTCAGCTATCCACGTTCTGCGACAAGAGCGCATGCTATAGTGAGTAGCTTTCAACGTATCGTTCCAGTATGGTTTCACGTGACTTCTGAATTTTATTTTTGGGACGACTTTTGAGGCGTTATTAAGGGCAGAGATTATTGCGTCATAATAGTGATCCAAAGAAGTTATATCGGTGATTTCAAATTTAGGGCAGTTATTTTCTACATCGGTTGAGAATGTTTCAGCGAGGGATGAATTTGAACACAGAGCTGACCATTTCATTTTGAATGAACACATATTATGTGACGAATAGCTCACTGGAGCACACACCGATTCATCCATATGCAATACAATTGGTCGATGTGTAGATACGTCAATACTTTCATCAATTAGAATGTCTACCATTTGTATTTTATATTCGAGTAGTACCATAGTGGCCTAAAGACCAACTTTATGATCCGCCATGATTATTATAAAGCCTTATTTGATTCAATGATTGTGGTGGTACATGGGGCCCCAGGGTCCTGCGGATAAAAATGACATGAGGAATTATATCATCACATAGGGAATGTTAGTTTATAGCAAGGATCAATCAATTGATTTTAAAAAAGTGAAGACCTTGATCGTATTAAGGCAATGATGGGGGAGGGTTTGGGGCATAGGGGTATAAAATGAAAGTGTCAATAACACTAAACTCAAAGCTCTAATTGGAGAGGCATAATGTCATATATTACAGTAAATGGAGCGATAAGTTGTGCGGAAAGTTGAAATGTTTAACCTTTTCCTGTGCCAGTGCATTTTCTTATATATGCAAGTCTCCCATAGAAAGTATTGCTATAAAAGAATACATTGGCCTAACAATATTTACCTTGACCTTGTAAGCCAGTGAATTCTTTATATATGTGAGGTTCACTGGAGGTCATGTTTTTATAAAATATGGGGAAAAATTTGGTGGCTCCTATCTAGGTCACCCCAAAGATCTGTCATGCAAAGAGTAAAATCTAATATGGCTGCCAGTGGCCATGTTTTTCATAAAAAAGTGTTCACACATGATAGCTACCACCCAGAGGTGATCCTATTAAAACATGCCTGTAAATGTTCCAAACAATTCTCCAATAAATGCGGGCTGCAGGGTGTGGTGATGGATTCAAATTTTAAATCAAAGATGGCTGCTGGCAGCCATGTTTTCTGACAAATCTCGGAAAACATTTATGGCTTTCATCCAGAGGTCACCCGAAAGATCCATATGAAATTCGGTAAGGGATGTGGCCTGTAGGGTGTGCCAAATTATTTAGTCATGCAAAGAAAATCCAAGATGGCTGCGGGCTGTCATATGTTTTAGCGAATTTTAGAAAAAATTGATAGCTCCCATCTAAAAATCACCCCGAAGATCCATGTGAAGTTTGAAAAGGTGTAAAGGTGTGCCAACGGATTTAGTCATGCAAATAGTAAAATCCAAGATGGCCACTGACAACAATATTTTTCTATGAAATTCGTAAAAATTTGATGGCTCCCACCTAGAGTTGATCCCATACATGTCTGTAATATTTCAAAACAATTCTCCAATAAATGATTAGTATATTAAAGAACAAATTCTGTCTACATTTAAATATTCTTTCTGTTTATGGTGGTTTTAGCGGATGTGACTATTTTAACAGCACTACCCACGCGAAGGCCTTCTGTATCTTTAAGCTACTGGAATGGATATACTTTCCTGTCAGGACTATATAATTTAATAATAAGCTGTCAATCCATGGAATACTATATAACCATGGGTGGTCAAACATTTAGCATTATATAAGGTTATTTCTCGATAACTTAATTTTTTTTTACTACTTTCAGCTATATTGAGTGATATGACCATGCCTATGTACCACATGTCTGAAATTTCGATTTGCATCAGAATTCCTTTGTGTAGGACTGCCCTGCCAATAACTGTACTGCTAACCCTCAGTGCACAAGTACCTAGAGAAATCAAAAAGACTTCAGCTTAAATTTGCAAAGAAATCAAATTGAAATTAACAACAGTTACTGTTCAGCCAAAATACATCAGGAACACGCATGCACCGCACTGTCATTGTGTGATCATTCGACATTGGCCAATCAAAAACGCTGAATTGATGATGCCCCTTGATCAATTGATAATTAGAGGTTTGATTGACAGGGTGATAGGGTTCAACTTTATGTGTTTTATTTTAGTTTTTCGCTTGTGTTTACTTTTACCTTCTATTTATGGTGGTTCTCCTGTGAAATGATGGATTATATTATAAATACATGCTTTAACATTGTAAATTTGTCTTCAAACTTATCAGTTAGTTGTAATTGTAACAAGAGTTATTTTTTTTTAAATAACATTCTTATTTTGCTAATATTTCTTACCATTCTATGAAGAACAATCTGTTCCAGTAACCAATAACAATCACATGTAATTGAAGAACATACCAACAGAATACATGTATTCTTTGCATATGGTAGAAACACAGGCACATATACATGTATAGAGAAGGTGCATAAGGGCAGTTTGGGTTTGGGGGAGAGGGCAATGGAACAATTTACTTTGAAGCCACAGTGGCAGTAAAGGTAATCACGAAATAAAATGTTATCATCACAATGAATACTTGTTTTGTAATAATTAGCATGTTACATTTATATGTTCAATTACTCATCTTTTCATTATATTGGTAGGTCCCCAGAAATCCAAGATCCCATCGACCCAAGGATGAACATCATAAAATAGTATAATGAATATGAAATCTGTATCTCTTTCAATATTTGTCACCAAAGCACCAGAAGAATAAAATTAGCACATGGGTAATTGAAGGTAAAAAACTAGAATGAAAACACGTGAGAATTGATGGAATTGCTTTTTTTTTCAATACAATTTCTTTCTTGTAAGAGGAGAGACCCACCCCATGATATTGTGTTATATACGAATATAAGAAAGCCTCCTTCTTTTGATTAGTGCTCCATTTTGGTCCAGTTTATAAGCCTGAACATTTTTGGTACAAAATGGAACAATCTTTGATATCAACGATGTTTATTGTTTTTATATGTCTTAAATGCGTCACGTCACACTGATGGTGTTTTTAGACAAAATTACTTCATTTTAAATGATGTAGTATGGAATTTTGCTAAAGACCTCTTTTTGGATTCTGGCCATATTTTTGAACGGAAATGGGCAGAACATCGAAACCAGCGATGTTTTTCTGTGGTAACATGTGGGAACGGCGTCCCCTCACTGTTTTCACCAGAAGGAACGTATACATGTAGCCGTCGTGGCAAAATTATTCATTGTGCAGCACACGAAGCAATTTAATAGCCACGTGCACCAATTGTATTAAAATTCTATTATAAGGCTGAACATAGAATAGTCAATAGACAAGAAGTTATCCCACGGTATTTCTGCCATCCGATATAGGCCTATACTTGAAAATGTTGGGGTGGGGTCAACAAATGAATGAATCCTGCCAGTTCTATATAATTATAGACAATTTTGTATACATACAAACCATTTATGATGGATTTTTTGTGGACTATACGATGAGAAAACGTGAGGAAATGCCTCCTTTGATGCCTTTTTTAAATAAAATTTTCTCGGGGACATCCCCCGAACCCCCACCTACGAGAAGGGAAAACCTGCCCCCTCTCGTTCTCTCCCAGCGATGTGTTCTGTGTCAGTCATCGCTGTGCGATGATTGGTCTGTTCCCTCACTTTATATTTTAGCAATACAACACTGGTCGAAACGGAACTGAATTGGATCATATTATGTAGCTACTCTCACCCATTTAATAGCATCAAAATTAACCCTTTGAACCCTGACGCCCCACAGTGATCGACACCCTGACCGGGGCTCCCAGTGGTATTTCCGCTTAAATTAGACAGTGTCTAGTCGCATGGTGTTGATTATGTTCAAACTGTGACACAGGTCTGAAACTTTACAGGTTAGTCCCCCATGGATCAGCGATCATTATAAGATCGCGAGACTTTGCCTCGCGGCAATTCCTTGGTAACAGTTGCTGGAAAATGTAAATATAGCTTATAGCATCGTTATTCAACCCCAGTGATTGCGTTTTTTGATACAGGTAATACCCTAACGTGAAATTTGAGATATACCTGACCAGAATAGTGAATCAAATATCCCATTTATGGGTAGCAACGGTTGCTAAGCAAATACCACTAATGATCGAATGACATTGCACTAACTATTCAGTGGTATGTTTTGCCTTAATTTAGACAGTGTCTATAGTCGCATGGTGTTGGTTATGTTTAAAGGGACACATAACTGAAACTGTACAGGCATGCTATGCATGCATGGACCACTGATCATTGTAAGACCGGGATACTTTGCCACCCGATCTCTCCTTAGAAACGGTTACTAGGCAACTACCCGAAATTTGCAGGATAAACGAATTCTAGCTTTTAACGTTGTAATTATACATCAGCGAATTGCGTTTCGATGCAACTAATATCCTAATGTGAAATTTAAGATATACCTGACCAAGTGCGAGTAAGTCAACTTGATATGCGATAGACTTTTTGCCACATGTGGCATAACAGAGACTGATATTACAGAGACCATGCAGAAAACAAAGTAACATATCGTGGCCCCATTGTTCAAGTAAGCTGTCTAGATTGTGTCTACTGAACATGTGAAACATGCAACTATATGTCATATATAGCGCCACAATTCACTTAAACGCATTTTTCAAAATGAATTATAGCCTGCGCATATTTTCCTACCCGTTTCTAGCGGGCAGCCAATCCATATACACACCTTTGCCAGCGCTGACTTCAATAGGCCCATTTAAATATATATATATTAGTTGGTATGTCGTGTATAAGTACGTTATAAACCATTTATTTGTCATTGTGCTGGTCTGCGCATGCGCGAATAAATCAACTTGATAGGCGATAGACCCTTCCCCATATGTAGCAGAACACTGACTAATATACGCGAGGGTAATTTAAACTGAAATTGTGTGTCTAAATTATGTCTGTTCTGTACACACACGGGGAACACAAAATTATATGCCCTAAATATAGCGGCACAGTTCGCTTAAAATATTGTATGTTTTTGTAGATTATATGCTATGCGCATGCGCATATATTTCTACCCGATACTAGCGACCAACCATTCCATACGAACCATGGGCGCCGCTGACATATGTGGGGGCAATTTAAATATAAATCAGTGGGTTTATAAATCGTCGCTGCACCGAAATATCGGTGTTACGGGATATAGTCACGGTTCGTTTGCACCTAAATATCGGTGTTACGGGTTCAACGGGTTAACAAAATATATAGTGTATGTCAAAATGGCAGCCAGAGAGTAAATGTGTGGTTATATGTGAGATGAATAGTTATACAGGGAGTTATTGTATGGTCATGGATCACTGTGTGTGGACGGAAGTGAACGCTGGTTTGCGGTAATCAGTCATAAATAAAAGTACCTCACCTCAGACTGACTACGGTACGTATATTTTCGTCTTTCCCTCCAATTGTGTAAAAATCCCAGCCCGGGTGCCAATCTGCCTCGATGAGAGGTATGTTCCGCTACTTTTTCGTACTAATTTCGTTTCAGTGTCGTGTCTAGTTCTCTCGTAAATCAAGGTTAAACCTCCTATTTTTGTGCTAAAAACATGTCACGTTTGCAATCAAAAGAACATTTTTCAAACTATACAATGTCTTATTTTATAACAAAGACATGTTTTGGATGCCTTAATATCCCATTGAAAGCCATGCTTAGCGTTTGTCCTCTGTTTCCTGTGTTTTCTCGACATACGAGCCCGATGTCAAAGCGCGGTGCTCCAACAGAATTGGACGCCCGGTAAAATCTGACAAAAAAAGCATTGAACACCCAGTATTTTTTTATTATTTGTATTGAACGCCCAGTAAACTTTCGATTACACCCTTAAAATGCCTTTTACGGCCAGTTAGCATCATATTGCACGTTTCTAACTTGATTTTCACATGCCACAAATGTACATTTTTACATTTCCACAGCCAATATTGCTACTTGTGCTAACAAATGTTTATTGAAATGATCAAATGTCACAGTCAAGATATGAGCTGCATTAGATCATCCTACAAATAGTCCTTGAATGTCCAATGTTTGAGATTTTCCCTTGTTTGTTATCTTAACTTGCACTTAAACTATCATGAGTAACCATGAGAACCCCACACTCTTTTGTCAATGGTAGTCTTTTATATTTTAAAACTATAGATTAGCTAATGTTTACAATGTGCTAGAATTTATCCAAAATACGACAAATTGTATCTTGTTTTAGTGGAAATAAGTCACAAGATAGCATGTTCTAGAAAATAACACAATTAGCTGGCTAATTAAGTTATCGTGTTTTGATTGGACGTATTTTTTGTCATTTCGGTCATCTCTGCGTTCTGATTGGTCAAATAGTAATGTCGGGTTTTATTATGCAGAAGAAATTAAGATATAATTTATTTGGTTTTGTGATTATTTGCATTAATTCTAATTAACAAATTAGAGCGTTCTGTATTGGTGTATTACTAACAACATTTATAATACTTTTTATTTTAAAATGTCATAGCCTCATAACTATTACTTACTCTAATTTTACGGCAATTATTTAAAGTTTCCATCGGATCGATATTGTTGTATAATTACATGAGATATTGAGTAGGATGGTGGATACTAATTGATATAAAATAATGCGTTGTCCTATTTTATTATTGTTAATTATTTATTAGTATACTTAATTAGTATTCTCGATCAGTATTTAAGTTGTAAACCATCTTCAATCGGCGTATATTGTGGAAATAATGTAGTATTGGCCTACAGTTTGATTAGCTATATAATGTAATTACATGTATATAACAGTCTTAATATTTTCTTTACAGATGTCATGCATCCTTGAGTCAGAACATCCATGCTGCGATTGAACTAGCAGTTAAGTCAGAATGTCTACTTCTGCAAACCTATGGAATCGCCTTGCCAAGTCCATCTATAGTCCTATCTTCATGAGCGATTGATGTGACCGCTGTTCAGATTCTGTCATACTTTCACCCAGTCGTTCTAAATGATTTCGATCCACTAGAAATTACTGGTGACGGCAGTTGCTTCTACCGGACCATGTCCCTGTGAATGTTCGGTGATGAGGAACAATATCAACTTTGAGATATTAACACAAACACCAAACCTGATGGCAGATGGAAAATGGACGAACAACAACTGTGAATCGCTTAACCATATTCGGAAGCAGGTCGTTGAGTGGAAATCAAAACCTCTAGTGGACTTAGTTAACATAATATTCAATGTAGTTATATGACGAATTAGAGCGTAGTATTTTCGGTTTCGGATAAATTCAAACTCATAGAGCAGTTCCGTAAATATAAAGTTGCAGCAGATATATGGAACCAGAAATCAACTGAAGTTCGGCAACGACATTTCGAGAAATTTTTAAGACAAATCATACCGGCAAACGATAGATTGCAACAGACAACGGATGGACAGAGAATTGTTTTAACTTTGATGAATGGAGGGAAGAAGGCAGGACAGACCAAACGAAAGTGTTCAGCAAAAACATCATCCATTCCAAAAATTGCGAGGATCGGCGAGTAATCATAAATCATAATGCTATCTACACGCAATCTTCCATATCAAGAAAATAAATAAATATATACCAGTTCTTGAGTTCAGTCTTTCCCTCTACTGTTCAATTGGGGCTATAACAACACCATTCTTTTTCAGCTGTTTTATACATGTACATATATATGTTTTATACTATTGCTTGTGCTTCATTGTTTTGGGCTATCATTTACATATTATGTTATAAACGTTTTGTTGCAAGTTTTGATATTCAATAAACTATGAAAAATATAAAATTCTCCTATCTATCATATCCATGCCCACTCACCCATGCAGATCCTACACTGATGAATCGAGAAATCTGATAATCCTCTTATTTTCCGCTCCAAAAGCCACATAAATAAATGCAAAAATATATCCAATTATCCTCCAATTAAAATCTTATCCCGAAGCCAGTAATCACTGGTAATTTGATAATCCTCTTATTTTCCGGATCAAAATCACATAATTTTAGACAGGCTTCATCCTCTTAGTATCACTAAGCAAACAAACCCATCAGATTTGGGAAATTAATTCTAAAAAAACATGCAAAGTAACGTTTTATGATCATTTAGCGGTATCAATCCATTTTATCAGTCAATAAAGCATGTACTATTGCATTACTACAGGGAAATACGCGAATTGAGGGACCTACGCAAATCTAGGGGCCTACTGCATAATGCGTCACCGGGTGGTGGTATTGTTTTTTGGCTTATTTATTATGCGATCAGAATGGGACTTGGGTAATATTAATCACAATTGAGATGACACTGTAGCTCAACTTGAGAAAGAGTTATTTGCTGAGCAATGAATAGAATGATCAAGAAGAAAGAAAGTAAAAAAGTTACAGTAAAGGTCTTGTATTGGTGGATGAAATGAAATTGTTTTCATTTCAAACATTTCACTAATAAATATGGGCTGCAGGGTGTGCCAATGAATTCAAATTTGAAATCCAAGATGGCTGCTGGCATGCAAAGGGTAAATTCCAAGATGACTGCTGGCTGCCATGTTTTTCAACAAATTTCTGTCAAAATAGGAGACTCCCATCTAGAGGTCACCCGGAGATACAAATGACGCTTGGGGATCATCAGATGAGGGATGTGGTCTGTAAGGTTGTGCCAAAGGATTTAGTCATGCAAAGAGTAAAATCCAAGATGGCTGCTGGCATATTTTTCATTGAAAAATTTTCAAATTTGATAACTAAACATGACTGTAAATTTTCAAATTAAAATTCTCCAATAAATGCAGGCTGTGCCAATGGATTCAAATTTGAAATCCAAGATGCTGCTGGTGGCCATGTTTTTTTTTTAAATTTCTGTCAAAATATAAGGCTCCCATCTAGAGGTCACCCCGAGATTCATATGAAGTTTGGTGACGATAGAATGAGAGATGTGGCATGTAGGGTGTCCAACTTATCATTTATCTCAAAGGTTTTGGAGAAAGTGGTCAGTCATCATATTCTTGATCACGTGAACGCCAATGGAATCGACGGAACCATTCCTGCGAAACTGCCTTGTGCAAGATGAAGAATGACATTGATCTGTCTCTTGGTAGAGGGAATTGTGTCCTCCTACTTTAATATGCTTGACCTATTCAAAGTGCTGCTTTTGATACTTGTGACCACAAAGTAATTATGATACGTCTTCAAAATATTGTTGGTTTGAAAGGTGCTGTCTTAGATTGGTTACGTTCATATCTAACTGGGAGGACTCAAAAAGTGAAAATAACTGATGCTTACTCAGCGGCTTCATGTGTAGATGATGGAGTTCCTCAGGGGGGTCTATCCCAGGTCCTCTCCTATTCTTGTGCTACACTCTACCCCCAGGACGCATCATGGACAGACATTCCGTGAAATATCATTTCTATGCTGATGATAGTCAGATTTATGTAGAATTTTCGAGGAAGGATCTGGACGGATATCGGAACGCTTGTCAACAACTCGAAAACTGTTTCCTTGATGGAAAGACATGGAATGGATGCGCCTCAACAGACTTAAGCTTAATGACGACAAGTCTGAGTTTTTAGTTCTGGGGTCCAAACATTCTCTGCAGCAACTTCGAAACTCAAGAGGAGGTGCACCTTTCAGAATCAAACTTGGCAAGAGTGAAATACTATCAACCGATTCTGTCAGAAATCTTGGCAGCTTTTTTAATGACACAATATCTGTGGACAAAATGGTTTCTAACACTGTAAAGGAGTCTTATTTCATCTGCGATGTCTTAGAAGGGTGCGTTGTCATTTATCGGAAAGTGCAATGAAGCATGCTGTTTTAATTCTTGTGGTTTCCCACATTGACCATTTCAACTCACTATTAACCAACATCAAGCAAGACCATATTTACAAATTGAATATGGTGTTACATAACTGTGCACGACTAATCAAGAATGTCTCACTATATTCCCACATAACACCAGTGATGAAAGATTTGCATATGAAGACTTTTGAATATCGTGACAATACAAGTGTGCTATGGTTGTATTTAAAGTCGTTAAATCATAATATATGACTTCTTATATAAATAATAATAATAATAATGACCAGTTTTAGATAGCGATTAACCAATTACTTGCTCCAACACGCTTGGTACAATATTACCCCAGTCATTTGTACAAGCCAACCAATGAACTGGCTGCAGCCATTGCAGGCGCTGCTCTAGTTTGATCAGAACATGCTCTGATACTCATCAATATGACAAGCTGACTGGTACTCTTTTAACGTATGAGTGATGCGAAGCCGACACAGTACGAGCGACCTTGCTCAAGGGTCACAACTTGGCGCGGGTTTTGAAACAGCGAGCAATCAGACAATCGCTCAAAGCGGCCAAGCCACTGCTATGTGGAGACTCAATGACCGGTGACGTGCTGCGAACCACTTACAAGTCCGACACGCTAACCACCGGACCATGGAGCTCCATATACAAGATTTGTTTATTGTGAGTACTATTCGTTTCACTCGAACCACTGCCAGCGGATTATACTTGAAGGATATTGCCAAGACCAATGTTGAATATGGTCGCAGGTGCTTTCAAAAACATGTATTGATGTGTGGAACTGCTTGCCATATGCTATACGAAGATTGGACGATGCCAAGGACTTCCATACTGCTGTGAAGACTCATCTCTTCAAATTATCTATTGAGATATATAACTGGGTAGCTGTATGTGGTGTGGTGACATAGACATTACTTATTGTATTATATGTTTTGTGGAATTTTCCTATATTGTACGTGCATTGGAACTAATTGATTGTGGAATATGCGTTTGAAATGAATTTTATAATAATAATAATAATAACAAGTGCACCGCTGGGCGGAGGTAACGCCCCCGACTGTACAATCAGAGAGGATTTTTCTTATTTTTGTGCAAATGCTTATTAAATGGCACTTTGTAAAGTTATGTTATTCATGAGTAAACAATCCAAAATCAAGTTATCATCTGGAAACCAAAAAAAGTAGCAGAAAACCTGAATTTTCTAAGTCCAAAAAGGGGCGTAACTCTGGAAAAAATGGGCGGACGAAACCACGGATATGGGGAAATCTTGTCCCCCCGGCTGGTCTATTGGCATACCAAATATCAACTGAATTGAATAGCGAAACCAAAGTTATGAGTTGAAACGTTCGTATGCCACAGAAAACTGAATTTTCTAAGTCCAAAAAGGGGCGTAACTCTGGAAAAAATGGGCAGACGAAACCGCAGTTATGGGGAAATCTTGTCCCCCCGGCTGGTCTATTAGCATACCAAAGATCAACTAAATTGAGTTAGCGAAACCAAAGTTATGAGTTGAAACGTTCATACGGGTCGACAATTTTCTAAGTCCAAAAAGGGGCGTAACTCTGGACAAAATGGGCGGATGAAACCGCAGTTATGGGGAAATCTTGTCCCCCTGGCTGGTCTATTAGCATACCATAGATCAACTGAATTGAGTTAGCGAAACAAAGTTATGAGTTGAAACGTTCGTACGGACGGAAGGACGGACGGACAGAAGGACGGACGGAAGGACGGACGGACGGAAGGACGGACGGACGGAGGGCTCCACTATATACCCCCAAATCTCCATCGGAGATCGGGGGCATAATAATAGGGTGTGCTGAAGGATTTAGTCATACAAAGAGTAAATTCCATGATGGCCAATTTTGGTCAAAATAGGAGGCTCCCATTTTATAGAGGTCACCCTCTAAATCCATATGAAGTTTGGTGATGATAAGATGAGAGATGTGGTCTGTAGGGTGTGCCAAATGATTTAGTCATGCAAAGTAATAAATAAAATGCCTAAGGCAACTGAATATCTGAGAACAACTTTAAATTCCACTCTTCCTTTCAAGATTCATTAACTCACAACTCTGTAATATGCACTCAGTCTACTTCAGTTATAATGCAGGCTTCAAAAAATTTCAGTATTAGCAAGAGCTCTTCTTCTTCCGATTACAGTCCACCATCAACAGGCTGATGATTATGACTATTAATTTTTTTTGGCAATGGCTGGCGATAATTTCTCTTCATGATTAAGGTTTGTAATAATATGATTTGAATTTGATTTGAATTTGGAGTGTCATGATTAGTTGATTGGATTCTTTTCTGGGACGTCCAGCATGGATTTAGTTGGTTCATCATCAAGGTCCTGATATCATTGACTGGAATGATGGTGACTATTCAGTTGGTATAACATTCCATTCTCTTATGGTCCAGGGCAGAGAAAGAAAATTTGTGGCAATCATAGTTGGAGTGTGGAATTAGGTAGCCGGCCGCATTAGTGTGCCTGGATTCCAATGTTCTTTTGGCATATTCATCTATTTTGACTGCATTTAGATGGTGGATTTTGTGCATCATGAATAATAGAGCCTGGTGCCTCCTGCGCTGTAAAGAGTGCCAACTTTAGTTGGTCTATCATGTCTGATACGATGGATGTTCTTCGGTATCTGTTGAGAGCATATCTTGCAGCGCGTCGCTGAACTTTCTCCAATGCATCTACATTCTTGTCCATATATGGGTCCCATACAGTCAGTGCATATTCCATTAATGGCTGTACCAAAGACATATATGCAGTTACAGCTGTATTCTCTATATGCTGATTCCATGACAGATTTGATGTAATAGTCACTCCAAGATATTTTGACTTCTGCACCTTCTTCAACTGTATCACATGGTGTGAGTATATGCATTGCTTCACATTTCTCTAGGGCATGGCAAAATACGCCCATGGTAATTTCAACGATGGGCCATAACCAGGCCTGGTGTTAAGGAAAACCCAGGGTAGCAAAAAATTGAATTCCTGAGACTTGCTTAGGAGGGCAAATTGCTCTCCTGAACAATTCTTATTTTGCACCAAAAACAGCCTCAATTTAGTCAAATGCCAAGTAAATGTGTAATTTTCATGTAATGATTTCATAATACAGGCAGTTGAGTTAAACTTCAATCAAGAATAATAAAGTAGATTATCTTGAAGCCAAATAGAGTTCAACTACTAGTATCAGTAATTTTAGTTTATTTATTGATAAACCCTCTACCCAATGGGGACCAGCTCAACAACATTCAAGAGAATCTTCAATTTTTTTAATATTATAATATAAACAGACTGCCACTCCCAATGGGTCTAAGGATACCCCCCATGTTTTAGAAACACTAAGATGTTTCACATGTCAGTAAACATTTAGTTAAAATAATAAAATAACAGATTCCCATTGCAGGTGCACAACCCTAACCCCTATTAAACCCTAATCCTAAACCTATTGACCGAAAAATGTAGGAATGAAAGCTCGTATGTTCTAAGTCAAAAAAGGGAATAACTCCACAAATAAAGTGGGACAGACGTCATAATCGCAGGTGCACATGCAGGTTCCCATGGTACTAAATATATATGCCAAGTTTAAAAAACATTGACCTAACAAGAGCACGCCGTCGGGGCATGGCATAATACGCCCATTTCTGGAGTAGAGTGGGGCAAGGTATAATTAATTTGTTTGAAACCTTTGACTTAAAGGTACTCAATCCGATCAGAGGGTCCCCATATCATCACATTCCAACAACAACAAAATTTTTTGAAATGCCGCTTCAGTTATCAGAATCTAATAATTACCCAAAAATAATGAAAAGCACAATCAACTATAGTATAAAATTGCACAAAACCTGTTATTTATCAACATTTTATTCAACTTTACCCGCAATTTGGTCCATGAAATTCTTCTCGTTGACTGTCTATTGGGCCACTTACAATTAAAATAATAGATTTCAAACATCGATATCTGATCACTCTGAGCTGTGATGGGTGGGTTCTTCGACTCGAATAAAATATTTTTTACCCCTGAAGCCAAGGAAATAGTAATTTGCGAGCGTTAATTTGGATTGAGTACCTTTAAGATGAAACAGTAACAAAAATAAAACACAATAACTTCAAGTGTGGTATTTTTGACTGAAAAATTCACATACCAAATTTTTTTATCAATCAGAAACCTCAAAATATAAACATTTTAAGTTGAAATTAATATACCAAAAAAAGTCCCAACAGATGTCAAAATCGCAGGTGAACTGGTTCCCATGGTGGTTAACGTATGTGCCAAGTTTCAAGGAAAATTATCAAAAAACGACTGAGAAAAACCCCGGACAAATTTGTGTCCACGGACGACTGTCGGACAATGGACAAGCTAATTCGAGTATTACCCCCCCCCCCCCCCCACAACTTTGTTGCAGGGGGTATAATCAGATATGACATATTTGTCCAGAATAGCATGTTATCAAACTAGACTAATATCACCCTTAAACCAAGTAATATCGATTTGCGACATCTCCAATCCGAGTAATATGGATTTACGACATAAAAAATATCAACTTCACTGCTATAAAATAACGTGTAGGTATCCAATTTTGCAACATCAATCATATGAAAGAGTTGTCAGTTACTAAGAGGCAATCTAATTAATAAATAGGATATTACTTGGTTGGTTTGATATTATTGGCCTGATATCGGCCCTCAGTAACCTCATATCAGCATTCGACCTTCGGTCTCAGGCTGATATGAGGTTACCTCAGTTGATATCAGGCCTAAAATCAAACAAACAAAGAAATATCCTCTAATTATCAACTGGAAATAAAATTTGAGCTGAAAGTCCAACAAAGGGGCATAAATTTGGTAAAAATAGGTGGATGGAACCTTATGTTGCGGTAAGTGATACTGAATACTCATTCTATTAATTTCGAAAGAACTGAATTAAGCTATTATCGGAAAATGAAATGACAGACAGGCAGATGCCCAGACAGACAAACCAAAACATAATATGCCCCATTTTAAAAAGAACATATAAACATGGGTGGGCATCTGAAAATAATTCCTTCCAATGAGAATACCATGAAGCAAACATTTAGCAACAAACAGTAATGCCGATCACCAGAAGCAACTGTACTATGAGATAGAGTAGTGCCCCTTGGATCATTATTGACTGCTTGTTCATTTGACTCATTGTCAGATTCCTTTATGTCATTTTTGCATTTTTGGTTTGTTAAAAGCCGCCTGAAAATGGAACTTGTATGCCTAGTAGGTGTATTTTCAGGATTGATTTGTTTCCATTCGTAAATTTTGATGGATCAGCCTAACTCGGGGTCAACAGAATTTAGAGAGTGTTTTGTATCTTGCGATAATGATGGCATATGGTGATCAGTGTAATCGCACAACAACCAAGTATAAACTATAAACCACAAACATATATTGGAAAATTTGGATGTGATCAGTTGATTCTTGCTGGCGACAATTGCGATCAAAATATAACTTGAACGTTGAATGGAGATTATAGTATTTTGGATATTAAATTGCCCCATTTTGCATATGATGATATGCGTGAATTGAAATTTCTCAAAAATATTAAGTATACAACTCAGACGTAGTTTGGAAAATTTAGATGTGATCAGATGATTCTCACTGGCTACAGTTGCAATCAAAATTTAACACTGAACTATATGGCTAATTTCATATTTTGCTTGACCGTTTGATAGTAATATCACTTGCCACATGCTGAATTGTTTCGGCGAGAATCCACGGATCAACAGACAAAGAGAGCTTTAGCAAACAACAGTTCCTAATTCATTGTAACTTTTACAATTTTAATTTTGCCAGACGTTACCTGTGCAATGCCGGGTACATCTGCCAGTGTTCAATAATAATAACTTTCAATAATATATAGTGATAGTCTAGAATATACACTCCTCGTTAACATGCGATTTTGATTTTCAATCAATATGTTATATACTCAGAAAGGTGACCGCCAACTATAGCCTTGCAACCGTTGGGCCGAATGAAACATTAAATAACAGAATCATCATCTATTGTTGTATACAACAGTGCAAACATGGCACCTATTTTGAAATCCAGCAAATAAGGTATCTATAGTCTTTCTATGACTATGGAGAAGTCCACAAGCAACCAAATTTCACGCATCATAGCAGCTACCTAATATAATACCTAATAACATAACATCGGATCACAGTACCATGCAATCAATCAATGTTACAAATATTATTCATAGTGGTTGAGAGTTTGCAGTTTGGTATAATTGTCAAAGTTTTCAGCCTAGCCCAGCGTCCAAATCCATAAGAGATTACAGCACAGCGCAGCAATGCATTCATGTTGTTTGGTTGATTAATGTGCATTTTTCCATACATTTATATTTAATCTCGAGTGAGTAATAATCGTGTTAAATTGCTATTTGTCCATATGTCTCATATATGCTACAAACAGAAAACATTGAGTTCCTGGGCTAGAATAATTGAAAGTGAACCTTTTATCTCCAGTGGATATCATATCGCTATTACTCTGTATCGGGACGTGGGTCCGAACTATATATATGTATAGTAACATATCACATTGCAATACGCTCAATTTGTTATCGAAACACTGTCTAGAAGTTGTGCATTATTGGCTATAACACAGAAATCACCTGGTGTCCAGTGCACCCCTGTCATTGGTTATATTTTCCTGATGTGAATCTCGAAGTTTGTGGTCGTTGATATTGAACCATTCTATAGTCTAGCATTGTCAATTAGTTCCAGTAATCCGATTACCTATGCACTTTCACCACACTAGTAAGCCATTTACACCTTTTAATTGGGGACAGTCGTGTTTCAGAATGAAAAAGTTCAATAAAATCAACAAATTCTTAATTTGTGTGTAATTTGTTGAAAAAAAATGTAAACGTTCATATATTCCATAACCCAATGCAGACATACATCCCAAATTTCATATCAATTGAGAAACAAAGCAGAGAATGTGACATCATGCCTACTTACATCTATTATCTTGGAGCCACCACTTGCACTTTATAGTGTGCTTCAAAACGAAAAAGTCCAATACAATCAACAAATTTGTGATTTTGTTTTTAATTCTAACGATTATATTCCCTATCCAAACATGGACATAAATTGGAAATTAAATTCATATCTATTGAAAAACAATGGAGAAGACACAACATAACACTCCGCTTAAACCTTTTAATTGGACTGGAGCCAGAGTCGGCCTTAAACAAACATGTGCGTATTAAAATAGGTCAACGAGGGGAAGTAACTCTAAACCAAACCAAGAGTAATCGATTCCCATGGGGGATAACTGAAAAAATTATACGATATCCACTTGAATGTTGTTTTACCTGCAAAGTCATTAAATCATGACAAGTGCTTTGTTAGTAAATTCCTGATAAAAAAAATAAAAAAGAAGAGCATTTGCCTAATTTCTCTGTGAAAAATTGAAAACAGCTGGAAATCTGTTATGATTCTGTCAATTTTTTCAGAGTATGTAAATCCTCTAGATCTGTATTTCATGCATTTATCAACCTGTATTTAATACTTCTTTCCAAAACGACTCCTAGCGAGTGTTCAAACTGAAACAACTAATAATATACAGTTGTCGCCCGCGATTGAGTGAGACACGGGGATTTGTCGCCCACTTGAGACCTAGAATGTCACCCGAGGGCCGCAAGGCCCGAGGGTGACATTCCAGGTCGAGAGTGACGACAAATCCCCGTGTCTCACGAAAACAAGGGTGACAACTGTTTTGTTATCTGACAAAGGAGTACACACGAACCTCCTTAATGGCAGGCACGCATATATTCTTTAATTCAGTTCGAAGAGTTAATTTTATGTTGGAATCTTTGCTTTTTTAGAAAATAAAACGTTCACATTTTGGATAAATTAACACACCCATCATTTGCACAGCTATTGTCCTGTCAGTTTGCTGGTTGCATTGTGGGAATCGGTTCACAGAAAGAGGAGTAAAGCAATTTCGAAGTTGACTTGCAGCACTCGGTTGACATTCCAGGTCGAGAGCGGCGACAAATCCCGGTGTCTCACGAAAACAAGGGTGCACAGGCGCGCATATATATACTTTAATTCAGTTCGAAGAGTTAATTTTATGTTGGAATCTTTGCTTTTTTATAAAATAAAACGTTCACATTTTAGATAAATTAACACGCCCATCATTTGCACAGCTATTGTCCTGTCAGTTTGCTGGTCGCATTGTGGAAATCGGTTCACAGAAAGAGGAGTAAAGCAAATTTGAAGTAGAGTAGCCATGCGGCGAAATGTTCAGTTTCGTTTTAAATGAGCGTAAGGATGCAGGTAGACGTGTTAATTTCAAGAACGCTAAAATGTGAAACTAACTTGTTGTAGTGGTTCAAAAAGAAATTGACAACTTACGCAACATAAGGGTACTCTTGTGAAGTCGGAGGAATGTATAACCCAAATGAAATTGTCTATTGATAAACAGTGAAGTGTGGCAATTTGATCTGTAGAGCTTACAGAAACATATTTGTAACGTATGTACATTGTGTGTGCAATTGTCTGCAGTACATACCAACTGCATAATAAGGTTTATCTATTTGTTCCACGGTATTCATTATTGATATAAAAAGGTCCAATGGGAACAAAATATTACACCTTATAACGGATTTATGTCCATGATAACACCATTTATAAATAGCGTGCTTTAATCGCTAATTAGAAACAACAATTATGCAAATTAGCAAACACCACAGTTCGCGGTTGTTACGAAACAGTGGGGTTTATAAAATGAGTGTTTTCGGAAATTTTTAGAGAGCTGTGAGCGAATCTCTGCACATTGAGTTCTTCGTAGTTCTATGTTGACTGGTAATCGCTGAGCGGTCAACAACTGTCGAAATGTTACCCTCGAGGGTAACAAGTGATTTGCGACCTGCCATGTGACGCACCCTCAGCCAATCATAAGAGAGGAAAATGGGATGAAGGATAACAATATATTTTAGAGCCTCAATTCTACTCAAACATGTTCACTGCTTTTCAAGGATGCACATTGAACACGAAAACACAGAAATAAATAAATATTGTCCAGAATATTTACATATGCATAATTTGGATTTGGAATTGCATTTTAAAGGCCCACAATCGGGAATTTAGGACAATTTTTTGGTCAGTTTTGACGCCAACCTCTAATTATGCCCATTTGTGGTCGGGCATAATGGGTTTATTTGCTGCAAATCCGGCAAATATTTCGAATCGGTGGCTGAAGAAATACTACCTACTAAAAAATTTAATTGGAGGTTGAATAAGTAACAGGGAACAAGGAACTAGCAGATTTGAATCGAAGGCTGAATAAGGAACACGGAGCAAGGAACTGAATCCATGAACCTCCACAAACGAGACCCCCAAGCCACGTCCCTGGTCATGACACAAATATTCCCCAATCTCAGTCAGGTACGGAGTCATCAAGTCCATTTCCATACATCAGATATGACGTCGGTCGTCGAAATTGCTACATGTCTGTGAACGATGTCTGATATTCCAGTCAATGTTATTTGTGTGTAGCAAAGACGTCAAATGCCGGTATCTATTTACCAGAATCTATTTTGCCATATCAATTAAGGACACCGGCCGCCCTTTAATCAGAACTCGATATGGGCTGCATCAGACTGCATGGTTCTTATCCCAAGGGGTGAGGGCAAGAGTTGTTTGTTTATTTGGGGTGAGGGTGATGGGGGGGGGGTTCTAGTTGGTATTTGGGGCGGGCCACCCACCCATGCCGTCAAATCGGCTGAAATCCTTACTTTTCTCGAAAATGGTCCATACCCCATTTTCACCCTCTTGGGGTGGTACCCCCCGGGGTGCTGGTGGGGGGTCGGGTTGTTTCTAGGTGGTATTTGGAGCGGGCCAACCACCCATGCCATCAAATCGGCCAAAATTGAAATCGAAAATGGTCATACCCCTATTTTCACCCCAAGGGTGATGGGTGGGAGTCAGAGTGTTTCTAGGGGGTATTTGGGGCGGGCCACCCACCCATGCCGTCAAATCGGCCGAAATCGAGAATGGTCCATACCCCATTTTCACCCCCTCGGGGGCGACACAGGTGGGGGGTGGTCGGGATGTTTCTTAAGCGCAAATAAATAATAAATGTGAAAAGGGCCTCCCATACCGTGCGTTACAAATGTTGACTACCTCAGATGAAATTCTAAAAGCGGAAGGATAGGATTGACAGCAATCACAAACACACCACATATCATCCTATATATATGTTATGTTCGTTATCTACATTGTATTTGTTAAAATGTTAATGGGAGAGGGGCGGACATAGGTTGTTTATCAAACGTACGACCATTAAAGGCCCACTTAATTTTCGAATGACGAGATCACATTATATACAACATATTCCATGTTATATACCATTTGAAAGAGGAAGCTCCAAATAATTGTATTATTAACTGATACAGTCGAATAAACTGGGAACATGTTGTTTTTGTCGAGGTACCAAGGTGTGTCCTGTATTAATTTTGATCCGGACTGTACTATAAAGTCTATTATACTCAATGGAAGAGGAATATTAAACTCTATCTCTTAGTTTGAATTCTGATGCATTCTGGGTTGAAAAGGGGGAAAATCTTGGAATGAATCTCGATCACTTGGTGGACAGTCTTGGCCACAGCTGCTTCGTATTCTGGTGGAATATATATATTTTTTGGTTCCTCTTCCAAATGGTATATAATATGGAAAAATGTTATCGGCATTCAAAAATTAAGTGGACCTTTAAGTCTTGGAAAGCTCTTTCAAAAAGATAGCTCTTCAACCAGGATTTGAAATCTTCAAATGGTAGAGGGAATCTTAAATTATCCGGGAGACCTTTCCGCAAGATAGGACTTACAACAGAAAACACCAAACTGCCGATCGCGACTTGAGTCAAATTACCCATACATTGCCGATCGTGACTTGAGTCGAATCCTGACACATTCGTCCCATAACATCAATCCATGGGAAGTAACTCTATATTATTCTGTGAAAACAGTGTACGTGATGTAACCAATTTTGTAACGAGAATCTCCCGGTTTATTTTTTTATATTTTCGGATGTCGGCCATCTTGTTTTGTGATTAAATGGTAGCGGTCACGTGACCCTCCTGGTATGGGAAGTATTTCCATTCAACAGAGACCAATACCTACCTGTATACCAGATTTCCGGAATATACCTCTGCATATACAAAAGTTATTGTGAAATACCCAATAATATATGTATTTAGCAGAAATATACTACATGTAACTTGTTTTCGGTTCTCAATACTAACACCAACTTACATACCAAATTTCATCAAAATGTCTCTGCAGATACAAAAGTTATTGAGAAATAATGAATTTTCCTTATATTTCGGTGTGGTGGCCATCTTGTTTTGTGATCATGTGGTCACGGTCTCGTGACCCTCATGTGGTCACGGTATCGTGACCCTGGCAGACTGGGAAGTGTTTGCAATTCACAAGTCCAATATCTAACTGTGCACCAAGTTTCACGAACAAAAAGTTATTGAGAAATACCCAATCAATATGTATTTAGCAGCAATATACTAACATCTTATATTTCGGGATGGCGGCCATCTTGTTTTGTGATCATATGATCGTGGTCACGTGAAATGTGACACTGGCGGACTAGAACATATTTTCTATTCCCAATACTGATACCTAACTTTCATGAAAATATCTCTAGAAATACAAAAGTTATTGAGAAATACTGAAATTTTCTTATATTTTGGGGTGGTGGCCATCTTGTTTGTGGTCACGTGATCATAGTCACGTGACAATGGTGAACTGGGGCGTGTTTTCGATTCCCCAGACCAATACCTAGATGCATACCAAGTTTCTTGAACATAGCTCAGCAGATACAAAAGTTATTGAGAAATACCCAATCCATATGTATTTAGCAGCAATATGCTACATGTATACGTATAGTATGCTTGGCAGTAGCAGACCTGTCTGTGGTGCTGCATGGCAGTGAAAGAGTTAATGTAGTTTGATGTGAATGGTCTGAGAAACATCATGTAATGGTAAACTAGATAGATACATGGGGTTCGGCCATTCAGACATTTATAAGTCAGAATCCGAATTTTGAATTCAATACGCTCTTCAATTGGCTGCCAGTGAAGTTCCTTCAAGTGAAAAAAACATCCTATCCTATCCTATAATACAGTACCAAGGGGCCCCTCTAAAATTAACTTTCATTAAGAGTACTGGAATAAACATACTCTTGACAAAAGAAGAAATAGTGTGCGGTCGGAAAAGATCAAATTTAGGCTCGAAAAATCAATAAGTAAAACAAAACTATCGAAAATTAATTGATTTTGGTGGAAGAAAGTCAGCTACATTGGTGTGATTTAGATTAATATAAAGCACAAGCACATTCCTGTTGCGAAGTGACAAAGCACTGAGTCGTATTTAATGCTTAAAGGCCACAGTAAAAAAAATTGCGAGATTTTGATCCAATATATTTTTCAAAAGTGGGTGAATTTTTTTCAATGTTTTATTATCATTTCAAAATATCAATACTGAATGCAAGATCAGATCGAGTCTAAATTAAATTATAGTTTGTCTGATATTTAAATAGGAAGCTTTTGATGCAGTTTAATTGTATATTTCCACCCAATTTTTCGTACAGTTGACTGCTCACCCATACAATACAATACATGACATATTTGAATGTATATATTTAGCAGAAACCATGCAATTTGTTTATGAAGTTGTAAATTAATTACTCCGCTCAAGATGGAATGTGAATATAGGTTAGCAGTAATATCCAAAGTTTCCTTTGACTTAACACAGCTTATATGTAAATCGGATAGTATAGTGCTGTTTTAAAAACAGCATAACAACAACCGATAATAACTAGCTGGTTTTAGTGGAAGGAAATTTTAATAATTGGACTAATACATAACATGATTTCATCTAGGTTTTACTGATGATAGCCAAGTAGATAAATGTCTGCGCTATTCAGGATAAATAACAATTTTTGAGGTGGGCCTAAAAATTGGTAAAGGCAGGGATGAAAACCTAGCAATTATTTTATTTTGGCCTAAAGAATATGGAATGGGAGCGTTGTTTTAATGAACAGACATGTCTCCAAAATGGAGAAGTCATTAAATATTTAAGAGAGCATAGAATGTAACTCTCATCTTACTGATGATGCATTGTTAATAAGTCGAATGTAAACCAGATATCTGAAGGGTTCCTTAGTACTGATCAACATACTGGGAATATATTTATCAGCAGGATGCTGAAAGCATGAGGCCAAGTGGGGAGCGGCAGAATGGTTTATTTGGGGTTTCTCTTCGTTGGTTACCCTCAAGTATAATTATATTCCAATTTATAGTAACTTGAACAGATGTTTAAATAAACTTTTAGAAAAGCATAGAATAACAGGATTCATACACATATCCAAGGATAAAAGTTTGGGACTTTTCCACTCAAGCCAATGAAAATTTATTACTGTGCCAGACTTGTCTTGGTGGGACTTAAAATGGAAATTAAATAATTATTTAACTCTATTCATTACTTGGTTTCAGTATCAGTTGAATTAAGCTGCTTTCACGTGCCCGTTAGCGGATGCGTGAACAAATAATTTTTTGAAGGAGACTGAAGATAAATACATGAAATATTATATGTTCAGTGTCTACCAACTTGAAAATTTTCCAGTTGTTTAAAATTTTTGGTGAGTGATGCAAATGCTCTTTATTTTTACCATACCAGGGAATGTCTAACTAGGAATGCTCTTTATTGGTTCACATGGGTGAAGAAAACAGGACGCCATTTTCAAACAGCAAGGCAGAGCACAATTTGTGTAAATTCTGTGACTTGACCAAGTCTTTCAATTGTCTTTGTGTTGTTTGGCATATGAAGTTCATATGAAAGCATTAAACTTATCTCTCGACATAGATCTCGATCTTTTTATTGAGAGTATTGAGAGTAACTGATCATGCAATAAAATCGCTGAGTATGGAAGTAAATTGAGAGTACCATGCTTTATATATTTTATGATGGCAGATAGACAAAATAGACATTAAATGACATATAATGCCATTGTTTTGGGTGGAGTAAGCTGTTTTGCTGGCAGTCACACCCTTTGAAATGATAAGAAAATGCCTCATCCAAAAGCTCGTTATACCTTTACTTCAATGTGGTGAGCTAGCTATTGTTATTTAATTCAAAATTGTATGGTGCATTAACGAAAGTGCTAGACCTATACTGCAGGTTATCCGAGTGCTGAAGCTTTTCTCTGGAGTTTTATCTTGATTTTTTGCGATGACAAATTTTATGATGATCTGACCAAAGGTATGACCTGTATCACATGCTAATGGAAATTATTGACAGACACATGGACGATGGATACCAACCCATGGCAATAGCTGAAAATTTACAAAGTAAAGTTGAGCTAAAAACTTTACAATGTAAAGTTGAGCTAAAAAGGTACATTTTTTCCAGGCCTGAATTAGACAGTACTATAAAGTTCCAAAACTTTCCAGGATTCTAGACTAGCATATGAACCCTGGATAACATATCCTCATTCTTGTGTCAGCTAACAAGTATACCATGTTTCTCAAAGCAATACAAAATGTTAACCTTGAAGAAATAAGACCACCTTTTTTATGGAAAATATTTCAACATAATATCACAGGCCAATGATTGGCAGAAGAAAAAAAGTTCACATCATGGCTATAAAACATAAAATGCACTCAATACAGACCTCAATATTTCCATTTATTTGCAATTGATACTGATTGATGTATCATTTACTGTTAGCATGCCGAAAAAGGTTTTTATTGGTTTTTGGATCACTGGTACTAGCAGAAATTTTAGGTCCAACAGTTAAATGTTGTAAACATTAGCTTGAAAGAAACTCAATCGATACAGACCTCAAAATTCTCTTTATATATGCAATTGATGCAGATTGATGCTTCGTTTGTCGCAATGTAGAGTAAGTTCTTTTATTGTTATTGGATTTTGTGCTAGCACAAATTTTAAGGCAAACTGTTATATGTTGCAAATATTAGCATGAAAGAAACATGATAGACCTCAATCTTTCCTTTTATTTTAATTTTCTCATCATTTGTGGATAGAAAGTTAGTGATTTTTTAGGGGGATCACTGGTTTCTACTTTAAAATTGTTACACTTGAAGAAATATTAACGATAATCTTAAATAAAAAATATTCAATATAATATCCCAGACAGAAAAAACAAGGTCGGAGAACAGCCATAAAACATAAAATGCACTCGTTCGAGATCCCAAACTCTACTTTATTTTCAATTCATGTAATGATAAATGTTAAACTGATAACTACATCAGTTCGTTCATTTCCTGATAAAGCACGGTAAATCACCCTAATAGTTATAGTCCACAAAGTTACATCAATGATTTCTGGCAAGCTATTAAATGATGCAAATTTATATACTGTTAACCTAGAAGAAATAAGA
Source organism: Siphonodentalium dalli (assembly GCA_032622095.1). Lineage (NCBI taxonomy): Eukaryota > Metazoa > Mollusca > Scaphopoda > Gadilida > Siphonodentaliidae > Siphonodentalium > Siphonodentalium dalli. Next base: position 65,209,247 of record CP136068.1, read on the forward strand.
CTACATTGAATGGATAATATTTCCAACATAGTATCACAGGCCAATACAATCGACAATATTTCAACTTATTTTCGATTTATGCATCATTTTTAAGCAACAATTTTTTTTTAATCACTTTGAAAATGTTATCCTTGAAGATTGAAGAAATATAAACAACCTCCTCAAATTGAAAATATTCAAAATAATAGAGAGGTTTAGATCAAGAAATCCTATCTTCAAACTTCAGGTAACAAATATCAGATGATGCATATGATCACCAAACATTTTCGTGAATGAATATACATGATCGATCTTCATAAGATATGGCTGGAGATCATATGTATCATCTGACAGTTCAGTACAAGTAACTGACAGCACCTGAGCCTCCCTAATATCAGAGACAGAAGAAACAAGGTAAATGACTATGACACTCTAGATCAACTTGAAGAGGGGATAATTTCATGTCTTACAGTCAATGGAGCGATTTAATAGGAATGCGGAAAGTTGAAATTTCTAAGTAATACTAGATGTCAACATATAAAGAGATGTATATAAATTAAAATCCATGATGGCCACTGGGGCCATGTTTTTCAACAAAATTCAGAAAAATTTGGTGGCTCCCATCTAGTGGTTACTCAGTGTAGTTTAGGGTTTAGTGATGCAAAGGGTTTAGTGATGCAAAGATTAAAATCCAAGGTGGCTGCTGATGGCCATGTTTTTCATCAAAAATGTTTTTAATTTGATAGCTCCCATCTAGAGTGATCGTAAACATGCCTGTAAATTTTCAAAACAATTCTCCAATAAATGTGGGCTGCAGGGTGTGCCGATGGATTCAAATTTGAAATCCATGATGGCTGCTGGCAGCCATGTTTTTTAACAAATTTAGGAAAAAATTGATGGCTCCCATTAGAGATCACCACAAACATGAGGTATGAGGGATGTGGCCTGTAGGGTGTGCTAATGAAATTCTTGACAGACGGATGGACACCCATACATTTGATCTTTATTAAGTGGTCTTTCTTTTGTTGTTTTTGACAGGTTTGACCACTTTAATAAGACTACCACTATACTCCTTAATTGTACAGAGCAATGTGCATTAAAAGGCAGTAGTTCGACATTTAGATGGTCGAGCTTTCAAACTTTCTTTTGTCTTAGGCTTCTCCCCTGACTACCTATAAAGGCTCATATGTGCACCCTCACAGACGGACAACGAATATCAAACCCGGCCATGGCAAAAGCTCAAACTTGACTTTGTCAGTTGAGCTAAAAATGCACTTGTTCGAGACCCCAATCTCTACTTTATTTTCAATTCATGTAATGATAAATGTTAAATCGATACCACTAATCGTTATAGTCCATGAAGTTACATCAAAGACAATAAAAGACAACATTGGCATAGAATTCCCTAACAATGAGACAGCTAGTATTGCTTTAATAAGGGCAGGCAATCTCTTCAATCACATTATAAGATCAACATGATAAACTAAAGTATCAATTTCGTCAGAAATCAACTCTGATGATACAAAGTTTATTGTTGGCGTTACCGATTTGGTCTATGAGATTGGCAGGCATTGATTGGCGCAGACACGCTACGGCTGCAGCTTTTTTCTTTTTATTGATTTAGACGATGATCGCAGACTGATTCCTCCCTACTGGTAATTCTCTGCATTTTTTCATCCCCTGACATTGAACGAAACAATTGTAATCAAATGATCAAGCAAGGAAATGTGATCAATGTGTATTAACCAACCCTTAGCAAGAGGATTAAGCTGCCACCCAGATGGCTAGAATATAATTGGCAATCTGTTTTAGGAAATAGTTTAGACCCCATTCAAGGTTTATATATATATACACTTATATGACAATTTCATGATTTTCAGAAATTTTCCAAGACCTCAAGCCGATGAAATTTTAAAACTATTCCAGATTTGGATCTTCTTCTTCATGTATAGGGGAAAACACTTGCCCCTCTTGAACGGGAATATAGATATATAGTCATATCTTCAGTGCCTTAACTTGGCATGCACATACAAAGAAACAAGAACACAGACTGCATATATCAATCCTTTATATATTCTTTAGAATCCATTGAATTATAAACACAGAATATTTATAATGTTCTCCATGATCAATATATATGCGTGTAGAACAATATCAACTAGTCATCGATAATAAGAGTCCGGCCTAGCCCTTAATATCAATAAACTAGGGGGTTGCCTGTCACAAAATGACGGGTATATAATGTTCTTTGTTACTTTCTAGTGTCCGCGGTCATGAACAAATTCTCATTTCTATATTAGAAATGGAATGGTCATGCTACTCTTTTTTGTCACTGGATGCGCGAGGGAACACTTTATTTCACTAAAAACAGTATTTCCACACATCCAGCCCACATATTTAGGCCCTATTGCACATATTGAACTAAAAAAAATCAGCATATTACATTAAATATTACTATATACTTTACTGAAACATACTCAATTTGGGAGCCTTTATTCAGCGACGAAGGGGGCTTGCTGCACATTTTTATCTTAAACAGACCCCCTTGGGAGCCTGTAATCAACATGCAGCCTATTAAAGGATCACAGGCCCATGCACTGTGGCCCAATTGTACTGGAAACACTTTAATATTTCAATAAAACTGTATTTTCTACCCCCCTCTCCCCAACCCACATATATGCACACACATATGAAATGCAACAATCAAGATATTTTTCTTTATTACTATATACTAACTGAAACAGGCTTCAATCGGGAGCCTTTATTTAGCAGTGGAGGGGCCTGTGGCCCCTTTGTGCGCTTCGCGCACATTATATGATCTTAAACAGCACACGCTTCGCGCACATTTTGATATTTTAAACATTCTTTTATCAGATTATCACTCAACTGAAAGATTAAAAGAGCATTAAATAGCGTTGACAGTATTATTTACACTGTATTAGTCCCGGCCCGGGAATGTGGTTATTCTAACCGAGTTCCGGCGAATCTACTGAACGGTATCCACTGGCGGGAGGTCAGACTGTCCATTCGCCATCTTCCAGGTATACCGGTACTCATTCGATTCCACACACAATGCACAAATTTCATGTCATAGACAGCATTCTTTACTTATGTTCACACCGAACTGGCAAATTAATGTACCATATTAGCACCCATTCCCAATGATGGTACAGCTTTCTAGTCTCGACTCTACACCACACTACATGCACTTCCACGGCCAAATCAACATTCGTTACTTATATTCACACTGAACCTGAACTGACAAATTAATTTAGCGTCTATTTCCAACAATGCTTTGGTGGAGAGAATGGAAGTTTCGTCTACAACAGCAAAGCAAGTGTGGGTTTGCGTGCGACATCACATGACGTCATTTTGACTATACGTTGTAATAAAGAGTGTCTACTTGAGTGCAAATACAGCATTTTGGTACCATGTTCGTTCTCAGGTTTTCTTTGACCAATCGACGTGAAGCTTGGTGAGTTATCTTTTACAACACAGTGCAGGCTATATTGGACACATGGTTGAAAAGTTATAAATGCACCAAAAGCATGACCGAGTTATACACACACAGATACACAGACAGACTACGGGTTTTATATATATAGATTAACTCATCCCGGAGGTGTTGCTTTCAATGGTGACTGTAGCCTACTGCCCTGGTGTCTTAAATTGGGCTTAGCGGGATGGTGGTGGGGGGGGGGGGGGGGGATAGAAGTATATAGAATAAGTATTGAACTTTACTGTTACCATGCAGAAGTGTGTAATTGTTTGGGCTGGCTTTTTAAGCTGAGGTAACTTGATCAGACCAGCTGAAACATTCACACAATGTTTCCATAATGCTATATACACATTCTTCTGACACACACATGGCACACTTAATCTTACACTCTGTGGAATATATATATATATATATATATACATACTAGCAGGCTGACCTGACTTCATCCGGGCTGTTTCCCCTCTGCTTTCATCTGGACTTTAGATAGAAATTTTCAAATAGCTGGTTTTGAAAACCTCCGTGGATCTAACATCGAAATATGTCGAAAGACGCGATTTGACCTTGAATTGACCATTTTGAAGGTCAAGGTCAGGGTCACGAATTTACCTGTCCAAAACACTCCACAGACAAAAGTACCCCTAGGTATCAAATTTCGTCAAATCCCGTCGAAAGGCGCGATTTGACATTGAATTGACCATTTTGAAGGTCAAGGTCAGATTGGGGTCAAGATTTGACCCATCCAAAACACTCCCCCGGACAAAAGTACCCCTAGTTATCAAATTTCGTCAAAATACTGTCGAAAGGCGCGATTTGACCTTGAATTAACCATTTTGAAGGTCAAGGTCAGGGTCACGATTTGACCTGTCCAAAACACTCCCTGGACAAAAGTACCCCTAGGTATCAAATTTCATCGAAATCCGTTTTCCCGGCCATTGCTAACAAACAGACAAACAGACAGAAGTCCCAAAATATATATTACTAGAAGGTGACCCGACTTCGTCCGGGCTTTGACCTTGAATTGACCATTTTGAAGGTCAAGGTCAGGTGGGGTCAAACACCAACACCCCAAAAATGGTGGAAATCGGCCCAGCGGATACCGGGAAATCGGCCCAGCGGATACCGAGATACCCTATGCGTCCGTAAAAATCCGCCAGTTTAACCCGATTTGATTTCCACTCAAGTATATAAACGCGCTTCATATACACACGCTCATTAATTATCAAGTTTCAACGTAAAGATAAATTACCATCGGTGCCCGAGATATCGCCAAGACGTCTGAAACAGTCAAATGCATCGGCCGGTTATTAAAGCGTTAACGTGATCTAACGTTATGACCTCTAACGACGTCATAGAAGTTACGCATTGTTTTTATCCTGATGGAAGATAGTACCACTTCTTCTTGATAATTGAGACAGATAACTCAAACGGATACATACGCATTATATATCGTTGGAAAGAGGAAACACGAAAGATTCTCAGTTTCATTATTATGACTGGCATTTTATTATTCGCGCTGTTTCGAATCGATTTGTAAGCACCGAACTCAAATGAAAGTCTGGTAACACAGCGTAAAAACAGATTTGACCTCGGCACATGAAAAGTTGACCTCGGATCTGAAAATTAATATGCCTATGTTACTCCCCGGGCGAACATACCCCCACATACCAAGTTTCATCGAATTCGGCTCGGCCGTTTTCGAGTTCATCGATTACAGACACACACACACACACACAGATCTTCCAAAATATATAATAGACTAGCAGGTTAGCCCACCACTGGCGTGCTTGGTCAGAAACATGACAATGTTTTATGTTTTGTTTGTGTTTTTCAATGAGTTAATATTGGGTTTTTCAATATTTTACCCGATTTGACCTTGAATTGATCATTTTCAAGGTCAAGGTCATGTCGGGGTCACAATATATAATTTGTGGGTACCCGTTTGAAGGTTAAGACTGACCCGATGAAAAATTCCCCCGTTCCTAGGAACGACAGACATAAGAATGTTTCACACAATGCGACGTCGACGAATCCTGTGTGTTTTTACACTTATATACGAAGTTTGAGCTCACCTAGGGCGGAAAAACTTACCCGATCCGCGTTCTTAGGAACACAACACGTTCGTAGGAACACAACACGCTCATGTCTATACACGCCCAGACCCAGAAGAGGTATGATTTTTTTTAACCTGCCTGTGGCCATTGAGCAGCCCCTGACAGAGGTTGTCCACCCCTACGAGATGGTCAATAGACCCAGCAAAGTTAATCCCGTCGTGAACCCCATCCTCGCAAAGAGCGGACAGTCAATTAATCCCGTTGTGAACCCCATCACCAACGCGACGTAATTTTGTTTGGTATCATGTGTTGCGTTCTAAAAATAGGAAAGCACTTGTTCCCGTATATCTCTCTGCACTGCGTTTGCGTAAATACGAAATTGTGAGTGTTGGTTTGTAACCGGGATTTCTGAGAAGCATTATGCCTATAACTACCGCCCCCCTAAGCCCTGACCTAAGTGTCATACATACTATAACAATGATGTTGTAAGAGTACTATGGCATCCAATAAATCTCCCCGCATAGGAAACCACTCAATGTTCACGTATATCTCTCTGCAGATGCTAATAACGTTGAATGGTAAACAGACGCTCTTTATAGCGATGCGTCAAAAACAAACGCTCATTAAATTATCACTTGATTAACCCCCGCCGTGCCTTTGCGGTGATTTGGGAGTGGATAAAGGGTGCTCAGAGCTTCTCCAAAACACGACAACTACGGTGTTCGTGGGTTTTTACCCTTAGATGGGAAGTTTGAACTCAATCGAGCCAGCCGTTTTCGATTCTATAAAGTATATATATATATATATATATATACGGAAGTCTCAAAATATATAGTACTAGCAGGTTAGCCCGCCACTGGCGGCATTCATCTCATGGCTTTGTTTCAGAAACATGACATTTTTTTAATTTAACCAAATTTCAAGTCGATAGCTCCACCCGTTTCCGAGATCTGGTCTGCGCATGCGCGAAGCTTGCGTCGCACGGGCTCGACGACCCGATAAAATTCGTACCCGGGGCAAGATACATTCACATACCAAATTTCAAGTCGATAGCTCCACCGGTTTCCGAGATCTCGTCTGCGCATGCGCGAAGCTGGCGTCGCACGGACTCGGCGACCCGATAAAATTTGTATCCGGGGCAAGATACATTCACATAGCAAATTTCAAGTCGATAGCTCCACCCGTTTGCGAGATAACGCATTCTTTGTTTTTCAATGAGTTAATTCATGGTACCCGTCCTCCCCGTCCTAAACTTCAGAGCGGACAGTCAATTAATCCCGTCGTGAAATCCCTCTGCATAATATTTCGAGCTCTTAGATCAATTCTGCCTTTTTAGTTGCATTTCGTCCGCATCCGTATTTCGGACGCATGGGGTCAGTCGTTTAGCCACGTCCATTGGAATCCGCATCGGACGCATGGGGTATCGTTTAGCCACGTCCATTGCAATAAAGAGCGTTAATTGTTAAAACCTCCGTATAAGGTATAGATAAAGAGCGTTATTGCCTTAACCCCCCCCGCCGTGCCTTTGCGGTGATTTGGGAGTGGATAAAGGGTGCTCAGGGCTTCTCGAAAACACGACTACGGCGGTATCGGTGTGATTTTACACTTACATACGAAATTTGATCTCAATCTGTACACGCGTTTTGGATTCTATGAAGTACACACACACACATATACGAAGTCTCAAAATATATAGTATAGACTAGCAGGCCAGCCACTGGCGGCATTCGTCCCATGGCAATTGCAACAGGTTCCGAGACAGTTGTGCTGCATTTGTACCAAACATGACATTTTTTTAATTATTTTGTTTTTATTTATTTTTGTTTTTTATTTTTTAATATGAATTTAATGTTTTTTAAATTTAATATATTTTTTTTCTGAATTGTTTTTTTATTTTTTTATTTTTTTTATTTTAAATTGTTTTAATTAAATTTTTTGTTTCTGGCGGAAAAATTTACCCGTAGAAATCCCCCCTTCCTAGGAACGACAGTCAACGCTCGAGCGATAACATTGCATTGAATTGAAAACAAACGCTTCCCGTCGTGAAATGTCTCTGCATAATATTTCGAGCGACAGGCTACAGACTCCCGTCATACAGATAAGTAGATAGCGAAACGAAATTTACCCGTAGAAATCCCCCCTTCCTAGGAACGACAGACAATGCTCGAGCGATAACATTGCATTGAATTGAAAACAATTGCTTCCCGTCGTGAAATATCTCTGCATAATATTTCGAGCGACAGACTCCCGTCATACAGATAAGTAGATAGCGAAAACGATGCTCTTTATATAGACACTGCAGAAAACGAACACTCTTTATATATCAACGCTATTAACCCCGAAGTGCCGATTGCGGTGATTTGGGATTGGAGAAACGGTGCTCTGAGCTTCTCCAAAACACGACCACGGGATTTTACACTTACATACGAAATTTGAGCTCAATCTGAACACGCGTTTTGGATTCAATGAAGTACCCACATACATATATATATACACACACATATATATATACGGAAGTCTCAAATTATATAGTAGATAGACTAGCCGATGAGCCCGACGTTGTCCGGGCTATTCAAAAACCAAATTTCAAGTCGATAGCTCTACCCAGCCCGACGTTTGTCAAATTTCAAGTCAATAGCTCTACCCGTTTCCGAGATCTGGTCTGTGCATGCGCGAAGCTGGCGTCGCACGGGCTCGGCGACCCGATAAAATTCGTATCCGGGGCAAGATACATTCACATAGCAAATTTCAAGTCGATAGCTCCACCCGTTACCGAGATATCGTCTGCGCATGCGCGAAGTGGGCGCTGCACAGGCTCGCCAATACGACAACGACGACCGCCTGGTCAAACTACACACACGTACCAAGTTTCGTCCCGATCGGTCGAGAATCGTAGATTTGTATAAATGACATACATACAGACAGACAGACAAACAAACAGAGGTCTTCAAAATATATATGAGACTAGCAGGTGACCCGACTTCGTCCGGGCTTTGACCTTGAATTTACCATTTTGAAGGTCAAGGTCAGGTCGGGGTCACGATTTGACCCATCCAAAACACTCCCCGGAGAAAATTACCCGTAGGTATCAAATTTCGTCGAAATCCGTCCAGCAGTTTTCCCGGTATATTAGATCATTTGTGGGTACCCGTTTCAAGGTGAAGGTCACCTCTGGCGGAAAAACTGACCAGATGAAAATCTCCCCCATTCCTAGGAACCCCTAAGTACGAATCACACGCTCATGTCTGGACACAGATACAACACGCTCATGTCTGTTCACATACACTCTCTTTATCAACGACATGCGGATACGAACGCTCTTTAACTATCACGCGATTAACCCATGAATTCCCATTGCGGTTGTGGGGGAATGGAGAAGGAGTGCTCTAACGTTCTCCAAAACGACGGTAAACACTGCCCGTGGGTTTTTAACCTTAGATTGGAAGTTTGAACTCAATCGGTCCAGCCGTTTTCCAGTCCCAAAATATATAGTAGACTAGCAGGTGACCCGACTTCGTCTGGGCTTTGACCTTGAATTGACCATTTTGAAGGTCAAGGTCAGGTCGGAGTCACGATTTGACCCGTCCAAAACACTCCACGGACCAAATTACCAGTAGGTATCAAATTTCATCGAAATCCGTCCAGCAGCTTTCCCGGCCATAGCTAACAGACAAACAAACAGACAGAAGTCCCAAAATATATATTAGATCATTTGTGGGTACCCGTTTCAAGGTGAAGGTCACCTCGGGCGGAAAAACTGACCCGATGAAAATCTCCCCCATTCACAGGAACCCCTATAAAGTACGAACACAGACATAAGAATCACACAACACATTCATGTCTGTACACAGACATGCTCATGTCTGGACACATACACGCTCTTTATCAACGACACTGCGGATACGAACGCTCTTTAACTATCACGCGATTAACCCATGAATTGCCATTGTGGTGGCGGGGGATTGGAGAATGAGTGCTCTGACGTTCTCAGAAGCGGTGCGATGACACTCCATCTGGGATTTTACCCTTAGATAGGAAGATTGGGCTCATTCCGTCCGGCAGTTTTCCCGGCCATAGCTAACAAACAAACAAACAGTCCCAAAATATATATTAGACTAGCTAGCTAGTTTAACCAGATTTGACCTTGAATTGACCATTTTGAAGGTCAAGGTCAGGTCGGGGTCACGATTTGACCCGTCGAAAACACTCCCCGGACAAAAGTACTCCTAGGTATCAAATTTCGTCGAAATCCGTCCGTTTTACCCGATTTGACATTTAATTGACCATTTTGAAGGTCAAGGTCAGGGTCACGATTTGACCCGTCCAAAACACTCCCCGGACAAAATTACACCTAGGTATCAAATTTCGTCGAAATCCGTCCGGCAGTTTTCCCGGCCATATAATTTTCCCGGCCATAGCTAACAGACAAACAAACAGACTTGGGATATTAGATCATTTGTGGGTACCCGTTTCAAGGTGAAGGTCACCTCGGGCGGAAAACCTGACCCGATGAAAATATCCCCCATTCCCAGGAACCCCTAAGTACGAACACAGACAACACGCTCATGTCTGTACACAGACACAACACACTCATGTCTGGACACATACACGCAGTTTTCCCGGCCATAGCTAACAGACAGACAAACAAACAAAGTCCCAAAATATATATTAGACTAGCAGGTGGGCCCGAATTCGTCCGGGCTGTTTCCCCGCTGCTTTCCGTCGAAAGGCGCGATTTGACCTTGAATTGACCATTTTGAAGGTCAAGGTCAGGTCGGGGTCACGATTTGACCCGTCCAAAACACTCCCCGGACAAAATTACCCCTAGGTATCAAATTTCGTAGAAATCCGTCTGGCAGTTTTCCCGGCCATAGCTAACAGACAAACAAACAGAAGTACCACTTTATATATTAGACTAGCATTTTAGCCCGCCACTGGCGGCGTTCGTCAGAAACATGACAATTTTTTATTTTTTTAATTAATTTTTTTATTTAATTTTTTAATTTCAATTTTTTTTTTTCAATGAGTTAATATTAATTTTTTGTTTATAACATGAGTTTAAATAATTGTGCATTTTTAATTTACTGGATTTTTGAATTAATTTTTTTGATTAATTTTTTAATTTAATTTTTGGTTTTTCAATATTTTACCCAATTAGACCTTATTTTACCCGATTAAGGTGAAGAAGACATAAGAAACACGCAGTACCCGTCCTTAAAAGAGGTATGATTTAAGGTACATCGGGCGGAAAAACTGACCCGATGAAAATTTCCCCCGTTCCTAGGAACGACAGACATAAGAATTACACAACACGCATTTTTTGTTTTCACACAACACGCAGTACCCGTCCCTAAAAGAGGTATGATTGAAAATTTCCCCCGTTCCTAGGAACGACAGACATAAGAATCACACAACACGTTAATTCTGCCTTTTTAATCCAGATAAATGCATTTCTTGTTTTGCATCCGTAGTTTCGTACCCATGGGTAATATAAAAGATTGTTGATGCCTTAACCCCCGAAGTGCCGTTTGCAGTGATTTTGATGATTGGGAGTGGAGAATGAGTGCTCAGAGCTTGTCCAACACGCGACGTTAACAATTCTCGTGGATTTTTACCTTTAGATAGGAAGTTTGGTCTCGATCGGTCCAGGCGTTTTCGATTCTATAAAGTACACACACACACATATACGTAGTTCTCAAAATATATAGTAGACTAGCAGATTAGCCCGCCACTGGCGGGATTGGTCCCATGGCTTTGGTCGATCCATTAATTTGTTTTTCAAGGTAACCCCGTATGTCGCTGCCACCGCTGATGCCCAAAATATCGACCAAGGTCATTTGCGGGTACCCGTGTCAAGGTCATGTTGGGTGGACAAAATAACCCGACAAAAATATTTCCCGTCCCGAGTTGACCATACATAACTACATAACAAATTTCACAACGATGTCACCGCAGACTACCAAGATATCGCCCAAGGTCATTTGTGGGTACCCGTTTCAAGGTCAAGGTCACCTTGGGCAGACAAAGAGACCCGACGAAAATCTCCCCCGTCCCTTGGAACCCTAAGTATGAAATGTCGTCTCGATATCCTTTCCGAGACGGTCGACTGAGCCGTATTTATACTCGTGTATATAAATGCTCTTTAATAGTGACGCCTCATATACAAACACTCATTAATTATCACGCGATTAACCCATCAATCCCCATTACGGTGGCAGTTGAAGGGTGAAGAAGTGCTCGGACATTCTCAGAAGCGGTGCGATGACACTTCCAGTGGCTTTTTACCCTTAGATAGGAAGTTAGGGCTCAATCGGTCGAGCCGTTTTCGAGTTTATAAAGGACATATGGATATATATACATATGTTTCAAAATATATAGTAGACTAGCAGATTAGCCAGCCACTGGCGGGATTGGTCCCATGGCTTTGGTCGATCCATTAATTTTTGTTTTTGAAGGTAACCCCGTACAGGCACGCCGACAGCATATACCGGACAAAAATATTCCCCGTCCCGAGTTGACCATTTTTGCTTCCATAGAATTTTTAACAGTGTATCGAAGATAATGTTTCTGTATGATGTAGGCGAAGTAACTCTAACATTTCGGCAAGTACTTTTATTTGGCGATCCCCGTGTATCCAACGACGGTGGCAGGACGAAGGGTGAAGGAGTGCTCGGACGTTCTCAGAATGCGGTGCGATGACACTTCTCGTGGCTTTTTACCCTTAGGGACCGTCGCGAAATGCAAAAACCGATACCGACCGATAACCGATACCGACCGATGACCGATTGTAATAAATTCATCGGTCATTCTATCTGTTCCATCGGTCATTCTATCTGTTCCATCGGTCATTCTATCTGTTCCATCGGTCATTCTATCGCTTCCATCAGTCGTTTCATCGGTCATTCTATCGGTTATTCATCGGCGATTGATACGACGACGTTACAGCGACGTCGCAAAACACAGGTGTCAGTCGTGTTTTGGCGACGTCGCTGTAACGTCGTCGTATCAGTCGCCGATGAATAACCGATGGAACAGATGAATAACCGATGGAACCGATAGAATGACCGATGAAACGACCGATGGAAGCGATACTCGTGCATATAACCTTGAAATCTATGCTTATAAAGTCAATTCGAATGACTATCGCGCTGAGCATAATATACATATTTATCCATGCACTGTAGTTTATCTATAGTTATACACGCAAAATAGTGTTTGAGAGAAATCACTTACTATCATAGCCTAGTCCGATAGGCCTAGGTCTCAATCTGTAATTAGACATGTATTTACCCATACCGAGAAAGAATTTAATTGTGTTTATAAATGAATGCGTCATACTTTATCAGTTTATTTGTATAATCGCTACCTGACTTCCCCGCATTCAAATGACGGCAACTTAATAGACTCAATTGTGAAGTTTTATGAAAAGTTTCGGACAGTTTTCAAATGACCAGCTGTACATAATAGGGCCTACTGCATTGAAAACGATTGCATTGATTGCATGACGAATCAGTCATGTTCGCGTGCTTACCGGAATACACATCTATTACTGTGCCAGTGTGGGGTTCCTTTTAGGCACAAGATATTTTCGTTTTAATTATCTCAATCAAACACTCAATAATGCCATAATCCAACAATTTTATTTTAGAGGTTTTATAAAATATATGGATCATTGAAAGTGTAATAAAATGTTACTTTATAGTTGGGAAGCGCCCCACCCGACATTTACCCACCGGAAATGTCCCCACCCTGCTAATAAAATGCAGACATCAAAGAATGTTTTGACTGATCAGTGAAGCCTGGTCAGTGAGGCCATCTCAAGCGATGTCAACTCAGCCGATGTAATGTTTTGACAGACACGAAAGCGTGTTCTGACAAACATGAAAGAGTGTTTTGACGATAGTTTGGGACATCAACGCAGTTGAAACAATGTTGTGACAATTATGATCACAGTGTGAATTCTAGTGAGTGAACTCTAGACAGCTATATAACCTTAGCAAAGTTATCATGGAATCATATGGAATCATACGATTCTTGTTCCGGTCAATCGACGGGACGGTCGCACTGTGCTTGACGCACGAGCCGTTGATTGACCGTGAGTTTTTTGTCGGGCTTGGTGGTTATGGATAGTTTAATCCCCAGCCAAGTCCGCAACGTGCTGAGCGATTTCCACCTGGCTCATTGTGTGCGTTGGAACATCCATGCATACGATGGCCGGGTGGACGTGGTTTTGGAGTATCGAGTCGCTCCAGCAGAACACTCTGCTGGCCGCGGCTCGATAGGACATACCGGAGTCCACCGGTCCAAGGCAGGCCACACCACCACGGATGGGACCATGCTAAAGAAGAGAAAGAAGAAAACCCCATCACGTCGCCGCAGGGACGCCGATAGGAAGGCCAGTTGGAGACAGGGGAGAACTGAGAGACTCCCAGTTCCCTCCCACCTGGCCTCGCAGCAACAACAGCAGCCTACTGTCGGCGCGCCAGAATCCATCAGAAGCGGAAACGACAGGGACGTCGATGTCACCCCGGCCGTCCCTGTCGCCGACTTTGTGGTGAGGGCGGAGGACTTTCCACCACTTCCACCGTCTCCAGACCCGGATGCAGCGGAGGACTACAATCCACCGACACCGAGACCTCCGGTGTCCCCCGACTGCATCGCGGAAAAGGAGCAGGAACCACCACCCCCTGCTCCTAGACTAACATCAACAGAGAGAGACGCCATCTCTGCCAGATTAGACAAGATGCAGGCACATGCGGACGCAGCTTTGGCAGCATGCAGGGTTCACGATCAGAAACCCGTGCCACCACCACCACCATCTTCATCGGAGAAACAACATCCAAGCAAAAGAATAAAAAAGAAAATAACATCATAAAATGCTTCTTTTTTTTAGCTTCTTCTCAATAAATGGCAATAATATGAGGGGGTTAAGGGGAGGACCAATCGGTCCTTCCGACAATCCCGGGGTTAGCCCCCCCCCAAACCACCCATGCAAAAAAAAAAATGGAATCATATCTTCAATCATGGAACTGATTAAGAACAATCGTGGTGGTGACAAATTATGTTTCGAAGGTCATGCTTATACCAAAAAGAAAGTCAACAAATCGTCAATAAGATGTTCGCAGTGACGAGCTCTCACATGCAAGGGGTGTGTCACAACTGATGACGAGGTAAGTCTCAATTTCCACGATGTTAATTCATTTTCGTGAGAGCTTTCCGATGAATGGCAACAAGCCATATTTCCGACTAAATCCTGAAAAGTTATCCATAATTCTGCTGTGGTTAAGGAGTCGATTAATTAGAGCATTACTGTATGGTTTACTTATTGACTTAAATCAGGGGGAAAAAACCCTATTTTCATATTATCAGCATCCCTGTCCAAAAATGGTGTGTAATTACTGGAGCTTTGGTGTCTCAGTCCTGGAGCTCTAGTTTTTCTTATTAAATCAGCATCTCTTGCACAAATCTATAGTATTTCCATGATCATATAGTGTGAATGTGGTGTCACCTAGGGCTTGCTTCCCTCATATGGTGTGCCTGTATACTCGAAAATTGAAGAAAATCAATGTCGCCCCGACTAATACAGAAAGTAATGCTATTGCAAGTAGCCCAAACTAATATATACCGAAGATAATATAATGCTATCACGAGTCGCTCCAACTATTTAAAACAGAAGGTGATACTATTGTGAGTCAGCCATTTTGATAAAGAAGTTGGGCTAGCTCCCTACCCATCCAAACCAATGAAACCAAGAGGTGACATGTCAATAGGAGTTAATGCTAAGTTATGGAGAAACCTATTTATTCAACAGGGGTGTTTTGTTACATATAACCATTAATTGCGCTTAAGCGCAATGGTTGCGCTTAAGCGCAATTGATTGCGCTTAAGCACAATTAATTATTAAATGTGAATTTGGCCTCGTATACTTTTCACATTTATTATTTATTTACGCTTAAGGTCAAATCATTTGCGCTTAAGCGCAACTAGATAATTTTTGCGCTTAAGCGCAAATAAAAATTAATATGCATTGATCCCCCTGAATTAATTTTAAATGGCACAGGCCTAAACACATCACTAAAGTTTATATAGCCCCACCATATGAGGGAAACAATCCCCCAGTAACCCCAAGATCTGTTGTATGACCATGGAAATGGTATAGATCTGTGCAGGATATGTCTCTTTTATAAAATATACTATAGGCCTATCTCTGGGATGGAGACACAAATTCTTGGGGACAGGGATGCTGATATTATGAAAATAGGGGTTAAGCGCAAATAAATTGATAGCCACATACTTGCGCTTAAGCGTAAATGATTTGCGCTTAAGCACAAATGATTTGTGCTTATTAGATAGCAAGTTTGGACTCAATCGGTCAAGCCGTTATCGAGTCTATAAAGGACACACACACATATATATATATACGGAAGTCTCAAAATATATAGTAGACTAGCAGATTAGCCCACCACTGGCGGGATTGGTCGAGCCGTTTTCGAGTCTATAAAGGATATACTACTGTATATTTTGAGAACTACAGAATATATCCATATATCCATATATATATCCTTTATAGACTCGAAAACGGTTCGACCAATTGAGCCCAAACTTCCTATCTAAGGGTAAAAATCCACAGGAAGTGTCATCGCACCGTTTCTGATAACGTCCGAGCACTCCTTCACCCTTCAACTGCCACCGTAATGGGGATTGATGGGTTAATCGCGTGATAATTAATGAGCGTTTGTATATGAGGCGTCGCTATTAACTGGTTCGCTTCTAAATATCCTACATACACACAATGAAATGCATATATATATTTCAATAAACAGAAAATCATTGAAATTTACTTGTAGCATGTTTAATATTATGGTTATGGTTAATAGCCTGGTTGTCGGATGCCATTGGGCAAACAATTTGTCATTTTCCTCTAACTTCTCATAATAAATCTACCCTTTCTGACAATTTTATCGGTCGCATCCAATCAAACTTCACAATGTCACAATTTAATTATATATGTAACAATATTTCTAACTGACAAACATGATTTAAATAATTAAACTAAACAAACAATACAGTGATGCAGCCAAAGCCCAGATCTGGGCTTCCAGCGCTCTAAGTAGGGGCCAAATATGGGCTTCCAGCACTGGACCAGTTAAAGACCGTTTATCTACTTTAGTGAAAATACGACATTTGACCGTCTCGCTCGGAAACTGGGGATATCGAGACGAAATTTCGTACTTAGGGGTTCCAAGGGACGGGGGAGATTTTCGTTGGGTCAGTTTGTCCGCCCGAGGTGACCTTGACCTTGAAACGGCTACCCACAAATGACCTTGGGTGATATCTCGGTAGTCAGCGGTGACATCGATGTGACATTTGTTATGTATGGTCAACTCGGGACGGGAAATATTTTTGTCGGGTTAGTTTGTCCACCCAACATGACCTTAACACGGGTACCCGCAAATGACCTTGGGCGATATTTCGGGCATCAACGGTGGCAGCGACATACGGGGTTACCTTGAAAAACAAAAATTAATGGATCGACCAAAGCCATGGGACCAATCCCGCCAGTGGCGGGCTAATCTGCTAGTATATATATATATACGGAAGTCTCAAAATATATAGTAGAATATATATATATATATATCTTATATTTTAACCCTGTCACACAAACACTAAGTAAATGTAAGACAAACTTTTCTAGATCAGCAGCGGAAAGTGGTGCAGATTATTCCATAATAGGTGTGTCTTTTGCCATTACTTTTCAGGTCTGAATACAGTATTTTAAAATGAAAAATCTTTCCACCAATATTTATACAAGGAAGAATATTGCTACCTTCAGCACGTGATTATTATATAAATAAAGCTGCCACTCAGATGGCCAGAGTCTAATTGGCAGCCTATTTTAGGCCCAATTCCAGCATTCATGCATTGCACCTATCGAATGATAATTAAAATTCCATGACTTTTCCAAGATTTTCAGAAAATATCCGAACATCCAGCTGATGAAATTCCATAGCTACTCCAGAATTGGCTTGGTAGATTAAACTTCAAGAATTGTATGACAGATTTTTATAGAATGGCAGCGGAAAGAGGTGTAGATTTTTTCAGAACTTTCATTAGGCTACTAAAGCTGCTTTTTCCATTAACATTTCCAGACCTACATATACATGTCACTGAGATATCTGCATGAAATTGGAGGAAAAAAATCAACATTTCCAAATAAACAAAGATGAACAACTATGAACTAGAAAATGTGAGCAACACCAGTTTATATTCCTTTGAGAGCCTCAATGCCTCTGCGAAAAAAAAACATTCCGCTAGCATCATTTAGACGCAATCTTTACTTATTTTCTGAGCTTCAAGTTACATACAATGGGCTTTTATTGGGCAGTATATATTATTGCCCACTTATTGTCCTTGCAGGGTAGATATCTATTTATAATAAATATAATAAAACACGAAGCTGTTGGCAGATGGATAGTTTAGCTTGCCCATGTAATACGAGTCTCAGCTGTCTGGCCATCGATGCAGTCCTGTCTGGAGTTTTGCATGCCAAAGTAGGTTGTGACGTCATGACGTCAGTTTTTCAGTAAATTTTGTTTTTGAGAAAATTCATCTCGGTTTTATTCAAATGAGTTTCTTTAACATGCTGGAAAGGTGGAAAATGAAGAAATTTGAATAGATAACCATTTTGAATGACATCTAGTGTCCATCTGTCCGCTTTCATATTTTCCCAAGCCTGGTGAAAATGTGTGAACTGACCTTTGACATTCGGAGGCAAATGCTTGATTAACATATATGTACCGGTACATTTCTTACCTTTAATGAGTCATCTGCAATGTGATTTTCCTCTGGTAGAACCACTGTCATAGCGTTCACCTCTGCCACGAACAGAATCCTTCGGAACTATATTTGGAATTTGAAAAGGTTCAAATGCAGCTGATTTTGATGTGGACAGTTGGTCCCAGTTATTCCTGAAAGATTCTGTACGTTTTGGCCAGGTAAACAGTCCTTGTAACTTTTCTGGGTGATCCTTGAGAGGAATTTACCTGTCCAATTTCTCTTAGAAGTTTACATTGAAGACAAAAGTTCATTCACAACATTACTTTATCTTTCTTTGCTCTGAGAAAACTTTCAAGCTGATCCCCGAAGACTTTGGATATATTGGTAAATTGGCTAATTGCTTGGTATCTGCTGCCTGATACAACTTGCATTGCTGATTGCTGTTTGTCGACGAATCAAATGATGCATGGCGCCTGCATGGCCTAATTGATCTAACACTTTAGTCGACATAGAAAATGTATTTTGTTTGTTGTGCTAGTCGATCCAAGTCACCTCAGCTTGAACACCTTCCATGGGGGATGCCAAAGCATGTGGCATATAGACATTCACAGCTATGCCCATTTGCGCAGCGGCCTGACCTCTTATGCTGTCTTTTCAATCAATTTGAAAGGATTGGAAATCAACTGTTTTCCAGATCTGATTTGTGCAGACTTTCCATGTGTCCCTATCAGACATCCAAAGAAGTTATTTTCAAGAAATCCTTTGAAGACTCCGCAATAGGGAACACCTCAAACAACTGTTCAGGAAAAGCTGTTAAAGACGTTGGCTCTTTACTATGCTATTAAGAAGCTTCAAGCACTTTTTTCTGTGCATGATCTAAGGCCAGTCCACGGACACATTCAGGCTGTTTTACCTTGTAAAGCATCTTTGCCAAAAATGTTCACTAAGCCCTTGGCTATTGGTATATTAAGTTTTTCACTTTTGTCCTGAATATCAGATGTGTCATTAAAATCTTGTTGATGGCATGACACAGCGACAACACATCATCGTCTGAACTACTGACACTGTTTTTTTATCATGATTATGTGCCTCATTTGCACATTGACGTACGTATCGGTAGTTTTGCTTTTCGGACAGCCTCTTCGGCTCCTGAGCATTAGACTTTTGAAGATCGATCCCATAGACTTTGATTGTTTGTCGGCGAAACTCAATGCATTTCCAGGAGCTTGGATGGCGAGTTTACGGAGGTTGAGATATCTAATTCTGTATGAAATATGTCAGGTGAGTGACTAATTATTTAAATAAAATTGCACTGTCTCCAAGGGAAAGGGTTAGGTGAATTGCGAATTCAATAGACATTTAGACCAATAATAATGTGTTGACTGTGTGTCTGTAATTGGTATCTCTTGTATATCCATTGAATAGGTAAAGCTAGGCAAATGCCCTGAATTTCTACAGGAAAAAAAATACAAATTTGCTGTCTCCAAGAGTTATGTGAATGGCGAATAAAGAGACATCTGTACCAATAAAGATGCGTTGATTGTGTGTCTGTAATGTGTATGCTGACTGAATGTTTCGACCTGAGAAATCTATTCCACGTAACATGTTCAGATTGATACAAGGTGTTGGCATGTTTAATAACATATCATTTTCCTTGTTCGATTCGTAAGCAGCTGTTAGCCAATCAATAGACTTGCACTGTAAACGGCATTTTCCCTGTGTCGAGATGTGTTATCGGCGCCTCAGGGCTATCCCGACAATGGGACACATCAGTGGGACATGCTATTAGTCTGCGAGTGATAATGACGCTCCTATTTCACATACAAATGAAGATGCTTGTCTCGAGGGAAATATCAATATGTTATATAACACCTCCCTGAAAAATCCAGTATTCCCACAAAAGAATCTCTGTTGCGATCAGATCGGGGAAAACATTCAATATAAAAAATTCAAATTTATCAAACAGGTGTGAGTATTTTGTTCCATAGCTTGAAAATTTCATAGCCCAACAGAAGAAGCCTAGTTAAAATATCAACCATGTTTGGTCGCATTTCTGGGGGATTAAACCTAGTTAAATATGAACTCTATAGGCTGTGAGCTACCATATGTCCACCCTCCCCTATGCAGATTTTTGCCAACTGTGATTTTCCGACAGACTATTTCACACATTTTCTACTTGTTTGCCTCTCGGGTGTTGGGGCTTTTTAATTTTATAGTGATTTTCAACAAACTACTGTGATTTTTTGTGATAAAATCCTTATTGAGGGTAGGGGAAATGTTTCTCTCGAAATTAATACTAAAACTATATGTATCTTTTCAAACTAAGTTTTATTCGAATGGTATATAAGTGTCAGCGCCGATAGCATTACATGGGCACCTGACTCGACATTTTACTAAAAGTGACACTGACGATATGATTTTGGGTGAATATATGAAAAGTGTACAATTTGATGTTACCACCATTGGTCCAAAAATTACGGAAGTGTGTGCAGGAGAAAACCAAATAGTATTTTTTTCTAGGTAACATGATACTTAGGATGATATTCAGGCAAAATACTGAACCAAATCTGAGCTGTTGGATTTTTACAGAGCCAACATGAGTCCATGTCATGAAATTTCTGTATCTTACTTTTCTAAATTGAACAGTATAGTAATATCTGTTTTCCTCAAGAGATAAATCTCACATATTCAATCCTATTTTGAGTCCATAAAACTTGAACAAAATAACTATAACTGGAAGATGGACCTCATTACTCCTGTTATTTCTGTGTCACTCCTGTTACCAAGACTATAAGATATTATATGAGGGTGTTAAGTAGCCTTCTTGAGAAACCTTCTTTGAAATCATTTATGCATACCGGAGCACATTAATGAACAAATGAGTCGAGTAGGTTAATTGCATTCACTCCTGTTTCCGGAATATCATTTCTTTCATCATTTTCCAATTCTGGAATGAGTCTTTTATGCAAAACATAAGTGTTTAGTTTTCAAATCCAGATATATTTTTAATCAACTGCCATATCTGTCATGTTACTGTCATCCTGCTACTTTTTTGGTAACAGGAGTGACAGTAACAGGTACGACATTTATGCAATGAACTGTCAATGAAGATTACCACTAGTTAGTCAGTGGTCATCAATTTTCATACCAAAAAGGAAATTCAATATAATCCCCCTCATAGTTGGATGAAATGACCGCTATTGATGTAAGGCGATTGTTGTTTGTTAGGGATGTCGTCTGTAGGGTGTACCAAATGATTTAGTCATGGTAAGATTAAAATTCATCGGCCATGTTTTTCATAAAAAAAAAAATTCATATGAAGTTTGCTGATGATCAGATGAGGGATGTGGTCTGTAGGTTGTGCCCATGGTCAACTTCATTAAATTTTCCACATATAAAATATCAGAAATTGATAGCACAGTACTGTTCAAAATAAAGACCATAAATTGAAGTCTGGTGTTATACAGCTTCTAGCTAGGTCTTAATGGAAAAAGTCACATGTGACCTACTGGTGGGTGACTGACTGAGGTTCTATTCACACTTAACTCAGATATGACTGATCATTTAATGATAACAATAGAGTTTAGTACTAAATCCTGGCAAAACTTGAAATGACCCGGCATTGTGGTAATACAATATTTTTATTCTCGATCAGTTTATTCTGTTTCAACAATGATCATTCAATGAAAGTCACTGATCTAACAAAAGGTTAATCGAGTAAAGGTCTACTCAAGTGGAATCAAGAGATAAATTGTATCAAAACATTGGGCTATTAATAAAAAAGCATTGACACATATTGTACCATTTCGTCATGTCTGCATGGTATCAATACAAACTTTAATCGGATATTACGTTAAACATATATCCAGATAGCTAAACAATTGACAGCGTAAGTTTCAAATTTCATGCTATGCCCAGGCATTAGACAAAAAACTGCAACTATCGTTCACCTCTCATGTGTTAAACGAGTACCCGGTTGTGGTTGGATTGTATCTTTAATAGAAAATGTCATGATGCTTATGAGAACAGAAGAAGTCCTATTTATTTGCGGGATATATGATCAGATAACAAGTTCAACAAACGACCTTTGTTGAACTTATTATCTGAATATAATGACCGGGGGTAATCACAGGGTAAAAGCCCTATGACATAAGTGTATACTCCTGGTACATACATGTAGTTACTTAATTGTTGCAATTCATTCCTTATTTAACCCTTTCTATACTAGATACTCATTATTAAACGTGTAGTTATCCCTTTATGAAATATTCAGATAATATGTTCAACAAAGGTCTTTTGTTGAACTTATTAATATCTGAACATTTCCCGCCAATAAATAGGACAACTTCTGTTCTTGTATTTTCTGTTGTCTGCTTATGTTTCCTGAACATTCACCAGATGAATAATCAAAGCAAATCATTTATAGGATACTAGCAGGTTAGCCCGCCACTGGCGTGGTTGGTCAGAAACATGACATTTTTTTAATTATTTTTTTTTTATTTATATATATTTTTTTATTTTTATTTTTATTTTTATTTTTTTTTAATATTAATTTAATGTTTTTTAAATTTAATTTATGTTTTTTTGAATTTTTTAATATTTATTTAATTTTTATTCTAATTGACCTATTTATTTAATTTTTATTCTAATTGACCCGATGAAATCCCCCCTTCCTACGAACGACAAACAACGCATTCTTTGTTTTTCAATGAGTTAATTCATGGTACCCGTCCTAAACTTCCCCATAGTCCCCGAAAAGAGCGGACAGTCAATTAATCCCGTCGTGAAATCTCTCTGCATAATATTTCGAGCGATAAGGTTGAGTTGAATTGTAAACAAACGCTTCTTTGATCAATTCTGCCTTTTTAATCGAGATAATTGCATTTCGTCCCACATCCGTATTTCGGACGCATGGGGCTAGTCGTTTAGCCACGTCGATTGCAATAAAGAGCGTTCGTCGTTAACAACTCTGTATATGGTCAATATAAAGATCGTTGATGCCTTAACCCCCAAAGTGGCGTTTGCGGTGATTTTGATGATTGGGAGTGGAGAATCGGTGCTCAGAGCTTGTCCAAAATGCGACGTGGACGATCCCCGTGGGTTTTTACACTTATATACAAAATTTGAGCTCAATCCGTTGACACACATATATATATACACATATACGGAAGTCTCAAAATATATATGAGACTAGCAGGTTAGCCCGCCACTGGCGGCATTCGTCCCATGGCTTTGTTCGAAAAAGCAATTGCAACAGGTTCCGAGACACTTGTGCTGCATTTGTACCAAATTTCGTCAGAAACATGACATTTTTTAAATTATTTTGTTTTTATTTATTTTTGTTTTTTATTTTTTAATATGAATTTAATGTTTTTTAAATTTAATATTTTTTTTTTCTATATTGTTTTTTTATTTTTAAATTTTTTAAATTTTAAATTGTTTTAATTAAATTTTTTGTTTCTGGCGGAAAAATTTACCCGTAGAAATCCCCCCTTCCTAGGAACGACAGACAACGCTCGAGCGATAACATTGCATTGAATTGAAAACAAACGCTTCCCGTCGTGAAATGTCTCTGCATAATATTTCGAGCGACAGGCTACAGACTCCCGTCATACAGATAAGTAGATAGCGAAACGAAATTTACCCGTAGAAATCCCCCCTTCCTAGGAACGACAGACAACGCTCGAGCGATAACATTGCATTGAATTGAAAACAAACGCTTCCCTTCGTGAAATGTCTCTGCATAATTTTTCGAGCGACAGGCTACAGACTCCCGTCATACAGATAAGTAGATAGCGAAAACGACGCTCTTTATATAGACACTGCGGAAAACGAACGCTCTTTATATATCAACGCTATTAACCCCGAAGTGCCGATTGCGGTGATTTGTGATTGGAGAAACGGTGCTCTGAGCTTCTCCAAAACGCGACCACGGCCGCGTCGGTGGGATTTTACACTTATATACGAAATTTGAGCTCAATCTGTACACGCGTTTTGGATTCCATGAAGTAACCACATATATACACACACACATATATATATATACTAGAAGGTGACCCGACTTCGTCCAGGCTTTGACCTTGAATTGACCATTTTGAAGGTCAAGGTCAGGTGGGGTCAAACACCAACACCCCAAAAATGGTGGAAATTGGCCCAGCGGATACCGGTAAATCGGCCCAGCGGATACCGAGATACCCTATGCATCAAATTTCGTCCGTAAAAATCTGCCAGTTTGACCCGATATGATTTCCACTCAAGTATATTAACGCGCCTCATATACACACGCTCATTAATTATCAAGTTTCAACGTAAAGATAAATTACCATCGGTGCCCGAGATATCGCCAAGACGTCTGAAACAGTCAAATGCATCGGCCGGTTAAGCGTTAACGTGATCTAATTTTATGACCTCTAATGACGTCAT
This sequence comes from Siphonodentalium dalli, assembly GCA_032622095.1. Lineage (NCBI taxonomy): Eukaryota > Metazoa > Mollusca > Scaphopoda > Gadilida > Siphonodentaliidae > Siphonodentalium > Siphonodentalium dalli. The sequence continues at coordinate 65,233,976 of CP136068.1, forward strand.
AGAAGTTACGCATTGTTTTTATCCTGATGGAAGATAGTACCACTTCTTCTTGATAATTGAGGCAGATAACTAAAACGGATACATACGCATTATATATCGTTGGAAAGAGGAAACACGAAAGATTCTCACAGTGTCATTATTATGACTGGCATTTTATTATTCGCGCTGTTTCGAATCGATTTATAAGCACCGAACTCAAATGAAAGTCCCGTAACACAGCGTAAAAACAGATTTGACCTCGGCACGTGAAAAGTTGACCTCGGATCTGAAAATTAATATGCCTATGCCACTTCCCGACCGATAGTACCCTCACATACGAAGTTTCATCGAAATCGGGTCAGCCGTTTTCGAGTTCATCGCGAACACATACACACACAGACAGACAGATCTTCCAAAATATATAATAGATATATATACGGAAGTCTCAAATTATATAGTAGACTAGCAGGTTAGCCCGCCACTGGCGGCGTTGGTCCGAAACATGACATTTTTTTGGCTTTTCAATGAGTTAATGGTGCCTTTTTAATCAAGAGAAATTATGGTACCCGTCACTAAAAGAGGTATGATATAAGGTACAAACTGACCCGATGAAAATTTCCCCCGTTCCTAGGAATGACAGACATAAGAATCACACAACACGCATTTTTTAATGAGTTAATTTTGTCTTTTTAATCAAGAGGAATTATGATACCCGTCCCTAAAAGAGGTATGCCAACGATGATGTTGTTGTTGGCATTCGCAGCTTGGGGCAACACGCATTTTGTAATGACTTAATTCTGTCTTTTTAATCAAGAGGAATTATGATACCCGTCCCTAAAAGAGGTATGCCAACGATGTTGTTGTTGTTGGCATTCACGGCTTGGTGGCCACCCGAAAATTCTCGCCCAAAGATTCTCACATTGCCGTAAAGAAATATTTTTTCGCCAACAATGTCGTTGTTGTTGGCATTCACAGCTTGGGATGACCCCCACCTTTACGAGATGGTCATTCACGGCTTGGGGCAACACGCATTTTTTAATGAGTTAATTCTGTCTTTTTAATCGATGTCGTTGTTGTTGGCATTCACGGCTTGGTGGCCACCCGAAAATTCTTGCCCGAAGATTTTCACATTGCCGTAAAGAGAAAATTAGCATTGTGTGGATTTAGTAATTTGAACTAATTATTTTCTCGCCAACAATGTCGTTGTTGTTGGTATTCACGGCTTGGGAGTGACCCCCCACCTTTACGAGATGGTCAAAGGAGAAGGCAGTGGAAGTCCCGTCAGATTCAGGGACGTATCGCACTGCCTCGAATTTACTAAATTTTAGCAGCCATATAAGGTGCGTGAGTTAGCAGGAATCGAGGGGTGTAAGTTTAGAGCTTGTTTATATGAATGTATTGAAAATAGACTAAGATTTTCAGCCGTAACAAGAAATGTATATATGAGAAAATGTAAATTCTATATTTTGGGAGGTATTAGCAAGTTTTGGCTCAACGGGTTTAGCAGTTTGAAGTGAATATGAATATAAAAATATACATATACATATATGGATTGCGATGCGAATATCAACCCGATTAACTCCCGCCGTGTTTGCGGTGATTTTATTGATTGGGAGTGGAGAATGGGTTATCAGAGCTTGTCCAAAATGCGACGTCGGCGATCCCCGTGGCTTTTTACCCTTATATACGAAATTTGAGCTCAATCCGTCCAGGCTTTTTCGATTCCATGACGTACCCACATATATACATACACACATATATATATACGGAAGTCTCAAAATATATATATAGATATGCACATGACATAACATGTGTGTGTCATCCTACAACTAGAACAATAAAGAGCATGTAACAATCATTAAACAATGAAGAATATGCAAAAATATAAATTAATTTTCTGTCAAAAAGTTCCTGCATTTTTAGTGTCATTTAGTTTTTTCTTTTACACCTTCAGGGCCTCCCTCGTATGTGAATTTTATTTCATAAATTAACCTACCTCATATCGCTCAGAATATATCACGCTTAACACTTATATTAACGCTTCCAACTCGCATCGTTCTGTTTCCGTGTGTGGCTTTTTTAATCACCCACTGATGTGACGTCACACCGGAATACCCCTGCATAATTCAGTTTATCAACTTTGCGTCCTCGGAGCAACATTGTTTCTAATCGTTCGTCTATATAATAACGGACTCTGTTCACATTATAAGCGTCTGACTTGGTGAATGACACTTTATATGAGGATTATACAGTATTTGTATGCCTCGTATTAAGAGATTTTTGTCTTTGTCCGCGGAAAAAAATGGCGGAAAATTCGCTGTGCAGTATAGCCTACATTGGCTCCAGCACCTCATAGATCAAGATCAAGATCAAGATAAAGGAACAGAAAGTCCTCAGTGCTAGTGCCAGTACAGTATAGACTAGACGTGAACTCTTTCTCGGGCTGACAGCTCAGCAGAATCATTCCCTTGAAAACTCTTAACGGAGAAAAGGGACAGTCCACATTGCTAGCGCCTCTGGGCCTTGATAAAGGACTTCGTCGAGTTTACACTCAGAAGGTAATTGTGTCTGATGTAGAATCAGAACGCTCAAATCGTGGCGAAAAGCCGACGTTAGAGCGAGTCTCAGCGAGACATTTCTGAAGCAATAGTATCCCTGAAAACTCTGACATGAGAGATATTGATACTGACAAAAAGGCCGGAGAAGAACGAAACAATATCGTATTCAAACTCCAAATCTGTATCAGCTCCTGATTTCGTATCAGAACGCTCTATCACAGTGAAAAGGCAAAAGAAGAGCGATACAATACAATCGATCTCTATATTCCTCATAAATTTAATATGAGAGAATTTGATATTGAAATTACGTGTGCTTCAAGTTGATATATAGAAATATTCAACACAGAAAAGCATCACAGTTCGGAGCCGATGCGCTTAATTACGAACGTATAGAGATATTGCTAATCTTGGCTTATCCTTACTGAGGACAGTCGCTACTTACTTTTTGAACAGAACTGGTCCCACATTTTTATATTTTTACCAGCTGTTTTTCCTGTGTCAAAGGACGCAGAAGAGTTCTTAAATATTTCTTTATTAACTGAGATAATGTTCTTGAAAGTGAATTGCCAATAAACAAGCTTCAAAGCAACTATACTGGCCGAGAGAAACATAAGAAAATATACACTCAGTATATATCATTAACACAGAGAGTTATCCCGCCTTAAAGGTCAGGTAAGTCTGGATTGTAAATGCTTTATATATAGTGGCATAAATTCTTAAAATACCAGTTTGTGTTACTTTAATATTTTCTAATTCTTTGGTAATGTTCGTTGTATAGAAATCACTTAGTTTGTTCCAAACATACTTTCATGAACATTCAAGGATTTGAGTTGAATCTTTTGTTTTAAATTTTTCTAGATGAATGATTATTGTTTTCATGAAGTTGATAGTCATGCACAGTTATAGGCAGCTTTCAAAATAATGTGCTTATTTATGCTGGAACTTGTTGAATATCTTCCAGGTGTTTGTATTATTTAAACATCAGTTGATATATTTTGATATATGTTGGGTAACATCCCATTTCTGTGTGTAATGCAAGTATGGTCGTCTTACCTTGAACACCCATGATACTTCTTAATCTAAAATGCAATACTTTTTCAAAGCCTTAATCATGAAAGAATGAAGAACTATACTTGCATTTCTACAATTAGTATCTAAATTAATTAATTAATAAGTATGTTAATTCTTTGTAAATTCTAATTGTATTAATGCAAGTATAGTTTTTCATTCTTTCATGACTAAGGCAAACAATTCTGGCTGGGAGTCAAAACAGACCATTATAGACAATTCCAATGTTTGCTTTTATAACTGAGTGGCAGAATCCATTTTAATAGTATAGAAAGGGTTAAAGATATTTAATTAACTTAATTTCTGAACATCTCTACAAATGAATGTGATTCTAATTTGTTAATGCCATATGCCCACGTTATCTGAATATCTTTGCAAATGAATGTAACATTCCAAGGAATTATTTTTGAACTGAAAAGGGATAAAACATTCACCAGGAAGTGGGTTAAAATACAAGCTAGATTCAAAATAGTGAGAAATTCTTATATTAAAGCAATAACTATGTTAATTCTTTGTACATACTAATTGTAGTAATGCAAGTATAGTTTTTCGTCCTTTCGTGATTAAGGTAAACTATTCTGGCTGGGAGACCAAACAGTTTATGCTCCCCGGGGCGATTTCTTATGAAAACTGTGGACCTTGTTTACCTTGTCTGGTCAGCGTTGTCCCCGAGCAACAGAAACACGTGTTGGTGAATTATGTAGAGGGCAGCACATTTTGTGGTATGTTTATTCAAACAATAGATTGGTTTTTCAAATTCATGAGTGTGTAAGGATGGTGATATAATTTAAATATGAATGTGACAATTATACATCAAGATGCAATATCAAAAGTTTCAAATGCAATGGCTGATCTTTAAAAGATAATGCCATTGATTTAAAAACTGCAGATAATTAAATGTGTCAAGGCAAACTGGAAAATTCACATATGAGGCCCTGAAGGTATAAAAGGAAAAACTAAATGACACTAAAAATGCTGGAACTTTTTGACAGAAAATTTATTTATATTTTTGCATATTCTTCATTGTTTAATGATTGATACATGCTCTTTATTGTTCTAGTTGTAGGATGACACAAACATGTTATGTCATGTACGTATATCCTATAAATGATTTGCTTTGATTATTCATCTGGTGAATGTTCAGGAAACATAAGCAGACAACAGAAAATACAAGAACAGAAGTTGTCCTATTTATTGGCGGGAAATGTTCAGATATTAATAAGTTCAACAAACGACCTTTGTTGAACATATTATCTGAATATTTCATAAAGGGATAACTACACGTTTAATAATGAGTATTTAGTATAGAAAAGGTTAAATAAGGAATGAATTGCAACAATTAAGTAACTATGTACCAGGAGTATCCACTTATGTCATAGCGCTAAAAACCCTGTGATTACCCCCGGTCATTATATTCAGATAATAAGTTCAACAAAGGTCGTTTGTTGAACTTATTATCTGATCATATCCCGCAAATAAATAGGACTTCTTCTGTTCTCATAAGCATCATGACATTTTCTATTGAAGATACAATCAAACCACAACCGGGTACTCGTTTAACACATGAGATGTGAACGTTAGTTGCAGTTTTTTGTCCATTGCCTGGGCATAGCATGAAATTTGAAACTTACGCTGTCAATTGTTTAGCTATCTGGATATCCGTTTAACGTAATATCCGATTAAAGTTTGTATTGAGACCAGACACTACGAAATGGTACAATATGTGTCAATGCTTTTTCATTAGCCCAATGTTTTGATACAATTTATCTCTTGATTCCACTTGAATTGACCTTTACTCAATTAACCTATTGTTAGATCAGTGACTTTCATTGAATCATCATTGTTTAAACAGAATCAACTGATCGAGAATAAAAATATTGTATTACCACAATGCCAAGTCATTTCAAGTTTTGCCAGGATTTAGTATTAAACTCTATTGTTATCATTAAGCGATCAGTCATATCTGAGTTAAGTGTGAATAGAACCTCAGTCAGTCACCCACCCAAGAATTCACAAGGATTATCTATCGCCTCTCTATCTCTATTGATAGTCTTCAAATAGATGTATCTTATATATTAATATACAACTGTCAAATATGTTGGATGAGAATTAATACTAAATACTCGCTGATGAGTAGTTTCTTGATTCCCATTGATTTGTTTGCAATGAATTTAAACATATATTCTGCACTTATTTCAGTGACTCAATATATGCAAGTACCCAGGTGCATTACCTGCTGAAAGAATGTATCATTTATCTAACATTATCGAAAAGTTCAAACAAAACTGATTATACCATGAACATAAACATATCGCCTGACAAAGCAAAATTGTAATATACCCCTTAACTGGACAAATTTATGGCCGATAAACAAATACCGTAGGAATGATAGATCCAAAAAGATTTATTGCCGATTTAGTTTAAAATTTATGAAAATAACTACTTTATCCCCTATTAATTCCCATTCAATAACACCAGCGGTGTGTTCAACATTACTTTAAGCTAAAAAGTTTAAAGAGAACCAACTTCACTAGACACTCGCAGTTGGTAAACATGCACAAAAAAAAGTCTGTAAAAACATTACCACTATAAAGAAGAACATGGAAAAATAGATGAAATTTGTTCTTAGGCCTTTTGTTTTATTTACTGGTTTACATTTTTTTACTAGTGTTGAATAGATTAACTGGAACGTCGGCTGATATTCGGGTTATCTCTTTACAATCGGCATTGGCAAAAAGATCCTGCAGTTATTATGGCATTCCGATTATTTCCGCTTTCAATGCAACAAAGCAGGGCTCAGGCGGGGTAAGATCAGATCAGGGGGGTGGAGGGTGGGAAGATAAACTAGGTAAAATCCTTAAAACAGCGATTAATTTATTTATTTTAGTTCAGATCATGTACTTTTTATAGCAGTTATTCATTTCCACCCAATTTGTACATTTGTCGAGAATGCTGTTCCCAGAATTTCCCTTTTAAATCTATGAATAAAATCATCTTTTTGACATTTTTAACACAAAAAAATTCTTCAATGTCACCAATGATAGTGTTTCTTAGTCGAATAGTCATATTGAGTGATAGAATGAGAGTAACTGGCCATTTGATGTTGAGATAACAAAAATTCAGGTGGGGAGGGGGGATATAAACTGGGTAATTTTCAACAAAAACAATTCTGAATTGTAATGCCTCTGCCGAAGAAATAACATGCTTCCTTGTCACCAATGATAGTGTTTCTGAGTCACATAGTTATATTGAATGATAAAATGAGACTAACTGGCCACTTCATGTTAAGATAAGAAAATTCAGGTGGAGGGAAAGATGATCATGGTGGGGTGATGGGAGATACTTAGATTAACCCCCCACCACACGGAGTCACAAGTAATGATGTACTGGTAAGGAAATTAGTGTCTACTGAACCCTGAAAACCTCAATATGTTTGACTTTGTGACAACGTTCCTACAGCCAGTCAGAAAATTGAGTATTCCAATGAGATATATGTATGGAAATAGACATATAATTATCAATGGAGGTATGTTGAGGGGTTGATGCAAAGTTAGAATGACTTGCTCATTCCAGATTCACAGTATGGTGTTTAGGTTAATTTTACTGATTCCAGTCAAAGCAAACATTTAGCTACAGAGAGATCGAGAATGTAGTTATCTTGTCGGTATCTTTCTCACTCTGGGGGAGGAGGGTTGCTCTTGTCTGTGATAAAGCACTGAAAATGAAACATCATAAGGACCCCTTCAAAACTGTTGACTCATTCATATTTCTTGACTGTGTCATATATGCGGACGTGTCATTGCGAGTCTTAGTTATTTATAGACCACCACCTTCTAGTGAAAATGAGCTAACTCACACCCAATTCTTAAACGATCTTGAGGAATTCATGTCTTTTTATTCTTCATACGGTGGTAACTTAATGATTGTTCATGTGGATGATCCTTCAGATTCCCATGCTACTAAGTTCACAGCATTGATGAATTCTTTTGGATATCAACAGTTGGTGATTGGTGCTACCCAGACATGGTCATACAATTGACTTACTTTTTGTGCATTAAATGAATCATGACCTTGTCAAGGGAATCAAAACATGTGACCCTCTCTGATCATCATGCATTATATTCAAACTTTCACTCTCCAAAGTTGAACCCAAACGACAGGTAGTACAGTATCGCAAAATAAAAGAACTGTCATCTGAACAAATCATGGACGAGATTCGACTGTCGCTCTTTCATAAGTGTTCTCAGATGCACAGTGTTCATTCTCATTCTCTATTGCACAGTGTTCATTCTCATTCTCTATTGCCCAAATAAGTTTCATCTTCTAGCAGTTGTGTGTCTATTGAGTATGATACAGTTATTCCTCATTGTCACATGCGTGTGGTCGCAGGAACGCGACCTACTCAGATTTACAGCTTATGGCAACAAAAACTCCCAAACAATTAGGTCGGATACTGTTACTCCAATTCACATGCATATGGACAGTAGCAGTATTAAATAATCACAACTGTACAGTCTCGGACAGCTTTGTTGTCAGTCGCACCCAAATGGCCATAAGTCAAAATTCTGCTGTAATCTCATCAGCAACCAATGTGTTCATTCCATCTCACCAGGAAGCATCAGCTGATATGCTAGACATTAAAACATCTGTGACCTCATGCTATGATACTGTTTCTTGTGTCCCTCGACATGATTCAAATATAGCTCTTCTTCTGTCACTCAGTGGGGATCGCATCTGTGTGGCTGTTGGTGATATGATGGAATCCCTCACTTCTTCTCAGCTGATGAACCTATTCAACTCTTTGTTACAAAATGTTCTTGATAAGTTGGCTCCGATTCAAACCAAGAGGGTTGTGCAGCGCAATAATCCAGATTGTTTTTTTCGGAGGAAGTCAGGATAGCTAAGCAGCACAGACGTCAACTAGAACATTTTTATAATAAATCTGGCTTGCCGGAGCACCGCAAATTATTCCGTGAATAAAAGGGTATAACCAACAGACTAATTGAGGAATCTTGTAACTCTAAAGTTCTGTTTGTTCTCACAAAGAAACTTCTCGGAGAAAGCAATGTATCCGTTTTACCCGACTATAATGATGTTTCGGAAGTTCTATGACTTCTTTATAAACAAAATTGAACAGTTACAACAGTACATTCCTGTGACTGCCATAACTACATTAGAACCCCTAAAAATCTCTTCATACCTTAATAGTTCGTTCGAATCTCAGTCAGAAGAAGCTATCTTGGAACTCATTTCAGCGTCGACAAACAAAAGCAATGACTTAGACCCTTTGCCCATTTCTCTTGTGAAATCTGTAGCTACTGAGCTTATCCAGATCATAACTGGCAGAGTTAATTCCTCCCTTTCCGAGAGTGCAGTCCCAGTGGAGCTCAAGACGGCCCTTGCTGTACCTCTTATCAAGAAACCATCGCTTGATCAAAATAACATCAAAATCTACCGACCAGTATCAAACCTCATCTTTATCTCCAAGCTTCTGGAAAACAACATCTGGAGTTAAATGGTCATCTAGAACCACTATAATCTGCCTATAAATCAGTACATAGTACTGAAACAGCTCTACTGCATGTGCATAACGATATTGTGAGATCTCTGGCTGTTCGCAAAGCCGTTCTGCTTGTATTACTTGATCTCTCAGCAGCATTCGATACTGTTGACCATGACATCCTCATTTAAGTACTACGCAGCATGGATTGCGATCGCGATTTTAATCAGAACAAGTGCACCGCTAGGCGGAGGTAACGCCCCCGACTGTACAATCAGAGAAACTTTCTGGTTAAGCGCTATAAAAATGCCACATGTTGTTCTATATTAGCTTCAAATTTGGTCTGGTGCCACAAAAATAGAAGGAAAACTGAATTTTCTAAAAATAAAAATGATTTTTTTAAGTCGAAAAATGGTCATAACTCTCACAACAATTATCCGATTGAACCAAAATTTTACCTTGACCTGTAATGCGATATTGGTAATACACGAAAAAACGGGTTTGGCAAATAAACAATCCAAAATCAAGTTATCATCTGGAAACAAAAAAAAGTAGCAGAAAACTGAATTTTCTAAGTCCAAAAAGGGGCGTAACTCTGGAAAAATTGAGCGGACGAAACCACGGCTATGGGGAAATCTTGTCCCCCGGCTGGTCTATTGGCATACCAAAGATCAACTGAATTGAATTAGCGAAACCAAAGTTATGAGTTGAAACGTTCGTATGCCACAGAAAACTGAATTTTCTAAGTCCAAAAAGGGGCGTAACTCTGGAAAAAATGGGCGGACGAAACCGCAGTTATAGGGAAATCTTGTCCCCCCGGCTGGTCTATTAGCATACCAAAGATCAACTGAATTGAGTTAGCGAAACCAAAGTTATGAGTTGAAACGTTCGTACGGACGGAAGGACGGAAGGACGGAAGGACGGACGGAAGGACGGACGGAAGGACGGACGGAAGGACGGACGGAAGGACGGACGGACGGAGGGCTCCACTATATACCCCCAAATCTCCATCGGAGATCGGGGGCATAATAAACCGATATACCCGCTTCACAATGGACGGAATAACATCCACAGGTTTCAGGACAATATACCCGCAATTGTACCCACACGGGTCCCAACTTGGTTATTCTTTGCGAAGTACACAACATACCTGCAAAAACTACCCGCATTACACTACATTGACGGGCTGGAATAAAATACCCACATGCATAAACTACCCGCAGTTCCATACAGCTATCGGGTCAATATATACCCGCAATTTGTATTAACATTCAAACCTACCAGCAAATTGTACCCGCACAGGTCCTACTTTGGCTATTCTTAGCATGGTACCCAACATACCCGCAAAACTACCCGCATTGCATCACAATGACGAGCGAGAATAACATACCCGCATAAACTACCCGCAATTCCACATGGCTATCGGGCAAATATATACCCGCAATTTGTACTCAAATTCAACCTCTTGACCTACAGAGTCCCACAACCTCCTGACCCTTGCCTTTTGACCAATCAAATCAACGCTCTACCAGCACAGAGTATATAAGGACAGGCATTATCCACATCTTTCCACGCCATCCTGGTCCTGACGAAGATATACCAATATCGAAAGCGCTAGACCATTATTAAGGATATCCCACTGATTGAGACCCTCCCTGGAGGTTCACCCTCGCATTTACTTTTATATGACCATTGTTCTTAGTTCGCGTTACCGGAAGTCGAGTTCACGGATCTCCAGTGTGATGGATGTCCCATGGGTTCAATTATTTCCATTTTTGAATTGGAAAATCATATAAACTGCATAAAAGCGGTATACTTACGTACCTATACATCATCTGTATACCCCTCTATATGGAGTGTTTTTGTCATACAGCAGTTTTTGTGTATGTACATATAGCTTGATCGGTGGGATCACATACAGTATAGTGTCCATTGAGGCATCTGCATGTCCGGCATGAAAATAGAGAATCGGGATGGCCGGTTTGTTGTATGAAGTTTGTTAGAATTCAAATCTTTTATAGAAGATCAGTATAAGATGCGATGATCTATTTTTACATGTACTTGTTAATGGCAGTTGTTTTATGTTCTTTCACATGAACTCACTTCGAAGACCTTGAGTCCCTTTAAACCTTTCTATACTAAACCTCGTTGACGTGTACATATTATAGTTCCCTTATAATTAGGAAAGGTTTAGATAAAAAGTTCAACAAACATCCATAGGTTGTTTGTTGTATGGGATGCCATTTTCACATTTATTAGCTAATGCTTAAGCGTAATTCACTTACCCTTAAGGGAAAATCATTTACTCTTAAGTGTTATTGGGTTCTTCAGCTATCTTTCCTCAGGTATATTGGTATAATCTGATGTAGGTTACTGGCATTAGTAATGTGGTTGCGTCCATTTCAGCTTGAGTGGAGTTCAATGAGAGTGTATATATGAATTACGCTTAATAAGCATAATTCATTTACACTTAAACGGACATGGCTCATTCGAACCCTAAAATTTATGTATACGTAATTCGAGAAAAGGGGTCTCGAAACATGCATATGCAAAATATTCCGGAGCTAATTCGTCGATATAGCGCTAAAAAACGCGTTTTGTTAGTTATTTTTTTGCATAAATTTGATATCGTTTCGCTGTTCCGGTTAAATTTTTCTAATCAGCCGATTTTCCGAGTGATGCCGGCAGCGCTCGTGTGTTTTCGGAAATAAGTGCATTCTCGATACCGCCATGTTTGTGACGTAATATTTTCCAAGTTTCCGCAGCGTCTATATCATTTTCTGTATGCGATAATGTGTTTCCGTCGGATCTTATTTGTCCATGCGAGAATAATAACCTCTGTTGACAAGGATGTAACGATAGAACGGTTTTGCAGTTTGATACACAATGTCAACATGAATTTTAGTCATTTACATTGATCCTTGGAACACATTGATTTTTCTCAAATATACTCTAATCGCAATTTTGTAGGCAATAATTTTCAGTTGAGTGTGTCGATGAACTGCAGTTAGTTAAATTCCGTAGTTCTTTTTAAAGGTACTCAATCCAATCAGACGGTCCCCATACCATCAAGATACAACAGCAACAACATTTCTTCAAGATACGCTTTTATAATAGTTATCAGAATCGATGTATTGCAACAACATAATGCTAATCACTGTCAACTATAGTATCAACTTTCCCAAAACTTGTTGTTTATCAACATTTTGTTCAACAAAATAAGGCCGTATTATCACTAAAGTATCACAAACATTTACCGTATTACCACTTGACTTTAGAGTTATCCATCTTCATCCGCAATTTTGTCCTAGACCCTCCGTTTGACCACGTGTTTCTGGGCCACATATTATTACACATCTCGAGAAATAACCAACTTCAACAATCGATATCTGATCACTCTGAGCTTGAGTCAATATTTTTTACCCCCGAAACCAAAAAAATAGTAATTTAGGAGCGTCTGATCGGATTGAGTACCTACCCAGGTGTTGAAAAATAAAAGATATCAAAAATCGATATCTGATAACTCTGAGCTTTGGTGGGTGGGGTCCTCGACTCAAGTCTAATATTTTGTTAACCCCCGAAGCCAGAGAAACACTAATTTAGGACCGAAATGAAAATTGGGAAAATATATTGAAAACTTTCACTTCCCTGGTGACATACTGGCATCCGTGTGGAGTTTAGAGTCTATATATAGACACAACCAGTACATATAGGTTGCTTGGAGCACTCAAAAGTCGTTTATTTTATTTCACCATCTATTTAATTAAAACCACCTGCCTCTGAGTCACAAGACGAAATGTGGGAAAAGGACAAAGATGTAAGACCTGAAAAGACAAAATATAGTCTCGTCGATAAAAGTTTTGGCCTGGAAAATATTTGGACTAAGTTGGTTTTTATTCCATTTTGAAGAGGAATAATAATCATATCCTCTATTAAACATATCCAAAATCCGATAAATCCGCTTAGAGCAAAATGTTCTATTCTAAATGGCATCCATGATGACAATAATTGGTATTGAAAAATGCTGAATTTCTGTGATAGGTGGCTTTTAGGTGCACCAACTATCGCCAAGTTAGTAATAAAATGAAATATACACAAACAATGCTTAGTCATAAACCATATAGTTATGTAGAATGTCTGTCACAACATGGCCATATCACACCTGTTACCCCGTTTGATATTGGAATAGTTAGAAAATAGACATGAAAAATAACACCAAAAACAGCGTCTTCACCATCGGTTTCAGTAGTAGAATAGGATTAAATTTGTTTTAAATTATTTTTCCTCAAAATGTGTCTACATTGTTTACGCGCCGTTCCCACGACACAACTTTCAAATTATACAGCAGTGCGGAACACAAAGCTCACATCTTCTAATTTCATGTGATATCTAATTTTTCCGTGTGTTAAAAAATTATATTCAAAACAGTTAATCCAAGTAGATAATTAACACAGTTCCAATGCTACGTGCGTGTGTACACACTCTCCCTGCCTGTCTATCTTAAATTGTCTACAGTTGATTATGAAAAATTATATGCATATATTTATACTTAGCTAGATCATATCATGAATCTCTACCCTGGCTACGCCCGTAGAGATAATTCTACACCAGTTCAAGTAATGTGAAATTTATCATGTTCAGATAGGGAAGTTTATAAATATTTTTTTTTAAACCAGTGCAGCTAATATATTCTTAGTTAATATCGTTCCTCAGTAAATAGTGTATTCCACTGTGCATACGTAGTTCACGAAGATCCCAACTCGATGTTGAATGAAATATGTCACTTTGTTGAGTCGATATCGACTCACAAAAGTCACAGACAAATCATGCAATCTGGAGTGAAACACCCCCTATTGTGAAATATATTATGAAGGAACAAGTAACAAATAAATATATATAGTCAATGAGTTGTTTTTTTCAATGCTATAGGCCTAAAGTTCTGCGTCAAAACATTAAAACTTTCTCATATTTTTAATGTACGGTAGCCAGAGTATAAATTCATAACATGATCTAATACTTGGCGACCCATTCCTATATTCTATAAAAAATATATTCAGCATGTACTGCAAATCATGCAATTTAATACGATAATGATGTTGGATTGAAATTTAAATATACATGCATCTCAACATAATTACTTATTATACATGTATAAGTAATATTATGTTCCTTTCTGAACCCCCTCCCCCCAATCGCACCATCGCCACATCTCGGATAAATTCAGGATGACCGTCCTATCATTAAATTCTTGTCAACAGAGACCATTTTTCTCACAGGGACACATACGATCAAATTGAAACCCCTTTATCGCGTACTGGAAATTATAAGACGCTGGGGAAGCTTATTTACGAATACACCCGGAAATCCTCGGCTGTTGTCGGTGGTTAATTGCATCATCCAATAGGTTGGAAAAATTGTTCGGGTTCCGAACATTGCAATTTTCATGACTTCAATGCGTCTTTTTGGGACATATATTTGTCGTAGAAAGGTAGTTTAGGCATTTATCTTCCTATTTTTATACCGGGAAAATTTCAAAAGCGAATATTATTTTGTGTATTTTGGAGCGCAAACCACCATGTGGCTTTAAAAGCATAATTAAAATCAATTAAGCTTATTAAAGCGTAGTTGAATCACACTTAAAGCATAAATGAATTATGCTTTATATAAAGCGTAAATGCTTATCCCTTTCAGTGCCAAGTCCGATTTTTGTATCAACCCATATCTCCTTGATCATTTTTCCAATTTATTGATTATAATAATGTGATACATTGATGGAAAGAGCTCTAAGAGCTCTTTCCATCAATGTATCACATTATTATAATTTATTGGTTGATACAAAAATCGGACTTGGCACTGAAAGGGTTAATGGTAATATAGAGTCATAATTTTATTACGCTTAAGTGTAAATCAACATCTACATTACGCTTAAGTGTAAGTGTAAATCAACAACTACAGTGTAAGTGAATCACTTTAAATAAGCATAATTCATTTATGCTCAAGCATAATGTATCTAGCAATTAGCTAATCAATGTGAAAAAGGCCACCCATAATGTTAAACTTTTTATCCATAACATTTCCCACTAATGAATATGAATCCTTCTGCACTTCTGTTATCATTTCGCCCAAATGAATAATATATCATTTCAATGTGTACTTTTCTAACTGAATGGGAGAATTCATATAGAAAGAATGCCAGGCCTTTTATCTTATTTTTATCATTTTATCTTATTAGCTGTACATCACTAGAAATGAATGCTTATATCGTTTTAAACCTCCCAACCAATGAAGAATAGACCTTTCCGATACATACTTTCATAAATTAGTAGGAGAACCCATTCAGTAATCGTATGGTTAATATCCCTAATCAATAGTCATTGAAGAGAAGAGTCTGTTCAAGACACAAGTAATTGGCTGTTACTGAATCTCTAATTGACCATCAAGAACTCTTAATTAGCAAGAAATTACCCAGCATGTTCCATCCTGGCATTCTTCCGAGATATCCTTATAAAGGGAGGTTATTTGTACAGTGCTGCGAGGGCCACCCAAGAGCATAATCA
The DNA here is from genome assembly GCA_032622095.1 of Siphonodentalium dalli. Classification (NCBI taxonomy): domain Eukaryota; kingdom Metazoa; phylum Mollusca; class Scaphopoda; order Gadilida; family Siphonodentaliidae; genus Siphonodentalium; species Siphonodentalium dalli. The sequence goes on from CP136068.1 coordinate 65,249,638, forward strand.
CTGATAACTTTGAGGTGCACTGCACAATTATTGGAAATAATCCTGCCATCTTTACTTCTAAATGCACTTCTCAAAAGTCCAGCTGCACTGCTCAGTTATCGGAAGTATCAGTGCATCTTCGATTTTGAAAAGGCCAAATTCAAGCAAATTTACCCAATTTTTCCCAATTTCTAGTCAACAATTTACCAATTCTCAAAGACGGTTAATATATGAGGATTCACAAAGAATTACTGTTAGATGGGAGTGATTTTCTGCCGCATACTTACATGATATACTCAACAAATTGATTTTTACTGGACCAGTATGTAACAAATATGTTTATGGCGTTAAATTGTTTTGAAACTTTTCGAACATTTAATGGATCCCTACTGCATTAATTCTTCCCAAATGGCAGGTGATAGAGCCCCTTACTCAAACAGGGTAGGATAATCCCTGGGCGCACAGAACAGTTCTCGATGATATAAAACATGCCATAATAATTTCTAAACGTACTTCTCTAAAGTCCCAATTCACCATAGACAGATTCGCACACAACGATCATTTAAATGAGAATCGAGACCCAGTGAACCAGTGGAATACAGCTGTGAATATGTATTCAAATTTCTAGCCTGCAATTTCCAAATTTATCAAGGAGTTGACTTCATTATGAGGATTCATAAGAATTACTCCATATTTTGTCAGGTGGAAGTTCTTATTTGCAGAGATTAATGGTCCACAACAATTTGGTTTTCATTTTTACTGACACTGGTGTTATGGCTATGCAATGAAAATTATCATATGGACTAACTAACTGTCAACCAATTGTCATGTTAATTTTTCCCCCAATGGCTGGGGCCAAGGCCAAGGCCCAGGGAAAATTGCACGGTAATCAGAAATAAATGTACCTTCTCAATTTCTAAATGCACAAATTCACAAATTATTGAGCAACTGCTTTGCTGCCCTTGTCATATGAGAAACCAGATTATAACAGTGATGTCAAATTTTGACAGAGCCATTTTCAAATTAGTGTTCCATGTCTTGGCTTTTCATTTAATTTTGGCATTAAGCTTTGTCATCCAAGCTGCAGATAATGTACTCATGTGCACATCATGACATGTACAAGCAAAATCTAATTATGTACTGGTATTAAATATCAATCCCTTTGCCCAGCAATTTTTTTAAGAAGCCCACCGCACTGCATATCCCCCAAAGTGATTATTGCTGAGGTGTAGTAATTTGCTGAGTCGGCTTAATCTGAAAGATGAATTAATGTGTCCTGCAATGACCAAGATACAATCATCAGAAATTGCTATGTGCATACATGCAAAGGCGAATGCACTTCATACTCCAAGTGCCATAATTCTAGATAACAAATGACTCAGGACAAGACTTGTTTCATGTGGATATCCTACAGCCAATTGTTGCTCATGAATATACATTACATATTTCAAATTTAATCTTTAGAACATACCAGGGATACAGGGACATTTGATTTTTCAATACTCTATTAAGGGCCATTATAAACTGCAGAAGCAATATGTATGGATGTATTTCCACCCTAAGATCCATAACTGTACAAAATCCATCCTATGTGGATATACTTACCCCCACTGGGACAGAGAGCTCCAAAGTTGTTATGCACAGATAAATGCATGTACGGAAGCATGGACGGACACACAGACAGGTTTTATTATACCCAGTTTGTGGGGGGGGGGTGGGGGGGGGGGGGGGGGGGGTAATGAAAACTTAATTTGCTGAGTCGGCTTAATCTGAAAGATGAATTAATGTGGCCTGCAATGACCAAGATACAATCATCAGAAATTGCTATGTGCATACATGCAAAGGCGAACGCACTTCATTACTCCAAGTGCCATAATTCTAGATAACAAATGACTCAGGACAAGACTTATTCCATGTGGATATCCTACAGCCAATTGTTGCTCATGAATATACATTACATATTTCAAATTTAATCTTTAGAACATACCAGGGATACAGGGACATTTGATTTTTCAATACTCTATTAAGGGCCATTATAAACTGCAGAAGCAATATGTATGGATGTATTTCCACCCTAAGATCCATAACTGTACAAAATCCATCCTATGTGGATATACTTACCCCCACTGGGACAGAGAGCTCCAAAGTTGTTATGCACAGATAAATGCAAGTACGGAAGCATGGACGGACACACAGACAGGTTTTATTATACCCAGTTTGTGGAATGGTAGGTTATTCATTTGGAGGGGTTTTCATGTAATAAAAAACAGACGTCCGATACAAAAACATAAATCAAGGGCAGAAGGATTCATATTAATTGATCTTTCCTAATTAAGGGAGTTACTCGTCAATGAGAATTTAGTATAGAAACCCTTTCAATACTTAATACTCATTGATGAGTAGTTCCCTTAGAAAATGTTCAGATAAGTTCAACAAATTTATTATCTGAACATTCCCACTAATTTATAAAAATTATTCTGCACTTGTATTATCTTTTTGTCTCTCTGTCATCTGCTCGTTTTCCCTGAACACCCATCCAAATGAATAATTATTAGAAATACTGAGCATTTTAGTACTTTAATAATACTTATGGATTGGTACCTCTAGACTGGTCGGATATGTGTAAAATTGTTCATTTTAATGAATAAATTGTGAAATTTGGCCCAGACCTTCCTGGTTGGGTCTTTTGAAAATATTTTCGGTAGGCAACTAGATCGGACGAGTTTTAGGGGTGTTGGGGGGTTTCCATAGCAACGAACCCCATTGCAGCCTACGTTTCACAGAAACATGTATACAGGAAACGGAGAATGTGGGTAGATCAGAGGTATTTCCTTCTCAAAATTCCACGCAAGTGACAGAACTATTATCCGACAACTTTTAGGCAACTAAGGCACTGGTTGGTTGCTATGGCAACAAAATATACACAATCACATGACCAATTTGTAGCTGAATGGTAGGTGGGTATTCGAAGAGATGGACTTGAACGCAATTGGTATTTAGAACTAAATCGTGGTTACTCTTCTGCGAATGTAGTCATATTAAAAAAATTTTTTTACCTTATTCTGCTATAATAACGGAAACCATATCAAATTAGGATTACTTAATAATACACCAAAATTACTCTTGAAAAAGTTGACCTTTCTAGAAATATGTTTTCCACCCATATGTCTTTATCAACACATGCGCTAGATTTATGGTGGTTAATGTAACCATCTGACATAAAATATGTTATGTGATATCTCAAATCTGTAGGTTGTGCAGGTTGACATTACTCATAAGAAATGGATGCCAAGATGATCGCAAAATTACTCAAGATGACTTCCAAAATTTTTAAAGTTGATTTGTCACATATATCCTGAACATTATTCTCTGCTGTTCTGAAAATGGTAGCTAGTGGGTTGTAGCTCACTAGGTTATTAACCTAGTTACATAATCAACTGACAACTAAATGTTCCATTCTGGTTGTCCCAGTACCTTCTGGGTTTGCTTCGAAAGAGAACTGAGAGGAACCCTATTATGTGGCTACTCTTGTCCATCAGCTTCACTATTGATCAACTTAATACATGGTGTATGTCAAAATGGCAGCCAGGGAATGACTGCATATGTGGTCATATGTGAGGTGAATATGTTGAGAGGCAGTTATTGTATGATCATGAACGATGTGATTATTTATACAATAAGTGGCTATATGGTCATGGGTGGGGTGTCCATGAGATGTTTATGCAAGGCTTGAAATGAAAGTGTCAATGACACTGTAGCTCAACTTCGAAAGGGAATAATTTCATGTGTTACAGTCAATGGAGTGATTAGGAATGTGGAAAGTTGAAAGGCCTAGTTATGCAAAGAGTAAAATCCAAGATGGCTGCTGGCGGCCATGTTTTTTGGCCGAATGACCCCAAAAGGACTCGTTCTTATCTACATGTCATTGTTAACATCCATGACAAATTTCATGATGATCCGACAAAAGATACGACCTGTACCCTATGTGAAAGGATTTAGTCATGTAAAGAGTAAAATACTGCTGCCAGACATGTTTTTTGGGCGAATGACTTCAAAATGACCCGTTTCCCATCTACATGTCATTGTTAACATCCATGACAAATTTCATGAAGATCCGACCAAAGATACGACTTGTAGCCCGTGCCAAAGGATTTAGTCATGCAAAGAGTAAAATCCAAGATGGCTGCTGGAGGCCATGTTTTTTGGCCGAAAGACCCCAAAATGACTCGTTCCCATCTACATGTCAATATTAACATCCATGACAAATTTCATGATGATCAGTCGAACAGTACGACCTGTAGACCGCGCCAATGGATTTAATTTTGAAATCCAAGATGGCCACCAGCGGCCATGTTTTTTGGCCGAATGACCCCAGAATGACTCGTTTCCCATCTACATGTCAATGTCAACATTCATGACAAATTTCATAAAGATCAGAACAAAGGTACAACCTGTAGCCCGCGCCAAAGGAAATTGTTGACGGACACACGCACACACAGACACACGGACGACGGACGCCAACCCATGGCAATAGCTCAAACTTACAAAGTAAGTTGAGCTAATAAGTGGTCGGTCACGGTCAATGACAGTCACCAAAACAGCTTTAACCGAAACAATTTGCGTCTGGTTGGACATTTTGTCCGACAGCATATTTCCAGTCCCATCAGATAAAATATAACTGGATAAGACATTTCTGCAATTTATTTTTGCTTCTTTGCAAATCTGGATAGAACAAAACTATTAGATATGTGAATGTATAGTGTAGTTTCTTATGACTATATCAGATTAAAAAAAAAAAAGATATCACGTTGTTCTTTAATCGCGTCAGCAACTCGGAAGTTTCGTTTCGTTTTAAGTGCGGTTCGTAATTATTGGCTTACCGTTCACCTTTTAACACGTTGACTGCCAGCTATGAGTTAACTCGTGCTTTTTGCATGTAATTAAATGGGAGTCGGCAGTCAATGTGTTAACACTTCCGTTTTAAATCAAGGTCATTTATACGATTTTAAAATAAGAATTAAGAAACATAAAATGCCTGTACTCATTGTCTAGCAGTACGATAGTTCTACGGCAGTTTAAAGCAGTATTTAATGAAATGAAATAATGAAACGGGGTATCACTGGTCGAACAGTAAAAGTAACCACAGTTCACAAATGGATATCCGAATTGTCAGAGCACAACCTTATTCGGTTGTTGCAATTCGAGGCAGACAAAATGGGGGTTTTTACCCACTTTAAAATGCAAATACTGCATCTCCGAAGTCAAGGAAATCGAAATTCAAAAGGACTTTAATAGATCTAGGGTTGATGGATCGACAAATTTCTATTAAAACAAAGCATGATGGTAGCAGTAGCACTGAGAGTCACTTTTTAAGGTCACAGAAGATTATTTTACATGGTATTGAAGCATTATTTATCACATAAAAATAAGATATGAGAACAATTGTCAGCACATAATTTTGACAGACACCGCCCAGAAAATGACAGCCACCATCCATTTATTTTGGGTGCATGTATACTATAGAGACCTTAAAATGTGCATACAGTATCCTAAGTGCGACGTCAGAATACAGCGGCCATTTGAGCTTCCTTTTTTGGGGTCGCTTCGGTGGCCATGTGGTATTGACGTCAGACTTTGAGTAGCAAGGCACGCTCGCCGTCATGGGCCGGGGTTCGAATCCCACCCAATCCCAAAACAAATTTGCACTGTCTCAAAACTTAAATTTGCTTCTAAAAATAGGCGCCTGGTGTGTTGTATAGTCCAAAGCATGTTCAAAGAGCAATGTTCGGCATGTTTCGGAGGCATAAAATATAACATTGCTACTGTGCTATATCTTCTATATATATCTTGAGGTCATTTTGCCTAAAAGCACCTCATTTCAGACAGATCAAAACAATACCCAGACTTGATACAAAAGAAAGATCCATTTTACTTGATAAAAAAATCGTCTAAACCCGACGATGTGCATAAGAAATGTTAGTATTTAATGTATAAAATACACAATAGCCAGTTGTATTAATCAACCCCAACTTTTAACTGATTCCATGACACGCTGGGCGATATCTACCATTTTCATATTTTGGCCATCATGTTTGGCAGCCATTGAGTTAGATTGAGTTGGAATATTCATAAGTAATGGTATGCCTTATTAACAGTTCTGCCCATTTCTTGTTGAAATATGACTACAATCCCATGTGATTTTTGGTGAAATTGTTACTGTGTTCTGTAAAATCAAATTTTTGAGGGATCTGAAGAGACTGGGACCACATGAATGGCATATTTCATTGCTCCAATGATCAATTAAATGCAGTAGAAAATAAAGCCACAATTATCAGTCAGTTCCATACAGCAGAAAGATCTAGAAGTTATTAGTGAAAAAAACTTTAAATTTTCCACTTCCGGCTTCCATTTTGGTGACCATCTTGGACGGAGAGTTCCCATTTTACTATGAAAATTGGAACTGTATCTTAGCTTCACAAAAATATATACATTTGTTTACATATGACAAGAGTTTCTCAAAACTATATGCATCAAACTGATTTAGAGACACGACTGAAAAATGTTGGCCATGTTGGACGCCATCTTGTCTGGAGTCCACACGGCCACTTTATGTTCGTGTTAACATTGATTAAAAGTTGAGGGACGTCAGGTGAAAAAAATGAGTCAGGTGAAGTTAAATCTTGGGGGTGGCTGGGTACACTATCAGTTCCTGGACTAGTGTACGTATTGGCGGAGTTAATTGGACAATGCTTGTTCCCATGGCAACTAGGGCCTAAGTGTGGGTATGGTGAAACCTGCTTTGAGGATATATATATATATAACATTACCTGCGAAGGTAATCTTAAAGCAGGAATTCCCATTCTTATCATGTGCACCAAAGCTACTACCTGAACTTGAATTTGTCAACAACCGGCCAATCTCGAAACTGCCAATTCACGCCAACCAGTGTTCATATAAAACTTCGTTTATTGTGGTCAATCAATAACTAAATCCAAAAAATCTATTATATTGTCTATGTGGACGATGATATTATCTTAAATTGAAACTTATCACATGAAAGTTGTGCTGACAGGTACAAACTAAGTCCAAAATTAAATTTTTTTTACTCAGTTTTTGAAGAAAATCCATTCGTTTCCATGGAAACAAACAAAATTTTGGTGACCTATGCCCAAATTTTAGTCTGTTATATATATTGGCCTTTTCTCTATTGGACAAAGCAATGACTACATCGTTATGGCTGATAATATTCACATAGTTGGTCAAAATAAACTGCCCTATACCGTAAACTATAACAGGGGTTGGTTTCTATGGCAACTGCTTAATCACTCTAACTGACCTCAGAGTTTTGTGCCTACCGATTTTTTTAAACTGAGAGATACCAAAGATTAAGTGTGCGAAATTTCGTAATTTATTCACAAAGTGTACCGATTCGCATATTTTCTGGCACATATCCACTCCACTATCACTTTATCCCTGCATGTTATTACATGTTGCACATAAACTACTCATGAACCTACGTATAATTATGTTTTCTCCAATTCAATCAAAATCTAATGACTCAAAAAATTTTCAACTGGAAAAATATTATCGAGGTACTCATTGTTCAATTGTAGAATTTGCAGTAAATTGTTTATTGACTTTAGCTGCTCTGATTATTGTTGAGGTCATTTATCGGAACAATCGGAACAATTCCAGCACATCAGAAAATAACATAGACCCCATTACCGTGACTGCACAGTAATTTAACTGTCACTCGGCGGGAATAATGGAGTGCGTGTGAGTAAACACTGTGACATGCTAGGATAGGAAGCGATGGATGCTGCCTTATCTACCTTGTATTTATCTAATATAAGTGTATTGGATGCTTTGCTCTTACATAGTCTGTTAGCAATATACATGAAATGAACTGCTGGGACACTATAGTCGAGTCGACAGAATAACCAGACACAAAGATGATTAAAATTTTAGAGCATTGGTACCCCAGACAAGAAAGCATGAAAGACAATCGAGGTAATTATCCCCTATGTAGTAAATGCTAGAATAATAAATTATTATATCAATTTTATAGAAGTATTCAGAGCTTCAAATCTCCAGTTACAACAACAACATACAAAATCTAATTTAACATCACAAATAAAAAAAAAATTTAAATCAGATATATGGAGAAAAAAATTCTATATCAAAGAAAATATTGTCTTTTTGGGTAGCACTTTTCATTCAACATCTTGTTTTAAACACTATAATCTAAATAAAAATAAAAACAGGTATAAACTAGACTATAGAACACAAAAACATCATTTTTTATATAAATTTTAACTATTAAAAGTCATATCATCCATGGACTAAAATAGTAAATTACTGATCATCATTTTCTAAAATATAAACAGTATAATATTTCAAAGAGAGAGCCCCCTCCCTTCTACAACAGCTCTGGATTTATAAATAGCCTTTCTGTTGTAAACATTTATGACTAAATGGGAGAATCAATTCATGGAAATAAAGGGCTAACTGAGGGAAAATTATGCTAATATGTACAGGATGTAATGAAGGGTTAACTGAGGAAAAATTACATTCATATGGACATGATGTAATGTTTGATGAATGAAGGGTTAACTGAGGAAGAATTACATTCATATCGACATGATGTAATGTTTGATGTATGAAGGGTTAACTTTATAGGAAGAATTACATTCATATCGACATGACGTAATGTTTGATGTATGAAGGGTTAACTGAGGAAGAATTACATTCATATTGACATGATGTAATGTTTGATGTATGAAGGGTTAACAGAGGAAGAATTACATTCATATCGACATGATGTAAAGTTTGATATATGAAGGGTTAACTGAGGAAGAATTACATTCATATGGAAATGATGTAATGTTTGATGTACGAAGGGTTAACTGAGGAAGAATTACATTCATATCGACATGATGTAATGTTTGATATATGAAGGGTTAACTGAGGAAGAATTACATTCATATCGACATGATGAAATGTTTTATGTATGAAGGGTTAACTGAGGAAGAATTACATTCATATGGACATGATGTAATGTTTGATGTATGAAGGGTTAACTGAGGAAGAATTACATTCATATCAACATGATGTAATGTTTGATGTATGAAGGGTTAACTGAGGAAGAATTACATTCATATCGACATGATGAAATGTTTTATGTATGAAGGGTTAACTGAGGAAGAATTACATTCATATGGAAATGATGTAATGTTTGATGTACGAAGGGTAAACTGAGGAAGAATTACATTCATATCGACATGATGTAATGTTTGATGTATGAAGGGTTAACTTTATAGGAAGAATTACATTCATATCGACATGACGTAATGTTTGATGTATGAAGGGTTAACTGAGGAAGAATTACATTCATATCGACATGATGTAATGTTTGATGTATGAAGGGTTAACTGAGGAAGAATTACATTCATATGGAAATGATGTAATGTTTGATGTATGAAGGGTTAACCGAGGAAGAATTACATTCATATGGAAATGATGTAATGTTTGATGTACGAAGGGTTAACTGAGGAAGAATTACATTCATATGGACATGATGTAATGTTTGATGTATGAAGGGTTAACTGAGGAAGAATTACATTCATATCGACATGATGTAATGTTTGATGTATGAAGGGTTAACTTTATATGAAGAATTACATTCATATCGACATGACGTATGGTTGATGTATGAAGGGTTAACCGAGGAAGAATTACATCCATATGGACATGATGTAATGTTTGATGTATGAAGCTGTATAAGTATTAGACAGCCAACAGACATGAGCACACATTATAACTCAATAAACAATTGACTTGCGATAATGTGACTACTTAGATTAACATCAGAGTATCAATGTTTCTCCTGCTATGCATTTCCCTATGGGACCGCAATCTGGAAGAAAGACACCTCTTCTACTCAGACACGTTTGGATTCTTTGAGACAATTCACAAATGACGGGCATTTCTGGTAGAGCGATCAGTTAAAAAGTGTTGAAAGTTTGAATATTTGGGTTTAATGGTAGACAGAATATTCAGACAAATAAAATTGTTAGTGCCAATTTAAGGTGAAGAAAACCACATTTGGTGCATGCAGTATTCAAATTCATCTTGAAAATGTTCAAAATAGTTGATTTTCATAAAAAAAAAATTTTAAATATCTCTCGCTCTCTTATTTGCAGGCTAAACACCAGACAACTGATTCTCAGCTCAATAGACTAGTCAACATATGCAGAGATTTCGATTACTATATTATAGGACATTCAATGGATTCATTTGTGTATCACCAATTATGTGAAAATGTACATGCTATAGCCCTGTACAGTGATTATGCAACATCTGTATTCTCCTTTCCATTCAAGGTTCTACTCACCAATGGGCTTGTATCGGATGGAGCTGAACTTTCTGTATATATTTGGAGGTATAAAATAATAACAGTTATTTATTGAGGTGCAACCTGGAATGAGAATTGGCAAGTAAAGGTGTGTCTGGTCATAATTGGTCACAGATCTTGAGCGTTCATAATAATAGGTTCAGCTATCTACTCATCGCATGCTCCTCGTGTACAGTAATCTACCCAAATCGACTCGGTCATTAGCTTCACTATGTTATGGCCATGCACTCTACACTCAAGTTTACTCCCCCACCCTCCCTTCTTGGGTGCATGATAGCCTACTGGGAATTATTCTTTTCACCATCAGAATTTAAATTGTCATTGTTACATTTGCCGTTTGTTCATTGCATTGTAAAGTTTCCATGTGCTTACATGTATACTATGATATAGGCAAACACAGGCCGACCAGAGTCGTTTTCCTTTAATAAAACATATAAATTCTCATTTGTAGTTGTTAATCAGTAAATTATGTTCGTTCGAGCAAAGCAAATTAGAACATAACTTGATAGACCAAACAACAGGAGATTCTGCAATTACAAAATAGTTATTAACTACATTGTTTTCTATGAACTCAACTGGGACAAAAATATGGCTATTTTTAGAACATTTTCAATGGAAATCTATTTTGTAGAACACATTTAAGTGAAATATGACCAACATCACTCCAGATGTTTTTATTGAGTGTTTTTCATAATAGTAATTGAAATATGCCATGAAATGAAGTTTCATATAAATTTTGTTTTGGAAGTGTTGCCGGAAGAGATAGAGCATCTTTAACCATATACTGTACTTTAATCTATAATAAATACTCATAGATGAGTAGTTCCAATTGGAACCAATGAATAGGAATCTTTCTCTTATTATCTTTTCATCCCGCTATTGTCTGCTAATTTTTATAACACACCCTTCATATAAATAATAGAGTATTCCATAGAGAAACCATTTTGTTAAGAAAGGGTTAAAGATTTGCTTAAATACAGATATATATATATAATCTCGCTGTGATAGCAGTTCCTTCCATTTGTCGGGACAGTAGGCTCACTCTATATATGTAATCATACTACCTTACTGGTATTTAGATTAGCGAGGTACTATTTTTCACGCACCCATTTAAATTAAGCGAAAAATAGTAAGACTACTGCGTTAACTTATACCAAATAACAGGGAAAATCAGCTATGTTATTGAGTTACACGTACATGTATCAAGATGGATTTATAGTTCCACCCGCCCATTTATACCAAAGTATTGGATCTTTTTCAACTTCGAAAATTTTGTTTTTATTGCTTCATAGATGATAACTCTTGTCACTTTTACTATGTCATCACCAAACATGGTTTGTGGCTGTATTGACTCAGAAGTACAAGCTTCATTGGGGATCATTCGATTGATTTTTAGCTCAATTTGACACAGTCAAGTTTGAGCCATTGCCATGGGTTGGAATCAGTCGTCCATATGTGCCTAAGTCCAGCCATCAATAATTTCCTTTTGCACACACAAAAGGACACATCCCTTTTCTGATTGTCACTAAACTTCACATGGATCTTCAGTGTGACCTCTAGATGGGAGCTTACAATTTTAAGCTCCACTTGAAGTCAAGTTGCTATTGCCATGGGTTGATATCCATCGTCCGTGTGTGCGTCCATCAACAATTTCCATTATCATGCACCTTTGCTCAGATCATTATGAAATTTGGCATGGCTGTTGACATTGACATGTAAATTGGAACGAGTCATTTTGGGATCATTCGCAAAAAAAAACATGGCCACCAGTGGCCATTTTGGAATTCACAATTCAATCCATTAGGCCATGCTACAGGCCATACCGTTTGTCTGATGATAATGAAATTTGTCATGGATGTTGACGTTGACATATAGATGGGAACGAGTAATTTTGGGGACAATCTGCAAAAAAAACATGGCCACCATCGGCTATCTTGGTTATTTGGTAGTAAACAATTGTAAATCCATTATCATGGGCTACAGGCTGTACCGTTAGTCTAATGATTATGAACTTTGTCATGGCTGTTGACATTGACATGTAAATGGGAACAAGTCATTTTGGGGTCGTTCAGCGAAAAAACATGGCAGCCAGTGGCTACCTTGGAATTCAAAATTCAATCCTTAGCACGGACATGACATGTCATACTGTTCGTCTGATCATCATGAAATTTCCCATAGATGTTGACATTGACATGTAGGTGTGAACGAATCATTTTTGGGTCATTCAGCCAAAAACCATGGCCGCCTTCAGCATCTTGGTTTTTGAGTTTTAAACAACATAAATCCATTAGTATGGGCTACAGGCCATACCGTTGGTCTGATCATTATGAAGTTTGTCATGGATGTTCTGACATCACATGTAGATGAGAACAAGTCACTTTGGCATCAATCGGCAAAAAAAAATGGCCGCTTGCAGCCAACTTGGATTTAAAAATTCAATACATTCATCACAATGCCCCACACTATGATAAATGTATTTGGCTATATCTTAAATAAATTGTATTGTGGTCAACTGAGGACTCGGAAAGATGTTAGTGCAATTGGGTAAAATGTAAATTTTCAACAATTATTACATATAAGTGAGACTATGGCGTTGAAACTTAACTATGGACATTCCTGAGTCTAGATTGTAATTCAGAACTGATATCCATACAGTTTGTGGATTAATACAGGGCAATTTGTGCATTTGTGTTATTAGTATGATGCATCATAAAAGTTCATGACTGTTTATATGATCATTTTTATTCAGGGTTATATCAGGGTGTCCAGGATCATACTAATATTTTATATCCAGGTTTATCTTTTCAAAATTAAATATATTAGCAGATAATACTGTGAAACTTAAAATTATTATTTTTGAGTAAACAATGAATGTGTCAATGACACTGTAACTAAACTTGGAAAGGGAATAATTTCATGAATTACAGTCAATGGAGCAATTAAGAATGCGGAAAGTTGAAGTAATACTAGATTATAAACATGAAGAGATATATATAAAATAAAATCAAAGATGGTTGCTGGCGGCTATGTTTTCAATGAAATTTAAAAATATTTTATAGCTTCCATCTAGCAGATTAATATCAAGATCAATTTGAGTTTTGGTGATGATCGGATGAGGGAAGTCGACTGTAGTGTCTGCCTGCAGCCCGTGCTAACGGATTGAATTTTGAATTCCAAGACGGCCGCTGGTAGTCATGTTTTTGGCCGAATGAACCCAAAATGACTCGTTCCCATCTACATGTCAATATTAACATCCATGACAAATTTGATGATGATCAGACAAACAGTACGGCCTGTAGCCCGTGCCAAAGGATTTAGTCATGCAAAGAGTAAAATCCAAGATGGCTGTTGGTGGCCATGTTTTTTGGCCGAATGACCCCAAAATTACTCGTTCCCGTCTAATGTCATTGTTAACATCCATGACAAATTTCATGATGATCCGACCAAAGGTATGACCTGTAGCCCATGCCAAAGGATTTAGTCATAAAATGAGTAAAATCCAAGATGCCTTCAGCGGACATGTTTTATGGCCGAATGACCCCAAAATGGCTTGTTCAGACGAACACTCCAGCCTGCAGCCTGTGCTAACGGATTGAATTTTGAAATCCAAGATGGCCACTGGTAGCCATGTTTTTGGCCGAATGAACCCAAAATGACTCGTTCCCATGCATCTACATGTCAATATTAACATCCATGACAAATTGTATGATGATCAGACAAACAGTACGGCCTGTAGCCCGTGCCAAAGGATTTAGTCATGCAAAGAGTAAAATCCAAGATGGCTGCTGGTGGTCATGTTTTTTGGCCGAATGACCCCAAAATTACTCATTCCCATCTAATGTCATTGTTAACATCCATGACAAATTTCATGATGATCCGACCAAAGGTATGACCTGTAGCCCACGCCAAAGGATTTAGTCATGCAAAGAGTAAAATCCAAGACGGCTGTTGGCGGCCATGTTTTTGGCCGAATGATCCCAAAATTACTCGTTCCCATCTACATGTCAATATTAATATCCATGACAAATTTCATGATGATCAGACGGCCACTCCGGCCTGCAGCCTGTGCTAATGGATTTAATTTTGAAATCCAAGATGGCCACTGGTAGCCATGTTTTTATGCCAAATGACCCCAAAATGACTCGTTCCCATCTACATGTCAATGTCAACAGCCATGACAAATTTCATAATGATCTGACCAAAGTATGACCTGTAACTAATGGAAATTGTTGACAGACGTCTCCACACACACACGCACATACAGACGATGGATACCAAGCCATGGCAATAACTCAAACTTTACAAGTAAAGTTGAGCTGAAAAGGGATACTATTAATTATATAATCATAAATTAGATCCTCTTAAGAAAAGTGCTCCTGATGGAAAACAAATTTAAAAAGGAGATCTGCTACCAATGGCTGAGATATATCTTCCTTGATAGAAGAAAAGTCAACATTTCCAGATACATAATGAATGATATAATTTAACTCTCAAATGGAAAGTTCAAACATTTAGTCCAGTCAATCTGGTCGAAAAAACCACAAGACCAGGAACAAATTGCTATACAAATACTTTTACTGTTTTTGGATGTGACTATGCCCACACAATAACATATTCAAAATCCCCATGAAAAATGAGTGAAAATTGGAATTTACTTACCCTGACTTCAAATAAAGGGTTATGCACATGGTTATAACGTTTTTAAATGAAGATCATAAATTTTGGGTAAAAAGTTGAAAATATGTCTAAAATGAGTGAAAAACAGAATTTTCTTAATCCGACTTTTGACTACATTGGTATACAAATGTTTTTAACGTTTTTGAATGTGACTATCCTAAAACAATAACAAATCTAATATTTCCATACATTCATTAGTGCAAATCTCATTTATTTTGGTTAAAAAATCATGAAATATGTGAAAAATGAGTGAAAATTGGAATTTTCTCAATATGAAGAAAAAAATCAACGCGATATGTTCAGCTGAGCTGAGATTCAATTTCAGTTCATATTTGCGCAAATATGATTTTACAATGACAAATTTAAAGTTCCTTACATATGCATTGATTGACTGATTGATTGATTTATGTTTCACTCACTATTAAAACATAAAAGTCATGTCACTGGTTTTACATGCGTATCTTATATTTATAATGTTCATGCTTGTTGTGAAAATCATGCTTTTCTTCTATGTGTATATACATGGCACCTAATTAGCTGCCAATCCGACTTAATCGCATCTTTTTTTCAAGTTAAAGTGTGTTTATTGATGAGGGCAAGCATTTATAACAGCTCCAGATCTCCTGAATCATATTCCGATGACGTTGGGGAGAACACACGAAACTTGTCAGTTGTACAGGGACGTGGCGACAGGGGTTGGTTGGGGTGTCTCGAACCCCCCTCCAATCGCGCCTAACACATTCATAATGGAGTGGAAACCTCCAAGAAGAAGGCATATGTCCGTCAAATCGTCATGGTCATTTATAATAATAGAAGCCTTCCAAAACAGTGGTTGGTCGAATGTGATAATTGGAGATATGTTCTCTTTCTTTGCCAGTTTTCTTAGCAAAACTTGTGTTGATTATACACATGACATGTCATTTGGGCTAAGGTCTATGATGGGAAGAAACGTCACGGACGCTTCCTCGTGTAAGACTTCTGTGTTGTGATGAAACACTTGCATAGCACCAGTCCAGTTAGGTCGAGGTCGCGAGAGTTTCAGATTCCAACTCAATTGCCATAGAAGATCGGCATCACTATTATTTTGAGATACAACACCAACATCGCTGAATAAAATCCGTTTGTTCGTGGCGCCAGGTTTGTAATTGAGTATGGCAACATCAGAAAGATCGCACAACTCCAAGTTAGTCACAACTTTCCGAGGAATAACGGTTGATTTTGTGCATTTCGGAGTGATAGACGCGATCATCCCCATGCCATGAAGAGTATTCCGACCGTCAAGTGTACTAAGGTTGTGATCTAAATTGTCGGCAGACATTATGATAGTAGAGCCTGGTGGAACAGGAGGAGGATTGAATCCGGACTTCAAAGCAGCATTCTTTTCAAACTTCATAATTTCGGAATACCCAGAGCAAAATCCCATCGAATACAATACATCTATCAGGAATTTCGATCAGAAGTGGTGATGCATTTGCACTGCTAACGCAATTTGAAGTGGAGGAATCACATATCGCGGACGAACTCCGCATACGACACACTGTCCCACAGATGCTTGCTCGACGTCTGTTTCCTTCCCACGAATAACTTAGAAAGAAAAATCCTCAGCGTCTCCGGGAGGTAAGAAAGGGCCTCCAAGCGATTGATATCTCCAACTGATGGATATTCATCTACATTTGAAATCACCTGTGCTTGTATATCCGCTTTGATGAGTTTTGCAGCAGCATCTACAATACGTTTCTTCTGCAACTCAATGTCACAATCTTTAGGAAGTTTATAGTATGATCTAAGTATCTCATCCGCCGTGTCTCGTAAAGTAACTATGTCTGCTAAACCTTCCGCACCAGAAATAACAATCGTGTCTGTGTATCGTTCCAAAAGTTTCCTTTTCATGTAACGGTGCGAATATGCCTCAACTTTACTTCCAGAAAGAAGATCTGTCATGAATAACACAAGAGCGGTTATTGTTAGCTGTTCCCCGCTTTGGTTCTCTACGAGATATTCGCATGTTTTCTCAAAGGCTTCGAACTGCAACTCGTTCACAGGCTTCCCCAGTTTTAACTTTTTGGCTGGAGAAGGTCCATCTAAACTAAACTTATTGGGTACTTGTTTCGCCGTGGTGAAGTTACTGTGACATGTCCGGTGATAGACACAATCGTAGGCATGTAAGTCACTCTCACAGTACTCAATCCGTCCACGAACCACGTGTGACCACTCGTCATTACGATCATCACATGCCACTTTCACTGAAAATGCAAAGTCATTGGTGCGAACTTTCTGTGCCTCTCCCACGGATAGTCTTTTTGTCGAGAAATTTACAATGGTACCACAGAAAACACAATCCACGTCGGACATGTAACCTCCACTTTTGGATCGACTTGTCATATATGTCACCGAACTTTCATCCAATGGTCCACTATCAGATTTGCGCTTAGGTCTTCTGTCTGTGAAGCGTCTATGGCACGATACATGAACTTTGTCACCGGCTCTTGCAATAATGTCGGTTCTTCCGCGATGTTTGCATGCATCCTTGATCGTTGTTAAACATTTCTCTGTCAGGACAGCCGTGTCATTGTTTACGTCACCAAGCGTCTCGTGGCATATGACACACTCATCCCCCTGTAAAAACAAGAAAAAAGTGTTGATTAATATTATGTCAAGAATTATAGGTACCACTACAGTCTAATTGAAATCAGAGTATTATTTCCATATTTTATCATTATTCCATTAAATAAGTCTGAGGGCCTTTAGAAGCATATTAACTAAATAAAATAAAATGCAAAGCTAAGCGTTAACGTTGATGCTGACAATTTAAGGAGGACATATTTATTGTAATAGTCTAACAAAATCTGTCCACAACTTACTCCGAAAAACAGAGCGTTTACACATTCATTTATGTTCTTATAATAGTATCACATATTTCTGAATCGGCTTTCCGTAGAAAACGAAATAACCAGGGGAATCCCCTTTTCCTGTCAGAGACTTGTAGAGGAAAATGACGTGCGAGATTTTCAAATTTTTTACTTAATTTCACTCAAATAGACAAATACGTATATATATATGAATATTGGCCATTCACATTATGAATGTTGCCATTCATTATACTGGTAGTGTGGTAAATAGTCACCAGTATTCAACATTATTCCATCGTTGGTCTGACAATGATGTAACTTCAAGCAAGGCCAATGGAGGAGTTTCTCAGTCAGTGTAGGCCTACGATATTCGAATTGGAATACGAGATCATACGACTTATTCGTACGTATGTTGGTCAATGTGGGCAATGGGCGGGTGGAACTGTATTTGGGGATTTAATATTATTTGAATACTTACCATAACTGGTATTATAGAAGTCGAAAACAACTTTCATACAATCAAAACATATAGCGAATTCTTATCGTTAATTGGCACCGCCAACGCACGCGCATATTCTACGGAAACGTCGTCGCTGGTAAAACAATGTACGCGATTTTGGAAAAAAGTCGCAATCTTTAGCATCAAAAAAATATAATTTCCCCTACTGGGATTCATGGGGATTTTTAGTATGTTAATTCTTATACTTATTTCGACATATTATTCATAAAATAAATTGTATAGCAATTTGTTCACGGTTAAATTTCAGATTGACTGGACTAATTATAGAACCATCTTTTAAAAGCACTGTACCGATTATTGAGATCTGATTACGAATGCTGAGATATCTGCTTGGAAAGTCAACATTTCGAAATAAATGAAAGTGTCAATGACACTGTAGCTCAACTTGGAGAGGGGATAATTTTTATATGTTACAGTCAATGAAGTGATTAGGAATGAGGAAAGTTGAAATGTCTAAGTATACTAGATATCAACATGAAGAGCTATATATAAAATAAATCCAAGATGGCCCCATAGATTACTCCCATCTTGTGGTCATCCCGAAGATCCATGTGAAGTTTCGGACAAGGGATGTTGTCTGTAGGGTACCAAATGATTTAGTCATACAAAGAGTAAAATCCAAGATGGCCGCTGTCGGCCATGTTTTCCCAACAAAATTTGGAAAAATTATATAGCTCCCATCTAGTGGTCATTAAAAATATCCATATGAAGTTTGGTGATGATAGTATCATCGATGTAATCTGTAGGGTGTGCGAAAGGATTTAGTCATGAAAAGAGTAAAATCTGGCAGCCATGTTTTTCATTAAAAAAAAATCCTAAACATGACTGTAAATTCTCCAATAAATGCGGCCTGCAGGGTGTGCAGATCGATGGCTGCTGGCGGCCTTGTTTTTTTCCTAAAATTTGGAAAAATTGATGGCTCCCATCTAGAGGTCAGCCTGAAGTTCGATATGAAGTTTGGTGATCCAAGCCAGGTGGCCTGCAGGGTGTGCCAAAGAATAAAAAGAGTCAAATCAAAGATGGCCACTGGCGGCCATGTTTTCCAATGAAATTCATAAAACATAGATATATGACCATATGCTAGCGTAATTAACGAACCACAGCTAAACCACAAGCATAAGCTAGGATATACAATGTATCTGTGCCTTTTTTAATCTTATAAAAATAACTTCCTAAATGCGTATTCCCATCAAATAAGATTCACTTAGGCCTTATATCATGGTGTGATTATGATTAATTTCACTCCAGACATGCACAAGGGTTCATCGAAAGAGTGGGTCCTATAGCTAGCAATTTTGTGTATAAATTAGGTCAATCATACATCAGGGCATGTGAGAAATCAGAGATTCACAATGCAAACAGACTATGAGCTCACCACCTCAGACTTAAAACCTAAAAAAAAAACTTAAAAGCAGTTCCTTTTGTACAAATTATTATAGAATATAAACTCCCAACATCAAACTGAAAGTATTCAAAAGTAAAGACTATTGGTTGTTGTCAAGAGGGGAGTATTTTACTGAAATTAACCATTGTATTATTGACGCTGTGTGCACAATTGAGATGTGTACTATACGAAGAAGCTTGTCGATTTCATCATGCTCTTTTCATTCATAAAATGTCAACATGTCGATTTCAACGAAACTCGACAATCAATGTCATCATGTAGCTTTCACCATTGACCGAAATCGCGATAACCTGAATGTATCTTCTGCTTTGCTCATAAGTATGTGTTTCTTGTCAATTTGTGAAAACAGAAGGATATCTAAGGATTATCAGATCATGTATGTACTATGAAATATAGGATAATTTAAATGCGATATAATAACGTTTGCCCGCATCACCAATTTCGATTTTGATTTCACTATTGTCTCCCGCCATCCCAGAGTGATTGTGATTTTCCCATTGCATCTGCGATTTATATTTTAGGCCACTCCAATGCAAATATTTGACGGTCCTTAATATGTCATAACTATGTTCTCAATAAAATGTAAACTGCCGCTATGAATGAACTTCACTGTGCATAATTCCGATAGTAACTCCCCTCATTTTGGAACGCTGGCAATTGAAAGACACACACGTTTATTTCCGATTACGACATTAATACTTTAAGCCCACCGATCTACTGTGCGACAAAAGTGGTTGCTAAAATTCAAAACATCCAATGTCGTATTAGATAATAATTGGTGATGTCACAAAATCAGATATAGTCTATATACGACCCAAAGCATCAGGCTTTGGTTCGTTACTATATATTTATTAGCTCAACTTACTTTGTAAGTTTGAGCTATTGCCATGGGTTGGCGTCCGTCGTCTGTGTGTGTGTGTGCGTGCGTGCGTGTGTGCGTCCGTCAACAATTTCCTTTGGCGTGGGCTACAGGTCGTATCTTTGGTCTGATCTTTATGAAATTTGTCATGAATGTTTACATTGACATGTAGATGGGAACGAGTCATTTTGGGGTCATTCGGCCAAAAAACATGGCCGGTGGTGGCCATCTTGGATTTCAAATTTGAATCCATTGGCACGGGCTACAGGCCGTACTGTTTGTCTGATCATCATAAAATTTGTAATATGAATGTTGACATTTACATGTAGATGGGAACGAGTCATTTTAGGTTCAATCGGCCAAAAAACATGGCCGCTAGCGGCCATCTTGGATTTTACTCTTTACATCACTAAATCCTTTGACACATCCTACAGACCATATCCCTGATCTGATCATCACCAAACTTCATATGGATCATCGGGGTGACCTCTTGATGGGAACGAGTCATTTTGGGGTCATTTGGCAAAAAAATATGGCCATTTTGGATTTTACTCTTTGTATGACTAAATATTTCTACAAAATCCATAAGCATGGGTTATAGACTGATCTCATTTACATCTTGTCTTACTTAGACATTTCAATTAGCACCTTTCCTAATTCCTCCATTTACTGTCAACCATTAAATTATTCCCCTACCTAAGTTGAGCTACAGTGTCATTGACACTTTCATCTTTATTTATTTAGGTTCGCATGTCCATTGTCCGTTTAAATAATGACTATTTTGGTTATTATAAACTGGCCATACTCATGGTGGCACTATATGTCGATTTTGCACATGAAGACCATGATTAAAATATTTAAAATTATGCATGTTCGCAAAGGCTTCAAGCACGCCTTTCAATTGCTACTTTTGGTTCTTGAGATTAACAGAACCAAAAACCAATGTTTTTTAGGCCAACTTAATGTTTGAGTCCCCCCCATTATTTCTATGCAGAAGAGTCAGTGTTATTAAAGGCCCTCTTAATGTTTGAGTCCCCGATTATTTCTATACATAGTCAGTGTTATTAAAGGCCCACTTAATGTTTGAGTCCCCGATTATTTCTATACATAGTCAGTGTTATTAAAGGCCCACTTAATGTTTGAGTCCCCGATTATTTGTATGCAGAGTCAGTGTTATTAAATGTTACTTTTTCTCAAATCGGATTAAAAGACACTGAAAAATTACAACTTTAAAAAAATAGGAATACATTTTGTATATAGGAATAATACGTGTTCGTCTCATCTTGCGACTTATTGTATTATTTAGGTGAGGCGTAAAATAGTGTAACCAAAATAGCAACTAGAGGATGATGACAGAGGATGATAAAATCCAACAACAATTGTATACATTATATGTATCATCAATTCTTGATAGTTTGCCATGTATCCTTGTTAAAAATTAAATTGAATCATCACCAATGTAGAGGGGAAAAACAAGCTGAAATTGCATGATTTTGCAGTCTACTTTCACCAGAAAAATCAGAAATCTTGCCACCTACAATACTAAATTATCATACTGTGTATCAACTGATAAATATCTCACCAAATGGTTAATATGAGTGCCACTTATCATGCTGATATTAAAATGTAACAATGCCGATGTTATAACGGCATTAGTTAGTTATAACAGCAAGAGTTTGTTATTTATTGTTCCTGCACAAAATGAACAGGCAAAACATAACACAATCAGAGAAAAACAAGAAATCCAGTTGAAGAATTCTAACCCTGAAAGGGATGCAGAACCGTGTGCAAAATGAAATGTTCCACAATTGGAACTGGCCTGCATGGTACTGATGGGTGAGGTGTGCAGTTGAACTATCAAAGATTCAGGCCCACCAAAACGATAACTGTGTATCCACATCCATATATAGCAGCAAGTGGGGGCTATTGGAATTCAAGTTGGTAATCGTTTACAAATAACGATTGAAAATTAAATCACATACGAAAATAAAGGCTGAAACAGATAAAAAAAAATATAAAAAATTTATCTCACGTTCATGTCATAAATCCACAGTGCAGCGCCAAACTACAATATCATGGCTCTCTTAATTTTACGAGTCTGGATTCTGAATAGGGGAAACCCGACCATGAGTATGACCTGATGGACAATACGGTACTTTTTCCTGATTAACGTTAACTTGTATTCAGACCGTTCTGAAATAAATGACTACAGATTGTGTTAACCGATCACATGCATTTTTGCCAACCGCTAACTATCAGGTCAGAGCTGTATAGGCCAAACCAGTTAGATAGCAGGTTTCAATGACCGCTCAGCAAAGCGGCACATTGGCCCACATGGACAGTCAGTTTATCCCTTACGAAATTTCCACACAAAAAAAAAGAGCACTGTGGTCACCACACATAATGTCCGAGTACCCATCTGCCAATCATATGTGATATATACATTGGTATGTGGTTTTAAGTCAGATAATGACCTTGTGAAGTGTCTGAGACACAAATAATCAGCCATGAGTGATTATTTGGCCTCATACACTTCAATCAATCATTATCCTTTACATAAACTATTGAAATTTTTGCTAGTCTGACAAAAATTCAACATGTGTTGAAACTACCTCTTTTGGAAGTCGATGTCTGGCCATCAAAACCTCATATTAATGGACTCAAGGGTCTGATCAACTAATTTTCTGGGATAAAAAACGTACAGATGGTAGTTTTATGGTTTCAAATCGGTAGGGAATCTTTAAATTATACCACATTTAGAAGAGTTATAATGAGCAGAAAAAGCCAACAAGCCTTCAGTATGATAGCCCCCTTGATTAAATCTAGACACAACAGAAGACCAAGTCATACAAATACAATCTTGATGTAGCTAGAATTAGAGGTGGTCTCTGACAGTTAGTCAATTGCAGATAGAATTAACACGAATATCTGTTGGCAGGTAATGTATGTGTCTAGCTAGGTTATCAATCACTCTATCATATTCACTCTATAGGGCAGCAGGTCATGCATTTGTAGACAATAAAAGCCACATATAATATATCTATACAGTCATTTTGATATAGAATTTTGCTGGGGATCTGTGCCATAAAATAGGAGAAACAAGAGGTAATATGCACCTCGGGTGCTCGCATAATCCCACGGTGCCAAATTGAAACATGGGCATGACCATATTCATCTTATATGCCAACCCAATAGTCCGAAAACCCATACTCTCGTGCAAAACGAGTCGATCTTCTATACATGTGTGCATGCATTCTCTTAATACATTTATACATAATTGATCAAATGACAAACGTATAATTATGATGAATGTCCGTCTATGATTGACTTATAATGTATATACTCATTTGATGTACTCTTTCTTATGTTAATTTGTTCATCATTTGTATTTTATTTGTATAGATTTATTCAAAGCTCTCTATTATATGGAGGAAATAAAGGATTATAAAGATTATACATGGAGAAATAGATCAACTTTGTTCTTTTGTTATTATTGATAACTCTCCAATAACGAAATTTCATGCGTTAAACATTGTGTTGAAACAATTTTTTGTTACAGTCATTTGTCAATAAACATCGCTTATCGCTTACTTTAAGTTAAAAAATTATAGTCTAAATACAATTTTCAAAATGTTTTGATCTTTTCCAATGTTTGCCATCAAGTTTTGATTAAACATTTGTATCTTCAGCATAATCCATTATTATTATTATTATTATTTTTATTGACATACTACGTGAATTTCTGCTAATCTGACAAGATGTAGTTGTGTTCCAAAATTTGATTTTTCTTGATGAAGGTCAGGCAAAAAGCTTGAAATAAAAAGAGCGAAGGTAATGATACATTTGTATCTTATTGGACTAATTGAACTTTGATTGGTAATTCCACTGTAACAGTATAATGTTTACATAAAGGTTTACATAAATGTGAAATCTCATTATTGGAGAGTTATTAATAATTAAAATAAGAACAAAGTTGATGTATCTTTACATGTATTTGTTAATAATTAGTTCCTGCTATAAGGCTATGAAGTTGGAGGTACCCAGATGTGACAAAAGCATTGAAGGGCAAGGCGATCCATTCTTCAGAACAGCACATTTTCCTAGCCCTTGAAATTGGCATGGTTCTTCTTTAGAATTAAAAATCATGAAATTCTGTATTGACTTCTGCACCTTTTTATACAGCAAGGGCTGTTTCCCCAATATATTTAAAGTTAGGCATTTGTACAGGTGCCAAAATGTTAATGGACGGACAGATCCCAAGACTGACGAGATGATACAACAGTTTTTATAAGACATTGCATTTTGCCATAGCTAACTTCAAGGACTGTTAATTTCCCCAATATAAATCAGGCACAACAGTTCAAAATTTGTCATATGATGACCACCTTAAAATTGCCTTTCACTTTTGGCGCATCACTCACAAACCCCTTTTATAGGTGACAATGTAATAAATCTGAGAGCAGTTGCTTCGGTCAGAAGAATTGATTTGTACTAACTGGCCACAGGGGGAGGAAGACCGCATTCAATACGGAGATTTTCTTTAGGCTTGGTGAATGCTTATACAACCAGTGAGCAAATATTTGCTCAACGGTTCTCAACCGCTGTCATTTATGGATACAAAGATTTTCGACCGAAGCCATATGTGGACTCAAACATTAAAGGCTATTTGATCAGTATTACTCCCACAATTCTTTGCACTAATCCCACATCCACAAAGCGCTGGATACTGATGGTTGAGTGACGATTGGTATTGGTACAGATCATGGCGAACAAAATATATTTCTATCAGAAACTATATTAGAGCACAATATATAAATGACTAGATTGTTATCAAACTTTTTTTTTTATGCAGTGGGCAGCAGAATTTACATAGTTTACTCCTCCCAACATAAATAGCTAACATGTTACAATCATTATTCATGTACCACTTTAATGTAAAGAAATTCCATGGAATGCAACAAATTCAACATCCATACATTACATTTACACTCAACTGGTCAGAAGATATTCAGTGACCAATTTTATTTGTATTTTGTCCGTCACAATATTCAAGGTTTTTCAAGGCCCACAATTCTAAAACGCAAGCTGTTCAAAGCCAATTCCAGGCAATTTTCCAGTTTTTTATTTCAAGACCGTGCATTAAATATCATAAAATGCAAATTGGAACAAGAGTCCAGCAAATATTGAAGAAATTACAGGCTGCTCAAGACCCTCATGACAATTCCAGGACCAACTTTCCCAGCCTTGAATAGGCATGAGTGTAAATATAGAACAGAAGCCATCTCCATAAAGTTTGATTCACAAGACACGGTCACTATTAAAGTTCCCTAATTCTATCGAGCCGGGAGCGATTATTTTCAATTAGCTAAGGCAGAAATAAAAACTGTAAGAGGTTAAATAGGATGTCATCAGTCAATCTGTTAAATATCAGATGTAAACTCAATAGTATCGATCTTATAGTTGATAAAAATAAAGAACCATATTAAAGGGCAAGTGTACCACATAAAATTAAAGTGGCATGTGCATGCAGCGTTCGCACTGTCGTGGCCAATTTTGCCTGATTTTAGCAAATTGGCCAAACTTTTGTCCAAAAAACCTCTCAGATATCACCACACTGGCTATATAGTCTAGACATGATTTCGTAAAACGGGCCTGGAAAATAATGTTAATGGCAGTTGTGCGGAAAAGTGGTTACTCAGGTGATTTGACATATTTGGGATATGCTGAACTAAATTAGCCATGGTTACAGGCCGATTTCGGTGTTCTTGACCTTGAAAATTGCAATTAAAAATGGCCACCAAAATAATTAAAATACGTATGTCAGAATGAACACAATCAATCAACATAGCAAAAGATTTAGTAGTGCATATTATGTCGCTTGCATATCGTTCACTTGATTCTGTTCAACAGTAACATTACGCTGTTCGATAGTTTGAGACATGCTGGTGGCCATTTTGTTTCTCAATTTTTAAGGTCAAAGACACAAAAATCGGACTGGCACCATGGCAAATTCTGTTCAGCATACCCAAATTATGGAATAGCACTAGCCACTTTTCCACACAAATGCCGTCAAAGGTCTACTTTTGTGAAAACACGTTTTAATAGACTAAAAGACCTATTTTACAGGTTTTGTGCACGAGCGCAATGTCGAAAATTTTCATCTTGAAATTTATCAATTATTTTGTCTTTGGGTGCTGTTGGGTGTGCATTTTATTCTCTTTTCTCTTTAATAAGTTCTATTTTTATTTTGTTTTAGATAATATAAAGAACGGTATTTTTCAATGGTCACATATTTAAATTTTTCTAAATTGGCCAATGTTTCTGAAAACTTAGCCAAATAAATTCAGCAATTGGTCAATTCCACAGAAAGGTTCCATTTTTGACAAAAATTTAAAAGCAAGAATGCAATACATGGAACATGTTGTTTAAAAAAGTAAATCGCAAATTTTCATGCGCCTTTTATTTTTTAAAGATTAATACAGCCATCCAATAGTTATGAGTATTCCAGTTTTTCCTTTTTTTGTGCAATTTTATATACCAAAATAACATAATAATACCTAAAAATAATAACAATTTATAATTTGGGCTTCCCATGTTGAACATTGACAATTCTGATAGTAAATCAGCTGTTCTAAAGATAAAAAGCAGCTTATGAGTGATCCTGGTGAATACATACTTAAAAACACATGTTTGCCAAGCATTTGAGTAAATGTCCGGGTCAGTCACGATTTGCAGTACCTAAATACTGCCACATATTAAATTTGATGTACAACCTGCTGACTTTTGTTTTATTATCTTCTACATTGGATGATATAATGATAATGACAACAGGATTGATCATTTGGTTGTTACTGATTTCCTATGCAGCCTCTCCAATAATGTCCCGTCAGTCACAAAATTATGTCCCGTCAGTCACAAAATGAGGATATGTCTACACACAGAAATATGTTAGTGGAAACCTGTCACTATGATATAAACTTATGTTTTGACACCATTTCACAACATTGATGTGTTGTATACTCTAGCTGTTCTTTTTATAACACAACATTCATTTGACATAAGGTTCTGTTAAAGTATGGCCTTATCACACATTCCCTGAACAAAGAAAGTGAACGAATTATTAATACGCTTGTGCAAAATTGGATTCGAATGACAACATATTGTCTCACAAAGTACTACATCAAAGTACACCATCAACATAATTATACAGCCTCAACTCAGTGGGCCCTAGATCTACCATCATTTACCATTTATTTTGCTAACAACTGTACATACATATTGTACTCACTCATTGGTTCAAATTTGGCCAATTATACAAGTACATTGCCTGTAGTGTCCACTTCTAAAGTACAAGTTCCCAAATTGAAATATTCTAGCCATTTTAAGGCAATTAAAATACATGTGTAATTTCTTATCACAACTGTATATGTTTTGGTCTGACTGTAAGTGTCATTAGTTGACACTGCTACAATGTATACATGGATGAATGGGGGTCCAGTTGCACCAGACTATTTGCTGCACTTTCTTGCAAGACTCTACTGGACTTGCACTAAATATGGCCAAGACTGCTGCTGAGAGGCAGAAGGCCATAAGCGAAAAGATGAAATCTAATCTGATTTATATCAGATAAAGTGCCTGCAGAGGAATAAATGTGGGGATACGTTCATGTTCGAAAATGTATAATGTCACATATGGAGAAACAACCATCTTTGATTAATGCAAGAGGGATGTATAAACTGCAGGTCGACAGACAGTAGTATAAAAGTTTTTTGAATACACAATAACCCAGATATTCTTGTGATGCGATAACCTGATTATCTGTGGTTATAATCTATTTAAAGAGAAATCGAACCTAAATTCTTGGAAATAAATACAAAGTCTTCCAATAAAATCCACGTATAATCTTATCAAAATTAGTAGTAAACACGTAAATTACCACATATAAATTGAAGACCCTGTATATATAGTATCGATGTAGGGTAAATTTTATTGGAATTTTCCAAAAACATGAGTTATATTTATAAACAAATACCCGATACATAAAAATGTATTTATATTATTTAAGCAGGTAATCAGGTTAGCAAATTTCATATCACAAGTTTAATGGGGTGTCACACAAAGTCCAGTGTTTGATGAGCAGGTGATTTTGCACACATGTGTCGCCTTATTTTCACTTTGTTGCACTAAAATATTTAATCCATACTAGACTTGTAGATCACTGTATAAAGCATGACATACATGCTTTCGCAAATGTGTTGTTTAAAGGAGAATTCTGATTAAATGTTCTTAAAATTAATCAAATAATTTCAGCATGAATAATCTTCCCATTTAATCTCCTTCCAACCTCATGGGATCAATCATGGTGGTAAATGTGTAATATATTTGTAATGTTGAAAGTGACATTAAGCATTATTGAAATAAACTTGTAAATCCTATTTAGTCCCATGTCCATATTGAGTTCCAATTGTGACTTGATCATCCATGATCACATTTAACATCAATATTCATAACATCAATATCCATGTTACTTACCGTAAAAACTACAAGAATATGAAATGACAGTGCAAGAAAATAATAGGTTACCGTTTAGACATATTATGGTAGTCAAGCCGTATGGTTTTGGAGATAATGTCCCGTCAGTCACAATTACATGTCCCGTCAGTCACGCTAATGGAATTCGAATAACATTTATGTAAATTTATTTAAACTTATGACATTGAGTGACATGCAGAGTGTGATCTCTTTGTCATGAGTTATCAAGAATATGTTAGAATCAGGATAAGATTTGAGATAGTTTCAACATTCTCAAATAAGTTACCGTGAAGTATGTGAGACTCAAATGTCCCGTCAGTCACGATACACTTTGAAGGAGAGAAAAAAAATATCATGGATGCATATTTAAATGTTTCATTTCTATTCAATTCTGATAGATTTAACAAAGCCAATTGGCTGTCATTGCTCAACTAGGGTGCATCAAAGGACAGGGAATTTTATCTTTTGTCCCGTCAGTCACGAATGGAATTGACCAATTGCCAAAATGTTGGCCAAAAGAATTTTCAGGCAATGCAGACCCTGTATTTGTGTATTATAACATAAACAGTAAGAAATCCTCCACAAATAACTACATTGCCAAACTAATGGTATTGGATTCATTGGAAATCTATAGCACTCCATTTATAATGCACCCATTGATTAATTTTCTGGTAGAAATCATTGTTGAGAGATTTTTTATTTTTCTTAAATTTATGACTTTAGGTTCTTTGAATTAAAGAACATGGACAATTTTAAGAACTTTGCTAGTACATTTCAAGTACTAAAGGTACCCTGTTTGATTTAGCTCCCCAAATTACTATTTCCCTCAGCTTCGGGGTGAAAAATATTTGAGTTGAGAAACCCACCCATTAAAGTTCAGAGCTATCATATTAGAAATCTAATAGCTCTGAGCTTTGAAGGGTGAGTTCCTTGACTCAAATCAAATATTTCTAACCCCTAAGCAGAAGAAATAGTAATTTTAGGGGTGTTAAATGGGATAGGGCATCTTTAACGACCAAATATCCAGCACCTGTTCGATCAAGTTAATGTGTCTCTCTCTCCTCTCTATGCATGTTCCTTATAGCCGTGTAAAGGCACATTTCTGCACTGATTGTGATGAAATATGGCATGGATATGTATTTCAGCTCTCCGGGTAACATGAACTAGGTCTGAACTCTGCCAGACATCGCCTTTTGACAGTATGATGCACAGGCAATACAATTTCTCTGGAACTTCTGGCCGGATCGCACTGAAATTTGTACAGGCATGTATTTTGGCTCTCCAGCTAACATGAGTTTGGTCTGAACTACACCAAATGTCACATTCAGACATCATATCCACATGGACGAGACAGTTTCTCAGGATCGCCCTCAAATTAGACATGCATGGTCATGTAATTCAGTCTGCTGTTAGTGGCCAAAGTGGCCAATGGCCACTTTTTTTCGAAAGTGGCCACACAAAATTTAATTTGGCCAAACTTTTGGCCAGAATTTTTTCACCCAAAATTTAACACACTGAATATATAGGTTTTCGTACTGTGGGAACATCATACATGAAATCCAAATTTATTTTGTAGTGGGAGAGTTGATTGAATGGTGACGGCTGTACAGAGTGGATATTACACAACTCTTTGACAGCTATTAAATCAGTGGTTTTTTTGTTTATACTCAGTTCGATCACACCGACTATGTAAACATTTTTTTAAATGACCAAAACAAATTTAATTTGGCCAAACTTTTTTTCACCACAAATGGAGACATAAATCTAATTCAAAAGCACGAAGTTAGGCGACGAAATATCACCAGTTTTGGACATGCAGGTTTCATACCATGACAACCCAAATTGATTTTGTAAGTGGATTGTTGATTGAATTGTGATTGTACCATTGTACAAAGGTGATCACTAATCGTCAAAAACCTTAATCTCTGCACTGCATGGTTGTATAATTTTTGTTGAATAGGCAGTTTGTAAGATGAAATATGTAAATGCATTGTCCCATAATGATGTACCAGCGATGGCATGTCAGTTACGTAATGTGTCGTAAACTGCCTCCTGTCTTATAACAACAACCGGGATTCACACCATAAAAGTTATTATTACAGCAATAGATATTAAACAGTTATCACCTCATGATAATAGGCAGCAGTTGTTTTATTCAGGCGAAAGTAGCGATGACAACTATTAAAACACACCTCATTACTTGATTAGTTGGTGGACACTGCTTTTGATATTAACCATGTGAAAGGAGAGACTATTCAATTAATTTTATTCTATTCTGAAAAAAACGATGCTCAGGTGCATGAGTTAGTTAGCCTCATAGTATAAAGTAGGTGTATGGTCACCCATGGCGAATAACATTATTAAAAGTGATGTTGTTTCTGTTATCGTAGCACGCTAAAACAAGAAACTACTGATCAGCTGTTCCCAAATGTACAATGCAATTTGTTAATGAGATATTACAATTGTCTACAAATTGTATATGCCTTCCTAGTGACGCCAACAAATTGTTGGTTGGGCTTGCGATAATTTGTCAGTTAATTGCGAAGATTTTTGTGATTTACACAAAGGTTTGCGATTTGTCGCAAAGTAATTTGCCATTCATCTCAATGATTATGCAAATGCCTGCGAGAACTCATATGGCGTAAAAAGATTATGTAATCAATATGGATATATACCGAAGCCCAATAGTGCCAACGTGTAAAATATATCTGATAAAATCAAATGTCCGCAATAAAACTGCTTTGCAATAAATTGCATTTTTTTTGCGATTCATCGCTAAGTTTTTTGAAAGATTTTGGCGATTTATTGCAAAGTTTTTTGCGATTGATCGAAAAGTTGTTTGCGATTCATGGCAAAGATGTTTGTAATTTATCGCAAAGGTTCGCAATTTAACAGAAAGTAATTTGCGATTCATCACAAATGATTGAGATTGATTGCACAGGTTTGCGATAAATCACAAAGGTTTGTGATAAATGGCAAAAGTTTGCGATTTATCGCAGATATAATTTTATGTGTTGGCACCAGTTAAAGGTACTCAACCCGATAAAACTCCTCTCAATTACTATTTCAATGGCTTCGGGGGTCAAAAATATTTGATTCGAGTCGAGGAAGTCACCCATCAAAGCTCAGATTTGTTAGATATCGATTTTAGAAATCTATTATTTTTCATTATCGGGAATACTATCTGGCCCAGAACTCAGTCAAATTTGCGTTAAAATTACCACTTGATTTTAGAGTTATTCATCCTTGTCTGTTTGAATAGATTTGGAGTACACATCCAGAGCAAATTACGGCAGTTATTAGTACTCATCTCAAGAACATAACAAATTTGAAAAATCAATATCTAATAACTCTGAGCTTTGTTTGATGGGTTCCTCGACTCGAATCAAATATTTTTTACCCCCAAAGCCAAAGAAATAGTAATATAGGACCCTCTGATCGGATTGTTGTTGTTGGAATCTGTTGAGATGGGGACCCTCGTTACGGGTTGAGTACCTTTAACTTCTTTAAATATCCAGTAAATATCAACCTGTTATCCATAGTGGCCGCAACTGATATAGCAAAGGGTTACATACACACACATGTACGGTATTATATTCTTTACCCTGTATGCATTGTGACTTTTGTATCAGTATTGACATTTTGGTTAAAATATCTAAATTCATTTTATCTTGTATTTTGAAACCAGGCATGTCCCAAAAACTTTATGACTCTGGATAGCAGTATATATGATCTAATACTATCTTTGTGTCTATTTGGAAAACTATTATTAGTGTAAAAGAGATAGAGCCACAAATATTTGAAGACAAAAATGTCCATTGTGTTGGTTGATCAAGGGCAGTGCAAATAGCACAATCCATTTCGCTGTTACCACCAGCATGATATCTGGAAAAGTATTGTCATGCCATTGCCGCCTGACATATCTCTGGATTAATTTCTTTAAATTTTAAAACCAGGATGTGCTATTTATTTTTTCGGAATGATTATGATTCTGATGTAGTTATGAAATGACGACTGAATAAGCACTTCGTATAGTTTAACACTCAGGTGAACACGTACATGTGGTCCTCTTTGATTTTTGGAAGTACTGTTGTCACAAATCTTGAGTGATAGACCTATTTTACCCGAATATAAAATCATGGTATATACAGGTACTGTAAAAGTATACATTTATTCGTGGGGGTCCAATTTTCGTGGTTTTCGTGGTTGCTGCTAACCACGAAATTAAAAAACCCACGAAAAATTAATCTTCGAAACTAGATCGATTTTGAGAAATAAGAAATGTCACGTGGGAGGTAACTCTATTGTCCAAATGTAAAATCAAAGCCTAGGGAGGTAACATTATCAAACTGGGAGTACATTAATGAAAGAGTAGCTACGGTCTTAATTACAATGTTTAATCACATACTCGCCATGTTTTCTTTTTCGAGATTGTTGACAGGAATTGGAGCCGAGTTTGTTGTCAACAGAATCGTTAGCTACTTGCATAAGTAGAGCAGTATCATGATCCGAACTATGGTTCGGATCAGGTAATCCAGGAGTTGTAGGAGGACGAAAATCAATCTTACCACTTTTTAACCAGCTTTGAGAGACATATTTGCATTATGCAGTTGACCATTTGGGGTTGTATTTCATATGGTGCAGACTAATAGATGTTGGCTTCGGTAAATAATCCCCAGTCTCACACTGATTGTGTTGAGAATTAAGCGAGTACTTTCATCTAGCTTTTGTATGCTTAAGTTAAGTAATACAATCCCGTTGTTAATATTCTCGATAGCCGGCAACAAAAGCTTATACACGGGACGAGCTAATTACGCCTGCAGCGCGGATGCGCAATTACCGACGGCTCGTCGAGGTGTCTACACTTCTATCAGTTCGATTTAATTGTTGTTATTGGGGATTTGGAGGTGACATTTAGCACCGGCGGAACCACAAATTTACGAACCCACGAAAAGTCATAAATGGCTGAACCACGAAAATTTATACCAATGAATTTAAAGCCATTCACAGTATATGATAGACTATGGTTATTCCTGTCTGACATGTCTTCATGTCCCCAAAATAATATGTTACTGAGAAATTGTTCAACCCCCATGATCTCATATGATCTTCAGACTTAACTTCTGACGAGAATCAGAATCACCAATCTTAGCGTGATTCGCAGAAAATAAGCTGATTCACTCTATAGAAAAGTTATATTTTGATTCTCACCCAAGTTTTCTGTATTTTTAAGGCCTGTTAGATCGCACGTCCTGTCCAGTGAAACCTACTTGCCTTTGGCATTATAGTGACTTGGTGCTTGATCAAGAAATAAGAAGCTGATTCCCTCTGCAATATTGTGTGAATGCAGTTTTGGATCAACACTATTAACATACATGTGACCCTATCCTGTCCCAAATATGCAATTGCAATTGGGTATGACAAACATTCCATATTGAGAGAATTCCTTCAAGCATTTTGTTGTATGATTCTCAGTCATGGACCGATAGACAATTTAATTCACATGTTGGCTTTACAAGATAGGAGAATGCAAAAAATTACAGTCTTTGTACCTGTATATATACCTCACCCTGCACTATATTCAGTTACATGTAGGTGTTTATGTATAATACATGCTGTCTTCAGGAATAAATAATGTAAGTATACGATTTGACCACACATAATGAAAGTTCGTATTCCATAAACGAACCTTGAGTGAACGAATTCATTCAAAAAGAATGCTTCTGTCGACAAGATTCTCCATGTGTGCAGAACAGAAATATGATTTACTGGTCTCGATTTCCTTCCCACTAACACAGTGTTAATATTCTTTCATTACGAAAATGTCCCAGTCGCTTACCATTTTTAGACCAGGCCAACTCTGCTGTAAAAACAAAAATTCCAACTATTTTCTGGAATTAGTTTGTGCAGAATATTTCAAAATTCGAAATGAATTGTTAATACAAAATTGCCTTGATATTTAATAAATGAATGTAATAAAAATGAGGAAACCCCCTTTACATATACCTGTATACACAACTGGTACTAGATGCAAGTGTTTTCGTTTTGAAAATTAGTCTTGGACCCGCCCATGTAGTCGCAACGAATCATTCTACTACACGTGGGTCGATAGCTTGATAATATGAAACGGACTATAGTATTTTTGATATAACTGTAGTTGGTTTCTGATGGTCTGCCGTCCAATATTGCGACACACCTATAGGAACGCGCTCTTCTGAACTTGTCGCCAAAGAGTTTAAAGTTCGGGTAGTCCAGTATGATACCCTCTGAACACTTTTTTGCGCGACTTTCACACGATCATTTTTGGTTGTAATTTGTCTGCGATTGTCTATGCTCGTTTGAGTTTCCTTAGCGGAACAGACTTGGAAAACAATCGCTGAATAAAAATCTGTACAGAAACTGTTTTTAAACCGGCTATGTGTAGATCACACACCAACAAGGCCGGGTTCTATTTCCCCAACGATTTTTCCAAATCAGGTTATCGCCTGTGATTAGAAAATCATTGTGCTCGTTTGGATCGGAACGAAGTGTACCAACGTATATCATTGACGCCAGCGGTCGATGCTAATTATGATCCGCGAGGTGGTTCTAATATAAACCTCCCCTAAACCTTGAAAGTAGCAGACCATGCACGTACGCGTTATGAGATCCCACTTAAAACTTGTCATGTCTTAAGTCGTACCATCACGCACACGTGTTTTGAATTGATTATGAAAACCACGTGTTTGTGTGCTGATAACGTAACCAAGAAAACATTACTTGAAAGGAATGATATCTATAAAGATTACGTATACGTGCATCCAGATCCATACTATATATAGGCCCTTGGTATAACTGTGCACTAAATGTCAATGACTAATGTGTCTATCACATGCATACACAATGAGACTATGATTATCATTTTTCCCATTGACTTTATAACGTCACCTCACTGAATCACCGAATTATGTTACTGCATAGTATACATGTACTAACAGACCAGTTGGAGACTTTTAACGAAAACTCAACAATATTATATGAACATAGAGAGTTTTGACAATAGACCAAATATATCATGCCCCTCTGACGTATGATTGGTTTATGATAGGAGTCCATAGCATGCCGCTATGGTTAATCTCCCTCTGCAATTATTCAATGTCCGAAAAGGGGTACGTGACAAGTTAACAGCCTACCATATTAGCTGTATGTCTCTTGAGAGACGATTATGTTTATACCATCATATAAATCGCTGGCCTTGCATGCCGCTATAGATATGGTGTATATCTCCCTCTGCCATTATTCAGTTTCCGAATAGGAGAGTTCAACATTATAACAGCCTAACATTGCTGTATGTCTCTATAGGCTAGATGTCTATAGACATTCGATATATCGAACATGTTCCGTTTCCTTTCACACAAGTCGAAAGCACTGAATGTAAATCCTTTCGATGCCATGGCGTCGAAAAAATCTTCGTAGAAAACAGAACTATTAAATCTGTTACGAAATCAAAAGCCATATACAATCGGCAATAAAATATTTTAGCCATGTTAAACACACAGCGAAAATAACAGGCGTGTGTCTTATAGCACCAGAATAAGAAAGTGAGGATAGTTGAGTGGTCCACTCTCAAGCTTTGGGGCGATTAAATTGCTTTAATCTGATTGGATGGTTTCGCTACGCTCCACCACAGGCGAGTTTATTATGCTAGAAGGGATAATTGTGACCGAAATATTATTAAGGAAGTTGTGAAGTAAAAATGACTCGTTCCCATCCACATGTCATTGTTAATATCATGACAAATTTCATGAAAATCCGACCAAAGCTACGACCTGTAGCCCGTGCCAAAGGATTTCGTCTTGCAAAGATTAAAATCCAAGATGGCTGCTGGTGGCCATGTTTTTGGCCGAACGACCCCAAAATGACTCGTTCCCATCTACATGTCAATATCAACATCCATGACAAATTACATGATGATCAGACGAACAGTACGACCTGTAGCCCGTGCTAATGTATTGAATTTTGAAATCCAAGATGGCCACTGGTGGCCATGTTTTTTTCCCAAAATGACTCGTTCCCATCTACATGTCAATGTCAACAGCCACGACAAATTTCATAATGATCCAACCAAAGGTATGACCTGTAGCCTTGCTAAAGGAAATTGTTGACGGATCACGCACACACGGACGACGGATGACAAAGCCATGGCAATAGCTCAAACTTTACAAAGTAATGTTGAGCTAAAAAACTGAACAATAAATAAATCAAGAACTATTAGGCTATAATGTTGTTTTACTTTCAGAAACCCCAAATCCTGCCATGTGGGAGATGTGTAAAATCGTGGCATATTTCAAAGGTCGAATAAACATATATAACATGGCGAATTTCATAATTATCAGATAAACGGTCAGCCTGTATCCCCGTGCTAATGGATTGAATTTTGAAATCCAAGATGACTGCTGGAGGCCATGTTTTTTTTGGCCAAATTACCCCAAAAATAACTCGTTCCCATCTTCATATGTCAATGTCACAACATCCATGACATATTTCATAATTTATTATCAGACCATGGTACAGTCTGCGCCCTGTGCTAATGGATCTTTGTTTAATACTGATCTATTAGCATCTACATATCAATGTCAATGTACATGTTTCATGATCATCAGACGAACAGTATGGCATTAGCCTGTGCTAATGTATTGAATTTTAAAATCCAAGATGGCTGTCTGTGGCCATGTTTTTTGGTTGATTGACGCCAAAATGACTTGTTCTCATCTACATGTGAATGTCAGAACATCCATGACAAATTTCATAATGATCAGACCAACAGCATGGCCTGTAGCCCATGTTAATGGATTTACATTGTCTAAAACTGAAAACCAAGATGGCTGAAGGCAGCCATATTTTTTGGCTGAATGATCCCAAAATGACTCGTTCGCATCTACACACTGTGTAGGAACTGTTACAACGGAAGTCGTTCTATCGCCGGTATTGTGATGGTTCTTGGCTGATTTGATACGGTTCCTTATGATTAAAAATAATCATTTTTGGGACAAAATCACGCATAATTACAGATATCTTGAATGTATTTTACTTTCCTGAATGAACAGAGGCTCTGCAGAAGTGCCGTATTATCGAAATGTGAACTCTAGATCACAATTAACTTGGAATTAGCGAGTTAATGCGTATATATCAACATGTTATCGCTGAAAATCAAGCCACGTAGTAAACCCAATTCCTTTGTTTTTGGTGGCATATAAAATATGAAATGCATTCTGAACACGAACACTGAGTGTAAAGTATACACGTGTTATTCTTCTGTAAAATAGCTGAGAAAATATCCCGATAGCAGCTGATAATTTGAAACAGTAGCCTCGTAATCAACACGTGTGAGTGTTACGGTTCTATTTCAAGCCAATCATGGCTGTGACGGTTCTATACATTAGATTTATTCGAAAGATTTCTGCACTTTGGGCTGAATATTGTCTTGTGTATCTGACATTTTAAATCAGATAATGACTGTAGCTTATCCCATTTACATAATACAATAGGTGTATTAAGAAAATAATATAATAAATACATAATAATAATAGTAAGTGACATTAATTGGCAGAAACCAACTATTGAAAGTCCCGAGGGGTATAATATCATAATCATGCCTGCCTATATAAATACCAATGGTAATAGAAATCTACTCCCAGGAGATTATGAGATGTTATTCATTTAATTAATACAGGGCCATGATTGAAAGATCCAGGTGGGACAATGTTTCGATGCCAGCGCCAACATATTTCCTCCTCGAAAGTCCTGCATAAGGGACATTTACGCATGTTCGTCGCCCAGACATGAATATATCTTATGAAATCACAATTTAACTGAATCATTGATCTGTTATGGCATGGCCGGGGGATATGTGTGGTGGGGAGGGGGTGAGGCTTGGAAAGGGAGGGGTGCTTAATTGGTGTATGCCCCAAACTGTGGTCAAATTTTACAACAGTTACAAATTTCAAACCTTATACTAGATTGGTTGGAAATTTCACACCAACAATATGTTGAAATTGTTCCCTTAGTTTGAGTTTACAACAATGACTGAGGAAAGACCCTCCTTATCTACATAGACACATTGTAACAATAATGTGTGCGTTTAAAGTGTAATTGTCCGCCGCACTCATTTAAAATAATATTAACAATATTCAATTCCTATCTAATCATCGGGACTGAATTCTCTCAGGTCGACTTCGCGTCGGGTCGTCTTCGTATTTGGGTCTTCATATGGGGTCGACTTCACATGGGCCCGACTTCACTTGTACTCTTTTGACCAAGAGTCACATGATTTTGTAAAACTTCCATTGGCTGATTAAGTTACTTTTAAAGGTTTAGTATTGGTACCCATATTTACATTCAGGAATATCCCTGAGGATGCGTGACTACTCATGCCCAAGACCAGTTGCCCCGGGGGTGATCTTGCATGTTCGGGCCGACTACTATAGTAAGTCAAAGGCAGGTGACCAAATAATTTTTGCTTTCACTTCACTTCATCCAATTTTTATTTTATTTAATATTACAAATTTGTAGATAGCCTTTACTAGTATAAAACAATTATTCCCTCTTACAGGCGAGTGGATACAATTAATTGCATGATTCGTTGTAATCAGGTATCTCTTAACGGGAATCTGAGTGGCATGGCTTCACTGTCTAGAGGCTTAGAAGTTAGAACAAACCCTGAGTGATTGCCGGTCAGATTATCCCGAACAGCAGAACAAGTGCGATAAAGAAATAGCGAATTCTAGCACCTAACCTATGTGATCAGTATCCAACAAGCGGATGCCCAACATACAATTCATAAATTGTGTAATCAGAACAATGTATGGGTGTCAACGAACTTTTAACGTCTTATTTTTAGCTGATTAAAATACGTCTACGAAAATAGACAACTCTATATATCCCATCTATGCTCACGCTTTCCGAAGTGCAGCACTATGAAATTACACTATAGATAACCGGCGATTGATTCATGGCAATGTCGGGCCTGCAAAACGCGTTATTTTTCAAACTAGCTGGCGACTTGGTGAATTTTTATAGGCGTAAAACAGGTTATTGAATAAGCATAGGAACGCAGTGTAATTCATAGAAATTGTTGACAATAGTGCAAATTTCAACTTAATGTATATTTTGTTGTGTTTATCTTCACGATATTGTCAGTTTGAACCATTATCCTGCCAAATATTAGCCATAATATTACCAGTATAAAACCAATTAAATGGGGAGAGAACTGACTCGATCAGGAGAGAACCCAAACAAATATCAAAATTCGTGGTTTTCGTCGTTGTTATGACTCGCACAATGGAATTTTCGTTATTATTACGCTCGCTGGGGCCACCAATTGTGAGGGGAATGAAAAAATTAATCGAATTATCAGCTAGATGGCTCCAAAATTGCGTTTTAACTGTCAAAAAGTCGCGAAAATGTATAATTTTTATCATAAGGAACCGTCACAAAACAGCCAAGAACCATCACAAACCGGCGATTGAACGACTTCCGATGTAACAGTTCCTACACAGTGCATCTACATGTCAATGTCAAAATCTAAGGGAAATTTCATGATGATCAGATGAACAGTACGGCATGTCACCCATGCTAAGTATTGAATTTTAAAATCCAAGGTGGCCGCTGGCAGCCATGTTTTTTTGCAGAATGACCCCAAAATGACTCATTCCCATCTACATGTCAATGTCAACAGCCACGACAAAGTTCATAATCAACAAAAAGTAACCTTTGAACATGTGGTTTTTGCACGAAAATTTACAAACTTTCACAAAGCAACGTGACGTAATTGCTAATAGTTTGCGCTTTTATCAGAAGTCTTTTTACAACTTTTGTCAAATCATGGTTTATATGATTAACCCTTTGAACTCTGGCTCCCCACAACGATCGACACCCTGACCCTGTGCTCCCAGTGGTATTTTTTATATTGTGGCCAGTGTTTAGATGTATGGTGTTGTTTATGTTCAAGTGGTGTCACATTTCTGAAACTTTAGATGTATGTTCCCCATGGACCACTGATTATTTTACGATCTGGTTACATTGCCACGTGGTCACTCCCTGGTAACGGTTGCTAGGCATCTACCCGATATTGAAAGTAAAATACAATTATAGCTTTTACGGTCGTAATTCAGTCCAAGGAAATGGCGTTTTTGATGCAGTCAACACCCTATTGTGAAATTTGAGATATATCTGGCCAGAAGTCTGATCCTAACTTGTATTTAAGGGTAGCAACGGTTGCTAAGCAAATACCCCAATTGATCGAATGACACCATTGCCCTGTGAATCCAATGTATTATGCCCCAATTTAGACATTCTTGGCATGCACATGCTGATGGTTATGTTCAAATGGTGCTACATGTCTGAAATTTTACAGGTATGTTCCCATGGGCCACTGTGTATTTTTTTTAGAACGGTATACTTTGCCACACGATCACTCCCTGGTAACTGTTTCTTAGCAACTACCCGGAACTGAAAGTATAATGCAATTATAGCTTATAGCGTCGTCTAATTCCGCGCTAAGAAACGGCATTTTCTATGCAGTCAATACCCTATTGTGAAACTGGAGATACATCAGGTCAGAAGATTGAACCTACATGTAGTTTGTATTTAACGGTATCAATGATTGCTAAGCATATAGCCCAAGTGATCGAATGACACCACTTCCCTGTGCATTCAATGACATTACGTCCCGTTTTAGACATCGCCTATATGGCACGGTGATGGTCATGTTCAAATGGTGCCACGAGTCTTAAACTTTACATAATTGCTCAATAATGCACGATTTGACCACGTGTTTGTAATGTGCACGCGCAAGTAGATCGGACTATATGGTATTGTGACCATGCAACCCATTTCCACAGTACTACTCTGGTGCAATGTCAAACGTGCAGCTGTATAACGCAAATTTATGTACTATGGAGATCCTTGATGTGATTGTATCATTTCACAAATCCATACATTTATCATTT
Source organism: Siphonodentalium dalli (assembly GCA_032622095.1). Taxonomy (NCBI): domain Eukaryota; kingdom Metazoa; phylum Mollusca; class Scaphopoda; order Gadilida; family Siphonodentaliidae; genus Siphonodentalium; species Siphonodentalium dalli. The sequence continues at coordinate 65,291,862 of CP136068.1, forward strand.
TATCCTATGCGCATGCGCGAAACAAATCGACTCAAATAAGAAACTGCGTGCGCCTTCGTCACATATGACAGAATACTGATTATCTATGCAATACTAATTTAAACCAAAAAGAGTGATAGAAATGGTGTCTTTCTACAATCCTGCGAACCGCGCAACAATGTAGAGCTTTACCCGAATCGCTTCAAATAATGCACGTTTGTTGAATTCTGCGCTGTGCGCATGCGCATGTTTTTCTACCCCAACTAGTCGGCAACAAATCATACACATGCACCCATGGCACAGCTGAAGTTCCTTGGGATCATTTACATAGATATAAGTGGATATACCAATGGTTATAACATGTATACACATGCTACATAGGTTTATGATGTCACTGAATGCTGCTGGCCGCTTTTGCGGCCAGTCGGGTGTATAAACGTTTTCTGGCTGGCCGCTTTTGCGGCCAGTCGGGTTCAAAGGGTTAATGCACATCAAATATAAAGACATTTGGTTTAATTATTTTATTTATAATATGCTTTTTTGTTTTCAAAAATCATGATTTTTTTTTTTCAATCAGGACACGAGTCCGTGGGTAAACAAACTTAAAGGGCATACTCGCATAGGCATACCGTAAATTTGCATAAAATGTCGTCTACTGGTTTATGTTTCCATTATCGTATTCACAGATGACACTTAAGTGAAAGCATGTATGTTGTTGCATATCGGATGATACACATGGAACATACCGGTATACCTGTGGCCAGTGTGGGGAAACACCCAATGATATTATAACGTCAAATTCCTGTTGGCTAACGTAAAATTTACCTTCATACCTGGTGACGTTGGCTATATGACGTGGTTTAACTACATGTGCTGTTGGGAAAAGGGTTAAACTAATGGTACAGCCTGTAGCCCGTGATAATGGATTTACATTTTTTTAATACTGAATAACTTATGGTGGCCATGTTTTTTGGCCGATTGTCCCCAAAATGACTCGTTCCCATCTATTTATGTCAATGTCAACATCCATGACAAATTTCATATCATCAGACAAACGGTAAAGCCTGTAGCACATGCTAATGGATTTACTTGCACACAGACGACGGATATCAACCCATGGCAATAGCAACTTGACTTCAAGTTGAGCTAAAATTGTCAGCTCCCATCTAGATGTCACACTGAACATCCATGTGAAGTTTGGGGACAATTGGAAGAGGGATGTGTCCTGTATGGTGTGCAAAAGGAAATTTTTTATGGATGTATGTATAGATGCACAGACGACGGATGCCAAATTTGTCAAGTTGAGCTAAAAATCATTCGAATGATCCCCAATGAAGCTTGTACTTTTGTGTCAATACAGCCACAAACCTTGTTCAGCGATAATCAAGCAAGAGTGACCAGAGTTATCATCTATGAACCAATAAAACCCAAATTTCAAAGTTGAAAAATATCCATTACATCGGTAAAAATGGGCGGGTGGAACTATAAATCCATCTTGACCTGTATATTTTGATAGTGAACCTACATACAATACTGAATTTCATTTCATTGAGTTTATTACTAAAGTTGTCACCCAGAAATGAATGAAAGTGTTAATGAAACTATAGCTCAAACATGGAGGGGATGGACAATTTTGTGTTACAGTCAATGGAGTGATTAGGAATGCAGACAGTTGAATTGTCAAAGTAATACTAGATGTCAACAAGAAGAGAGATATATATATATAAAGTAAAATCCAAGATGGCCACTCAGATGATGATCAGATGAGAGATGTGACCTGTAGGGTAAGCCATGGGAAATTGTTGATGGACAGACACATGCACGGTCAGACGACGGATGCCAACCCATGGCAATAGCTAAGTTGAGCTGAAAATGAATAAACGGACAGACCAAAAACATACTACTCCCAATTTAAAAGAGGTGTAAATTTGGCCACGAACAAAAAGAACCCTGCAATTAAAATATCAGCTCGGCCTATAACCTCCCACAAAAGGCACTTTTTGTAACAAATTGTGATACATTGTAATGAGAAAAATAATTCAATCTCATTATGAATAGTAATTTCATTTCCTTCCAATAGAATATACTTAGAAACTCTTACGATAGTTGGCTTCAATTAGGCAATGACTTGATAGAAAAGAATAAACACCAAGATCTCCTTGAAGTGTCTTGGTATCCATTGATTGTGGGAACATATTGATATTCGCAGCTGGCACTGTTACCATTTATTGTACATAAGGACATTATGAATTTGTGATCACAAGGAAATCATCTAACTGAAGCTGCGTAAGGTGCCAATTATGAATAGCATAAGTGTCAAAGAGATTTCATTATCACATCAACGAACAATATCAGGCGTTAGGGTGTAAGATCCCAAGCATTTATGAATCATTTCAATTCATTTTGCTGCTAGGCAATTACCAGAAGGATCAAAGAGGTACGTCATTTGTGCTTCAAGATTGAACTTTAATAGTCTAGTGAGCTTCTCATTGTCTCCCTTCAGCAACCAAAGTCATTTTCCCAACCCATGCATGAGATATATGGTAAACCACCAATTTATTATTCGTAATTTAACAGAAAACTGTTAACTCGATCAACCATTCAAAGCAATGAGTTTACTACGTGAATATTTTTGAAAGCTCGCTACTTAGAGGCAGAAACTTAAAATAGTCCAGTGCATTTGTGAGAAAAAATGCCAAACCCGGAACTAATTGCAACAGAATTTTTTTTTGCTGGAGTAAGTACATAAACCCTCCATAAACAACATACTAAAAATCGGCAAAAATCGGAAAAAGGGAAATTGGTGAATTTCGTGAAATAAATTTGGGGAAATTTGGTCAAATCATCAATTTATGGATTTTCATGGATGTTTATAAAAACAATAAAATTCACAAATCCTACAAAAAGGATGTGTATTGTGTCGTCCTCAGTTTCCTGAACCCAGTACTGAAAACCAGTCCCAGATTCATTACGTATTTTTCGAGTTGTGTGCCTTCAAAAATGCAAGTTTACCTGATTTCGGCCCATTTTCGGGGCCTCAATTTCGAAGAATGAGCCAAAATGCCTTATTAATGATTAATTATTAAAAAAAACTAGAGCAAACTGAAGGGATTTTTCACTGTTTTAGTAATTTCCTCACTAGATTAAACACAAAATATGATTAATATGTGCATCTATAATTAAGAAGAAGATTATATTCTCAAACAAAATGTGTGTTCCATTGTATGGACTTAGCCAATTTTGCCTCTGACACTGAACGTGTGTGATGAAATGCAATATTTGAGGTCATGTAACTCAATAATTTAATACCCATATGCCATGCGTTTCTTATAACCTTTTAAGTATGTTGGATTGAACAAATTGTAAAGGTATTAACAGGACATTATTTAAGAAAATCAACTTATGGCCCTTTGAATACTTAGTCTTAGCTTGTTTCCAAAGATGCCAGTTTGAGGCATTTTTGTCCATTCTAAAAGGATTTGGGCCATAAAAACAAAAAACAATGGGTGTTTTAATGTGTAAAATTATTTGAACTTTCCTCCCACAACACTTAAGTGATAAAAAATTAGCCTTACATTGGTTATGCCATAGTATGTCACTAGATTTCTTTCATTTTTCAGGAAACTGACTCCAAATTTTAACGTTGGTATAGGGGTAGGAAAAATCACAAAATGCAATCTTATCACCAAATTACAGCCATTTCAGACACAATGTTGTTTTCTTCCAGTTTGTGTACATTCCTGTTGCATTATAAAACTGCTTAATACGTTATCGGACGTTGATTTAGAACTTTATGGTTATGTTGTATAAAAACAATCTCAAAATGCCAATTTGACATTTCACTGCCAAATTATGACAACAAATATTATAGCTCTGTCAATAAACATAAACAAAGGAAATATGAAACTATGCATGAAAGAACAATGTAAGCAGAAGCTGTTAATATAAAGTTTTATGCTTCAAGATTCATAATTTTGAAGTTTTTGTTGATATGCTTTCCCCTACCCCATTGTTCTGCCGTTCAAATTTGGAGTAAGTTTCCATAATGATGAGTGAAATCCAGTGACATTCATTGGTATAACCATTGAAATGCTATTTTCTCAACAAAAAAATGATTTAAGAGGACAGATCACATAATTTTACACAATAAACTTTCGTTAATTATTCTGAATATGCCTAAAATCTTTTTTAAATTGACAAAAACGCCCCACAATAGCATTTTCGGAAAAGAGGCTAGACTAAGAGTTCATAGGACCATAATTTTATTTTATTCACCAATGTATTTGGAAATTACTTCACAATTTCTTCAATCTAGTATTCTCAAAATGTTATGAGAAAAGCAGAGCTTATGGATATTAATTTATTGAGTTACATGACCTCAAATATGGCATTTCATCACACAAGTTCTGTGGCAAGGCAAATTTGGCTAAGTCCATACAATGGAACACACATTTTGTTTGAGAATATTTTATTCTCCTTATTCATAGATGCACATATTAATCATATTTTGTGTTTAATCTAGTGAGGAAATTGCTAAAACAGTGAAAAAGTCATTAATTTGGCACTAGTTTTTTAAATAATTAACCATATAATATGGCATTTGGCTCATTCTGCGAAATTAAGGCTCCAAAATGATATTTGTAGGACTTGTAAATTTGAATTTTTTATATACATTCATGAAAATCCATATATTGATGATTTGACCAAATTTTCCCAATTTATTTTCCACGAAATTCACGAATTTCCCTTTTTCCGATTTTTGCCGATTTTTAGTATGTTGTTTACGGAGGGTATATGTACCAATTCCAGCAAAAACAAATTCTGTTGCAATTAGTTCTGGGTAAAACCATAAATGCACTGGACTAAAAGCCACATGGCAGTTTGAGCTCCAAAATACACCTAATAATATTCACTTTTTAATTTTTTCCTGGTATTGATATATATGTTGATAAATACCTGAACTACCTTTCTGCGAGCATTATATGTCAAAGAAAGATGTATGTATTGAAGTCATAAAAAATACATTTATTTATCTCTATTATTATTCTTAACAATTTTACAACGCATCATCAACTCACATCTCAGGAATTACCAGAGTTAGAGAGCTCAAGTTTTGTATGTGTATAGATATATAATAGTTCTAGTATAATAGACTATATAGGATTTTGTCCATGGGTTGCCTTACAGAATTATCTCCCTTTATGTGAAAAAATGGGGTTGCCATATCTGAGAAAGTATATGCCCTATTATGTCCATACATAACGAGAGGCCAGATATTTAATCCATCCCTTGGCAATGGTGAATTGCTATGAATGAAATCATAATCTAGAGATTTGATGTTGAATTATAGAGTATACTGTTATGTACTAAAGTAGTAGGACAAATTATCACAATTATTTAGAGTTTATGGCTCAAAAGAGAAGGGTTAATATAACATCTAAACTGTAGAGCCTGTCTCTACTATCATAGTACAAGCAGTTCTATTTATGTTAATATTGAAATTCGCCATATTTAAATACATTGTCGTTGTGAACGTTTTATGATGGGATATTGAATAGACCCGCCGCAAGAGTGCTCATTTTCATGCAGCAAATTGTCATCAGTGTTAGTCGGCAAGATTATTTTGGGGGCGCAATATGTAAATTATGAGAACTGCGATGTATTTCGCCAAAGAAACTCTATATAGGCTATCTAAGCATTGTGAATGATTTACCCATGTGACACTTCTTTTCACATGTGACAATCATTGCGCGATCACATGACTTCGTCTACAACACAAAATCTTCGGAATTTCTTTTAAGATTAGGGGCCAAATATTAGATTATATCAGCAAAATGGACGTTTTAAATATGTATTATTGGTATATTGAAAGAAAATAGTAATATTTTTTCAGGATTTTTTAAAGAACTCCACCAATTCTAAAGAATTTTGAAGTATTGCTTATATTCTGAAAACATCCCTACCAATGAACAACAAACTATTCCAATTCAGTCATGAATGTGTTAAACAGGATCAAACCCATATTTGGACTAGATCTGTATTTTGGGCTCATAAACTCACTTACCAATTTTGGATCTGATCGGATATAAAATATTTTAGCTATTGCACCATGCATATTAAAAGTGTATGGACAGTCAGATTGACGGATGGACAGGCGAATGGTTAGTGGTCAATCCGGACACATCCACACTATGTGTACCATACTGTGGTATGGATACGCATAAAAATATATGTCCGCCGTTTCTCTACAGAGTTGTCTTAAACTCTCAATTTAGTTCAGATCCAGTGGATCTTAAACTCTCAATTTAGTTCAGATCCAGTGTCCGCCTGTAGCATACAAGGTATCCAGATTTGGCAGATAATTGTTAGTCACTTGCTACACAAAAATGTATACATTTGGAGGAAAATTCCCCAAGTGTGGATGGCTGTGCATATGTACTTGTGTGGTGTTTGCTGCTTGATGGATAATGGAGGAGCAGGACTAATGTGGGATCACATGGGTTATGAAGATGCACACCTAGAACAACACACATCAATCCAGTAGTAGCACCATGTAGTAAAGAAGGCAGCACAGTATCCACAATGCACACCAGATATTCATCCCAGTTTCAGCAATAACAAAAAAGGGAAAAAAAGTAAAAGAAGTCCAGTGCGGAGAATTTTTTATTGCATCATGCTCCCATGCCACAATTATACACTTTGCTGCTAAGATATCGCATCTGGAGGAATTTAGCTTTTTTCAACTAAATACCCACGGACTGTATAAAACGTTTAACGAATGCAATCAAGTGCACATTGACATGTATTAAGTTAAAATGGCCAAACATTTCAGAAAGCTTGCCCGGCATGCGGCAGCTGCAGCTGTACATTTATACAACACTTTTTTATTTTCCATCTCCAACCTCAGGGGAGGAGGCGGCAAGTCCTGATCACTTGAGCTTTATACAGCAGTACTCCGATATCATTAGGCCTATATTCCCATATTCCCTGACACTTCACAGCATTCTACAACTCGGATATCAATAAGATATCACATGATATCTAACTTTCGTGAATCGGTGAAGTTTTTTCAGTGTTGGTTCAGTGTTAGGTGTGCGGATGATGGGTGGGCATTGGACCAAAATAAATTGTTCCCAAATTGCACCAAACTCATAATATAAGATCTATAGGAAGTACTGATTTCAAATCTGAAAAGATTTTGAAAATCAGTTGGAAAATAGGAAGGGTTATGTGCTCTCAATCTTTTAAATGTTTTGGGCTGAAGTAACTTGGCTTCTATCTTCTGTGAAATTAATTAAGGGCAAGTTTTTTCACCATATTTTTCTACTGTTTTCAGTAAATTTAATTTTCCAAAAATTCAGCAAATATAGTTTTCTCAAAATGGAATGTTAAGGTGGTCCATGACAAAAATCATTTATGAAAGTATGAAGCTTGCAGAGATTTAAGCCGAGTTTTTTTTATTTAATTTTTTGACACTTCCATTAGACCATAAATGATGCTATAGGACACAATGAGCATATTACTGTAGGTTTTGGAAGTACCTGCATGGAGCAGAAATGCTCGATTGGAAGCATGTCGGCTCCTTAAATTGTATTGAAACACATTCTTGCTAGTTTATGCATATGTGCTTTTTGGAAGAGTGACCAACACCATCAATCGATTGCAATAAAGTTATCAACTTAGCTAATGATTAAATTATATGTTTTATACTTACAAACAACATTCTTGTCAAGGTCCTCATAATATCCATAATTGCAGATTTGCTGAAGTAGCAGAGGGTGAAACTTTTCAAACGCTCTGATTTCCTTCAGCCTGGAGTATATTGTTTCCAAGTCATCCCCAGTTCGATCATTTGGTCTGAATTTAAAAAGTGAAATGACTAAGTGAAGATCAACGGGTTTAAATAACAAAGATGAAAGTGAAGCTGAATTTAAAAAGTGAAATGACTATTAAAGTGAAGATCAATGGGTTTAAATAACTATGATGAAAGTGAAGCTAAACTTGGAGAGGGGCTAGTGTCAAATGTTGAAGGAGTTAAAGCAGCGATTAAGGAATGCGGAAAGTTGGTATTTCTATGTATTCTAGAGGTCACCTCAAGGATCAATATGAAGGAATCGGATGAGGGGTGAGGGATGTGGCCTGTAGGGTGAGGGATGCGGCATGTAGGGTGAGGGATGCGGCCTGTAGGGTGTGCCAACGGATTTAGTGACGCAAAGAGTAAAATCCAAGATGGCTTCTGGCAGCCATGTTTTTAAACAGAATTCAACAAGAGGTGTGCACTCGAGTGCTAGCATACCCCCACCATGGCAAATTCAACCCGCATTATCCGTAAACCCAACAAAAAAGATTTTTAACTTTAAAGAAAAATTCGGACTAATTATATCGATATGGTGTCACAAGAAGCTTGTACAGAAAAATTTATTCAAATTGGTTCATATTTGTTAAAGTTATTAAGTCGGACAGAATTTTCTAAGTCAAAATCAGTCGAAAATGAAGTGTAATATTACGAAAAACAGTCTGAGTCAATCCCTAGCCGCATAATGTAGAGAGGGTATTGTGAGAACCATGTATACCAAAAATTATTGAAATCGGTTCATATTTGTTAAAGTTATTAAGTCGGACAGAATTTTCTAAGTCAAAATAAGTCGAGAATGAGGTGTAACTTAAAAAAAAAAAGTCGGACCAAACCGCAATTAGCATCATGTGGAGAGGCAGTCCCAAGGAGATTGCATACAAAAAATTATAGAAATCGGTTCATAGTTGTTCGAGTTATGAGGTCGGACGGACGGATGGACGGACGGACGGACACACAGAAGGAGAAAGCGTGACAGTCGGACGGACAGACGCAGTCAATCCAGTATACCCCCCATTTTCTTCGAAAGTGGGGGTATAAAAATGAAAGTGTCAATGACACTGTAGCTCAACTTGGGAAGGAGTTAAATTGTTGCTGAGCAATGAATAAAATGATAAAGAAGAAGCAAAGTAAACTAAAGGTCACCCCGAAGATCCATATGAAGTTTGGTGATGATCAGATGAGGGATGTGGTCTGTAGGGTGCGCCAAAGTATTTAGTCATACAAAGAGTAAATTCCAAGATGGCCACTGGCGGCCATGTCTTTCAACGAATTTTGGTTAAGATAGGAGGCTCCCATCTAGAGGTCACCCCGAAGATGCATTTGAAGTTTGGTGATTATCAGATGAGGAATTTGGTCTGTAGGGTGTGCCAAAGGATTTAGTCATGCAAAGAGTAACATCCAAGGTGGCTGCCAGCGGCCATGTTTTTCATAGAAATTGTTCAAATTTGATAGCACCATCTGGAGGTGATTCTAAACATGCTGTAAATTTTCAAATCAATTCTCCAATAAATGCGGGCTGCGGGGTGTGCCGTTGGATTCAAATTTGAAATCCAAGATGGCTGCTGGTGGCCATGTTTTTTAACAAATTTCGGTCAAAATATGAGGTCCCATCTAGAGGTCACCCCAAAGATCCATATGAAGTTTGGTGATGATCGATGAGAGATATGGCCTGCAGGGTGTGCCAAAGGATTTAGTTACACAAGGAGTAATATCCAAGATGGCCACTGCCGGCAATGTTTTTCAACAAATTTCGGTCAAAATAGGAGGCTCCCATATAGAGGTCACACCGAGATCCATATGAAGTTGGTGATGATCGAATGAGGGATGTGGTCTGCAGGGTGTGCCAAAAAAAAAAAAATTCCGATTGATACAAAATTGACTTGTGAATTCCATCTACGTGTCAATGTCAACAGCCATGATAAATTTCATAATGATCCGCCGACCAAAGGTATGACCTGTAGCCTGTGCCAAAGGATTTAGTCATGCAAAGAGTAAAATCCAAGATGGCTGCCGTTGGCCATGTTTTTAAACGAAAATCATCTACAGGTGATCACAATCATGTCGGCAAAATTTAATGAAAGTGTCAATGACACTGTAGCTCAACTTGGAAAGGGAATAATTTCATGTGTTACAGTCAATAGAGCGATAAGAAATGCGGAAAGTTGAAAAGTCTAAGTAAAGATTATCAACATATATATAAAGTAAAATCCAAGATGGTTGCTGACAGCTATGTTTTCCAATGAAATTCAAAAACAGTTGATAGCTTCCATCTAGTAGATCAATATCAATATTACTAAGAAGTTTGGCGATGATCAGATGAGGGAAGTGGACTGAAGGGTGCGCCAAAGGATTTAGTCATGCAAAGAGTAAAATGCAAGACATGATTTTTTGGCCGAATGATACCAAAATGATTCGTTCCCATCTACATTCCAATTTAAACAGCCATGACAAATTTTATGATGATCAGACTAAAGGTACGACCTGTAGCCCATGCCAAAGGATTTAGTCATGAAAAGAGTAAAATCCAAGATGGCTGTCGGCGGCAATGTTTTATGGCCAAATGACCCCAAAATGACTCGTTTCCCATCTACATGTCAATATTAACATTCACGACAAATTTCATAATGATCCAACCAAAGGTGCCTAAGGATTTAGTCATGCAAATAGTAAAATCCAAGATGGCTGCTGGCGCGGCCTTGTTTTTGGCCGAATGACCCCAAAATGACTCGTTCCCATCTACATGTCAATATTAACATCCATGACAAACTTCATGATCAGACAAACAGTATGGTCTGTAGCCCATAGCCGCTGGTGGCCATGTTTTTAGCCGAATGACCCCAAGATGACTCATTCCCATCTATATGTCAATGTTAACATCCATGACAAATTTCATGATGATCCGACCAAAGGTACGACCTGTAGCCCGTGCCAAACCAAGATGGCTGCCGGCAGCCATGTTTTTTGGTCGATTGACCCCAAAATGACTTGCTCCCATGTGTGAAAATTATCATATTTAGTGTAAAATAACAATGACTTGTATTCTATATTTCCTTAACTTATGGGAGGACATTTTCACATTTATTCCATATTTTCGCTTAAGCGAAATTCAAATTGCACTCATTTGCGCTTCCAATTATGCTCTGCGTAGATTTTTTTGATTTGCACTTTATAATAAGCACAAATCATTTGCTTTAAGTGCAAATAAGACATGAGAAAATCACCCCCATGTATCTGTGGAGGACAAGTCCACCTACCGGTAATTCCTTTCTCAGAGGCCACTTCATTCTGTTTTCAATTTCAAGTCAAAGTCAAGCTCATATATATTGGCTCAATAAAAACTACGAATATTGCCCAGTTTTTGACTGAAATAATATCCTAGGTATATTAAATTATATTAAACTGGTTACTTTAGTTATCCTTCTGCATGCACTTTTTTCTGTGGCCATCATCATGTCAAATGCAAAGTTTTCAGAAATTTACTTAGACGTGTTTTGACATCTCTTCTCCCAAAGTGTGCATATATATTAACTATGATAACTCATCTATCATCAGTAATTAATTTACTGTGAAATGCGTTATATAAATGCATCAATTATTATACTCCCATATTTTAATATGGGAGTATATTGTATTTCTGTTTCGGCATTTTTCTCTATTATTATTCTTCCTAGTAAAACGGTATCCTTATATCTCAGGAACCGCTAAATATAGAATGCTGAAATTTTTGGTATGTGTACAACTCCTATGGGAGACGGCCCGTTAAGCCATTGAGAATGTTGTAGTACAGTCAATGGAGCGATTAGGAATGTGGAAAGTTGAATGTCTAATACTACTAGTAGTTTATAGACATGAAGAGAAAAGTAAAATCCAAGATGGATGCTGGCGGCCATGTTTTTGGCCGAATGACCCCAAAATGAGTCGTTCCCATCTACATGTCATCGTTAACATCCATGACAAATTTGATGACGATCAGACTAAAGGTACGACCTGTAGCCCATGCTAAAGAATTTAGTCATACAAAGAGTAAAATCCAAAGATGGCTGCTGGCGGCCATGTTTTTTGGCCGAATGACCCCAAAATGACTCGTTCCCATCTACATGTCATTATTAACATTCTTGACAAATTTTATGATGATCAGACTAAAGGTACGACCTGCAGCCCGTGCTAAAGAATTTAGTCATACAAAGAGTAAAATCCAAGATGGCTGCTGGCGGCCATGTTTTTTGGCCGAATGACCCCAAAATTACTTGTTCCCATCTACATGTCAATATTATCATCCATGACAAATTTCATGATGATCAGACGAACAGTACGACCTGTGGCCCATGCTAATGGATTAAATTTTTAAATCCAAGATGGCCGCTGGCGGCCATGTTTTTTGTCTGAATGACCCCAAAATGACTCGTTCCCATCTACATTCCAATTTAAACAGCCATGACAAATTTTATGATGATCAGACTAAAGGTACGACCTGTAGCCCGTGCTAAAGGATTTAGTCATACAAAGAGTAAAATCCAAGATGGCTGCTGGCGGCCATGTTTTATGGCCGAATGACCCAAAAATGACTCGTTCCCATCTACATGTCATTATTAACATTCTTGACAAATTTTATGATGATCAGACTAAAAGTAGGACCTGTAGCCCGTGCTAAAGGATTTAGTCATACAAATAGTAAAATCCAAGATGGCTGCTGACGACCATGTTTTTGGCCAATGACCCCAAAATTACTCGTTCCCATCTACATGTCATTGTTAATATACATGACAAATTTTATGATGATCAGACTAAAGGTACAACCTACAGCCCATGCCAAACAATTTAGTCATGCAAAGAGTAAATTCAAAATGCTGGCGGCCATGTTTTTTGGCAGAACGACCCCAAAATGACTCGTTCCCATCTACATGTCAATATTAACATCCATGACAAATTTCATGATGATCAGACGAACGGTAGGACCTGTAGCCCGTGCTAATGGATTGAATTTTGAAATCCAAGATGGCCACTGGCAGCCATGTTTTTTTGCCGTATGACCCCAAAATGACTCGTTCCCATCTACATGTCAATGTCAAGAGCTATGACAAATTTTATAATGATCCGATTAAAGGTACGACCTGTAGCCCGTGCTAAAGGAAATTGTTGACGCATCACGCACACACACACGCACACACGGACGACGGATACCAAGCCATGGCAATAGCTCAAACTTTACAAAGTAAAGTTGAGCTAAAAACGAAGGGTCTCTCACTTCATATCCCCACTTTCAACAAATGACAGGCCCGATTTTAGCAATTTTACCACTGATTGGATCATTTGCTAATCGTTAACGGAACTTGAGAAAGCAATCATTAGAGGACCGAATGTTGGTATGTTTGAAGGCGGTTTATATCTTAAACAAGACGAAAAATATGTATTTGTTGAATGGTTGGCTGTATTTTCATTCTGTAGAGTCCGGGCTGGCAAATGGCCAAAAATAAAATTTTGGGTTTCGGTTATGGTAACATATTGCACATCAACGGAAAGCTGATTCAATTTGCAACATTCGGTGGTTCCATGGTAAAATTGTTAAAATCGGACCTGGTATTCAGCAACAGAGGGCATACTAAGTGAGAGACCATCTGTCTTTTCTGTGCTAATTTCCTCCTTTGTCTAAAATAATGAGCATCACTGCAGATGCGAACTTAAAGTGACACATCGTGGGTTTTTTTATTTAAAAGAACAAACCCCATATGGTATTTATTTAGCCTTTTGTGTGACAGGCTGAAATTTACTGGACTTCCTTGTTACAATGGCAATATTAACGTGTAAAATATACTATACTGTACACATACCTATGATTCATCGTTGAGCACATGTGTTCAGGGTATTTTCACGAGATGATTTTTATATTTAATTATAGCAGTGGAGTTGTTTTATGTTAGAATAAATTTATATTCCGTTTGCACCTCGATATTTAATACAATTAATCTTCCCCAGAATTTGCTTACTTGAGCAATTTTCCTCTGATATTGTAGGTTACTGTCTTGGTGGAAAAAATTTGGTTAATTCTGTAAATATATAATTAAACATGTATTACGAACACTCACGTGAGCTTTGTGCATGCAGAAATGAGAATCTCAGGTCAGCATATTGCTAACATGAGAATCTCATGCGAGCAAACCTCATTTGCATGTTAAAAAACACATGTGCTCTCACGTGAGAAGCTCATGTGAGAACCTAACGTAAGAATCTCATGTGCAGCAAAGGTGCATTATGTTAGCATATTTTGGTAAGGGTTGAGTTCGTGTAATGGGATAAATATTGTGATGTAGAGTAACTTAAACTACTGGTAAGTTAATTTCTACAAAATGACAGTTGTCCGATTATTGACCTCTGCGTGGGGAGGGATGTTCAATGTTGTAAAAAAATTAATTCTCTCCGATTGCGACCAAACTTTTAATACATGTCATTGTCTACATGGCCCCCTGACAACAATGCCATGAACATTTTGTAAAGTTGGTGGAAAATTTACCGAGTTACTGGCCCCTTAATTAAACTTAATTACCTCTCTCTAATGGAGGAACATGGCTAATGGAGGAGCTGGACTAATGAAGGAGCGTGGGAGAGGGTGAGACCAGCCCGGGGAGGCGGTGAAAACAAAATCCAGCGTGAAGATATTTTTATTTTATATAGTGGTGATTAAGTTGTTTTTCGACCAACAACAGCATATTTTTCTATTTTTGGTAAAAATTTTGGTCTGAAAATGTCCATTATTTGGGAAATTTTCCAACCTTAGGTGGTGTTGGGTTCAAAATTTCTAACAGTTGGAAAGTTTGAGATACCAGATGGAAATATCCAACCCAAGGGCGGGGGTTTGGGAGATTTGGGGGGGGTTCAGTTGGAAATTCCAAGGTGGACATCCCTCTAGCCATGTCCCTGCCCCTCCACACCCCCTGCGGGTGGATTAATAATTTGGCTTGGATTTTCCCCAATAGGTCCCTCAAGAATTCCAACTGCTGGTCATTTTCAACCTGGCACCCTGTATAGTTGAAAATGTTCCAGCTGATAGCCATTCCATTCCAATCTAATTATTTTACCGACCATTGGTCTAAATAAAAAAAATATTCAACTTCTGGTTGGAAAATTGAACTATGAGAACAATTTTAACTTTCATTATGTCTCAAATTGCCAATGAAGGCATGAAATGTTACTATTTTTTATTATTTCCAACGTATGCTAATTAATCATTAGAATACAATTGACATATTTTTATTCAGATCGTGATTGCACGAGCGATTGACTGTCAACAAAAGCATGTGACCCGGGAGTAGGTCGAAACAAATTAAAATTTTATACAATAAAACACATTTAACTTTTGTGAGGGTCTGGGAGTTGAAAAAGCAATAATTTGTTAATATTTTACAGTGCTCAGTTTGGGATATAATAACTGGTTGGGCATACTAACAATGAGAACAATTTCAACCTATGCGAGTAATTGTGGTGTAATATGTTATAACTATTAAAGTTGTGTTAGACCTGGTCAGGCATAATTTTCTAGCTTGAACATTTTTACCAAAGTTGGGGGAGGCGGAGAGACACCCCAACACCAGACCTGTCTCTATGTTGCTTTTTTGAATGCCGCGAGTAGGGGCTAAATCTTTTGGCTTTAAAGCCAGTCACTCTCAAATCAAAGTTGGTCCAACTATTGTAGTGCTGGGCGGTATTTAAGCATAAAAATACCGCGGTAATCCTAAAATAATACCGCGGTATATGGTATTACCGATTATTTAAACTAATCCCTTAAAACCCCCGTTTAGTAGCATTCGTTTGGTGCACAGATCGACTGTTTATGGAGGAAAATCTAATCGCTACAGATTACATAAAATAAGGAAATGTACGCTCCGTTTTATTAAATTATGGATTGCAATCAATGAATGTATCATTATCTGCAAGCATGGATTCATGAGCTGATCTTAAATACAGGTAATAATTGCGATTTATGCAACTTAATGCAAGCATCATTCAGCGAAGCCGGATACACCCAAGAGCTTTGAAACAATCCCCCACTGACAGTGCCGACTTGCAGAGCACGTGCTGTGATGTTGATATTGGAATGTTCCGCCGGGTGTGAATAACTTAAGAATAAGTACAATGCTTTTATTAAATGCCGGGAAATAAAGTGTATTACTTCCAAAGTATTTAACTTCTAGAACTATTATTGACTTCCCGTTGAATTATTATAATCATACTTTTAAATCCCGGTTTATGAATGTGATCAATTATTCCCACTCGATAACACCCTTGAAATAATGAGCTGCCCCATAAATTCAGTCGATAAAAAATAGCGCAGAATGATGCAATCATACCTTGCAATATAATGTTGGGCTGGGTTTTGTCCCAGGTAGCGAAGGAATACATTTTGTTTGGAAATGACATGGGGAAAGAAGTGACATGAGTGAAGATTGAACAGTTTTTTCCAACTAAAAGATAATGCAACATGGGATGAATACACATAAAGGGCGTTGCATAAACTTGCACACGCCAATCATTGAAACGGACTAGTCATTTTAAAATTGTCGATGAGCACGTGCATGGGGTACACAACGTAAATCTTGAAATATATTCGCGCCAATTTCGCGGATGACTTGGTAAACAGAATCCGCAACACTAGTACCGGTAGCTACCTCAGCCCAATTTACAGCAACGCTGTCTCCTGACACAAACTCGCTACCTCTTAATTATGATTTCGATGAAATACGGTGTATAGAAACGAAGTAATTTCTTTGTATCCCGACAAAGGAAAACCACAATATACTCCGTAATGTGCCTGTATGACATGTAACCGCGATAATACCGTCTTCAAGGTTTACCGATTATGGAAAAGAATGACGGTAACGGTAACGGTATTGAAAATCTTACCGATTATAATCGGTATACCGAAATACCGCCCAGCACTAAACTATTGTGAAGTCAAATCAATAAATGACTGAAAAACTCCCATGAAATCAAACCATTGATATTATACTAGCTACCGGTACATGTATTTGTCTATCAGATTTGGTACTGGTAAGTACTGCATTGCAATGAAATGGGTACATCATATTTGCTATTCATGGTCGTATAAACATTTAGACCAAATGAATATGTTACTGTTTAGTGTGTGTGGCATTAATTAATTTAGAAACCACAAAACATACAATGTACTGTCCGAAAATAACTAATGAGCTTTGGTAATTCACTGACAATTAAATATGAGTAAAAATGTGAGCTACAGATATGTAATTAAATAAGTTATAGGCAAAAACAACTTTGCCACTTGAGCTGACTCAAGACAGTACACTCCACAATGCATCTTATGACTGAGCCACTTGGGATTTGGGATGCGAGCGCCCAAGGTGCTTGAAACGATCAAAGAATCTGCTCCACCACCTTCTATTCTGGTAAATTTCTACTTTCCAGTGTTTTATATCAGTTTATTGCCTTTACCCCTGTTTATCCCATAGAAAGAATGGAGCTGTCAGATCCTGACTGCCCACCATCCACCCCAACTGCTGCCACCTCTGCTCTGATTATGTACCGGTACTATAGGTATATGTTTGTATTATGAACACAAAACATTCAATCACACACTGTAACACTACTATATATGATTTGTGAGTGAATTTTATCAAATGTACATAGGGCCATATTATGTTGGAAACAAATGTAATTTGAGTTTGTATTTCCACTATTAAAATTAATAAAAACTTACTTTTCAACATCTAATTTTTCTACAAATCATTTATTGATTGTGATGCTGAAAGCGCTAATTATTATCTCCTTCAACATAGAATTAGTTTCGTTGATGATGACGTACACATGTATCGCCTGGGCCATGGTAATTGTTTTTAAAATTGTTTTGTTTACATTCTGATGATGCTGAAATAGAGTCTAGTAAACAAGTTGTTGTTTGATGCAAAAATTTGTTGAAAGTGACCCTTGTGCCCATCTTGAAATATAAAGCTGGGAATATTGCCGACAAAGACAACTACCGTCCAGTGGCGTTATCCTGTGTTATTTCAAAAGTATTGGAAATGGTGTTGTTCAATAAATGCTCTGAACAACTATATACCACAGACAACCAGTTTGGTTTTTAAAAAGATCATTCAACGGACAGCTGCATATTTGTATTAAAAGAAGCGATACAACATTATAATTCTAAGGATACTCCTGTTTTCATGTGCTTCTTGGACGCAAGTAAAGCGTTCGATCGAGTCAACCATGAAATGCTACTACGACATCTAAAGCAACGATCAGTGCCATCAGCTATTATTCGGATCCTTAAGGACTGGTTTCTAAATCAGATGTATCATGTTCGCTGGGGACAAACATACTCGACATGCTTCCGGCCCACGACTGGTGTTAGACAGGGTGGTATATTAAGCCCTTATTTATTTAATGTGTATATTAACGAGATTAGCGAAAGACTGAATACATGTGACGTTGGGTGCATTGTTGGCAGTGCAAAAATCAATCATTTATGTTATGCTGATGATATGTGTATTATTGCACCATTTTGGAACACGAGGCTAAGAAGATTTATTTAACTTATAATATTATAAAAACTGTGGGGATGACTTTTATCCCTAAATCTCTTCATATTCGGTTATTTCCAAAACTATACTTAATGGGCAATGAACTCAAGTTCGTGTCCTCCTATAAGTATCTCGGACATATACTCAACAACGAATTTTCCGATGATAATGATATTATGCGCCAATATCGGTCTATATGCTCACGCTCAAATATGCTTATTAAAAAGTTTTACAAATGTTCGCCTAATGTGAAAATGTATTTATTTAAAATGTTCGTATCTCCATTATATTGTGCTCATCTTTGGATTAACTATACCAAACGTTGTTGTAGAAAACTTACAGTTTGTTATAATAATGCATATAGAAAATTGAGAGATCATGTAGTGCGAGTGGGATGTTTGTAGGTGACAGAATGTGTTCTCTGACAGTGCTGATTCGAAAGGGTATGTATGGATTTCGTGTGAGAATTTATAAATCTTTAAACAGTATTTTGAATGCTATTTGTAACTCAGATCTGATCTATCGGTCAAATCTATTCAATCATTGGAATCAACTTCTTTATATTTAATTTGTAATTATATGTTGTATGTATGACTATATATGGGCATATCTTGCCTGAAAATAAATACAATACAAAAGCTTTTAATTGGAATAAATACATCTTGCACATGTTAATTATGGTTTAATAACACACTAACAGCGATCAATTGTGATATATATCAGGTCTAGCTCATGTGCAGATCTGACTATATACTGACCTGATTTGCACATAATCTGCAAAGATCATAATTATTTCTGTCACCTGATGTTTGATTTCAATATGTTGATATGAGAATGTTCAATATTTTCCAACAGGAATAATATTTTTTAACCCGAAAATGGACTTTTGATGATTACTTTGGCCATACCTTGAAGGACAGTTTTGTAATCTTCTTCAAACTTGTTCAAATCACTTTATTTTGGAATCTTATTGTCCCAATACATCAATTGTTGACAAAAGATTGAGAAATAACCAATTGGATTTCAAAAGAAATGGTATTTTGTACAAATAGAAATTTCATACCAAAGCTGAATAGCTCGATTTGCACATTCACATTATGTGCAAATCTGACTATATATAGTCAGATTTGCACATGAGCCAAATCTGTATATAGCTCAAACGAAAGGTGACCCTTTACTGCCTAAATTGACCTCTTATTGCCTGAATTTCGTGCTATCTTTGATCACGTATTTTAAACAGAAAGAGCAAAATTAGTGGACATCACATAAGATGTATGATAGAGCTAGGATTTATGAACAAAATGACATATAAAGTTTTATTCATTGTACATGGATAAAAAGTGACCCTTTGCTGCCTGAATGACTGTATTGTGTGGCATCCTTCTATGGCCCGTATGGGAGGCCCTTTTCACATTTATTATTTATCTGCGCTTTAGAAAACTGTGCTTAGCGTAAATCATTTGCGCTTAAGCACAAATATGTGTCTATCAATTTATTTGTGCTTAAACGCAAATAACTAACACTCCCTTACTTCCCTCCAATTGTGAATGATTGAGTCCATCTCATAGTATATTATTATGGGCTCATGTTAGTAGCCGCATAAAGACTCAATTACACCCCTATCCCGCTTCCTTTATTTTCACGAGTAACAATATTTGTTTATGGCATAATTTATTCAGGCAAACATACTCGTATCATAACAAACACATTCATACAACTAAACATAAATTACATGCAACTGGTAACATATATAATCATGCAGACAGGAAAACATAAATGAGAAGTTGAGGCCTTGGTAACATATATAATCATGCAGACAGGAAAACATAAATGAGAAGTTGAGAACTAGACAACACACAACATCATGCAATAAGAAAATTCACATTACACTTACTCAATTGTACTTTATATTCCTACTATTAATCCATCCACTCATACTCCATACCTTTTCTACTAATAAACCATCCACTCATACCAGGGTATAACAAAACAATGCCGCAATATCACGAAATGAAGGATACTAAATCTAGTGACGACAGTCACTGGAAACGCCTAAATATTCTATTTAAAACCAAATTATTGAATTCTGGGAGGGCGGGCGGGTCAACAAAAATATTTATTCAACTGATCTTCAGATTGGCGCGTCTATAGAAACCATACACTAGCGCAAAATTGATTGGACGATGGGAATTGCTTTCAGCCAATCGCTGACGTTGTAATAAAACCGATTCAAGGTATTGACAATTATCCGAAACAGGACCTGGAACCATAGCGCGTTCTAAACGGGGAATAATTACTTATTTTCTGTGAAAATTGTCCGAAAATTTAATTTCTGTCCCTGGTGTCCCAAGAATTGGTGCCTCTAGCTATGGGAGGCCAAATTCACATTTAATAATGAATTGCTCTTTAATAAGTGTAAATACCACATATTGTGCTTAAGCATAAATAGGGCGTAATGAATTGGGCTTAAGCGCAAGTAATTGCACTTACGCGTAATTGCAATTACTATCAAACCTACCCCTAAACTATTGGCATGACCTGCATGGTGTATCACATAGCAACACAAGAGGAGCTTGGGCTAATTATAACCTGTTTTAATTAGCCTGAGTACTCAACAGTTAACTGTTTGAATATGTACAACAATGATAATCCCTAATTACATATTATCAGCATCCCTATATCCAAAGAATTGATGTCTCCTTCGCGGAACTCTAGTATTTTTTTATATAATTTTTTTTAAAGTATTTTTGCACTATATAGCATGCATGTGATGTCACTTCATGAGGGCTTGCTTACCTCATATGGTTTACTTATTGACTTAAATCAGGGAAAAACCCTATTTTAATATTATCAGCATCCCTGCCCAAAAACTGTTGTCTCATTCCTGGAGCTTTGGTGTCTCAGTCCTCGAGCTCTAGTGTTTTTTTATTAAATCAGCATCTCTTGCACAGATCTATAGTATTTCTGTGTCATATAGCGCAAATGTGGTGTCACTGAGGGCTTGCTTCCTCCCTCATATGATGTGCCTGTATACTTGAAAATTGAAGAAAATCAAAGTCGCCCCAATATACAGAAGGTAATGCTACTGCGAGTAGCCCCAACTAATACAGAAGATAATATAATGCTATCTTAAGTCGCCCCGACTAAAACAGAAGGTAATATACTATTGCAAGTCAGCCATTTTGATAAAGAAGTTGGGCTAGCTCCCTACCCATCCAAGCCAATGAAAACAAGGGGTGATATATGTCAATAGGAGTTATAGTGCAGCAGCCAAACGCCAAAAGTGGTCGGGTACCCCTACCCACGGTAGAACAAGTTAAAACCAACTTTTTTTGAAGGAGAGATATATACTCTTGACGAAAATGATAGTGAAAAATAACGGAATTGGTGGTGACTATTCTCAAATCGATGATGAACGATACCCACCAGTGACTTTTTCCAGAAATTAATGATTTTGGTAAAGTGAGCCCTGCGACTATCTCCTAAGTTATTTGCCCATATCGTTGGTGTTAAAATTACTACAGCATACCATATATGTACCTAATATGCAAAACGTGTTGGTTAATTTATATTTTCCTGCCATTTGGAGCCGAAACATTTATTTTTTGTTGAAAATTCGCTCTTTGTCACAAAAATAATATTTTTCAAACATTATCATTCAAACGGATATGGTAATAATGATGAAATATTTAGTCCATGTAGTGAAGTAGTTATCTGACAAGCATATGAGGAAAGAAGTTAAAACAAATTTTGAACGGTTTGCGAGATATTGGATTTTAGCTACCCCTCCCCCAAACAGGTTTTTGGTCGAAAAGATACATATTTTTGATAACGACATTACAAACATTTTCTAATTGATCTGAATGGGACCCAATATGAATCTTGTACTGAAAGTTTTGTCCAGAGATACCGTTTAATTGATTACAGATGTGTTCAGGCTTTTAGACCCCTAGTTACAACAACAACATTTATTTTATTGATAACAGGTAATTTTGCATTCATTAACATCGAGGTTAAGTACTAAAACCTTTGTTATAAACAACACGTGACCAACTATATAATTCATATGGCTCAGTAGTTATCTGGACATCACAAGTAGAAAGAATTTGACAGAAATTGTGAACGGTTTTCCAGATATTGGAATTAGGTAACGCTCCCCCGGACGCGATTTGGTAGAACAAATACATATTTATGATAATGACAACACAGAGTTACAGACCTTTCTAAATGATTCTAATGGGCATCTAATCATGATTCGTGTGATGAAAACCTTATCCGTGTAGAAACCGTGAGTGTGGTTATAGATGTCCTCAGGTTTCCAAACCCCCAGTTACAACAACAACAAAACATTTTATTTATGTAATTTTATATTAACACATATCGACTTAGAGGAACTAAAGTATTTTTTCTAAACGACACACAATATAAACTAACATATTCATACAGAACAAAATCATTGTTGCTTCCATAGTGATTGTTAGAGTCCCTCTAAATCGACCAAATTATAGAAACAATTGATATTGTATTTTATATCTCATAAACTAGTTTGACCAAGGTGGAAGCGTCAGTTCAAATATGTTCTATGTTTTGAGCCCCCTGCCCTATTGGAAGTCTTGAACACACCACGAACTGAAAGAATATGATCTCAATATTAAGAATCATGCAACTACAAAGGACAGTTACATAACGAAATATACAATGTTTATGGATGGGTTTGTTCCCGAAATAGTGTGGCACTTTACAAAACGAGCCCGCATGGTAAATATGAAGGGCGAATTTTCTATTTTTTCGAGAACACTCTACCCGATTTAAAGACTTGAACACAATACGAAATGAAGCTATATGCTCTCTATATTAACTGAGAGTGTGATTGGAATGTAGTACTATCATAGAATACATAATTTGTATGGGTGGGTTGTGCCTGTGTCGCTTTACACAAAGTGGCTGATAAATAAGAAAGACGAATTTGCTATGTTTTGAGGACCCCCCCCCCCCCCCCCCTACACAATTGAAGTGTTAAAGTTGAACAAACCATGAACTGAAATGATTACTGTAAATATTGACTGAGGGTGTGGGCAAAGGATAGTAATATCGGGACATACATAATGTTGATAGATGGGTTGGTTGGTTCCCGAAAGCCTTTAGCACATTACAAAAATCGGATGGCAAACGCCAAAGGTGAATATTTTATGTGGGACCCCTTTATAAGCCCATTTAAACTCTTGAACACACCATGCGCCGAATAAATATGCTTTTATTATTAACTCACAGTATGAACAAAAGGTAGTGCTATCAGGGAATATACAATTTATATGGGTAGTTTGGTTCCCAAAATCCTAGGGTATATTACAAAAGGCGGCTAGCAAATAACAAAGCTGAATATTTCTTTGACCACCCTACCCCATTTAAAGTCTTGAAGACGCCAATGGATGGATATGTTCTCAATATTAACCGATGTGTGGACAAATGGTAGGTAATTCAGGAAATATTCACCTTCAGTGGGTGGGTTGGTTTCCGAATGTCTGGGACACTTTACAAAAAGTGGCTAGCAAAGAGAAAGGCGAATTCTCACTGTTTGGGTACCCATGATAACCCTTCTAAACTCTTTAGCGCACACTGACCCGAATCTATATGCTCTCAATATTAACTGAGTATGTGAACGAAAGGTAGTGCTGTCGTGTATTATGTACAATTTGTATGGGTGGTTTGGTTCCAGAAATCCTGGAGCACTTTACAAAAGGCAGCTGGCAAATACGAAATGTGATTTTTTTAGGCCACACTACCCCATTTGAAGTATTGAACACACAATGAACCGAAAGGATATGCTCCAAATACTAACTGAGTATGTAGATAAATGGACGCTATATCAAGAGTATAGTATATCAGGGTCTTGAATGAATGTCTGGGTCACTTTACAAAAAGCTGTTGGTGAAAGAGAACGGCGAATACTCACTGTTTTTGGGGGGACCCCATTAACCCATTTAATATCTTGATCACAGCATGAACTGAAGTTATATTATCTCATACTTAGCTAATTGTGTGATCGAAAGGTATTGCTATCATGGGATTATTAATTGATATGGGTGATTCGGTTCCCGGAAATCCTTGAACACTTTACAAAAAGCGGCTGGCAAACACGAAAGGCGAATTTTCTATGTTTTGAGGACCCCACTATCCCACTTGAAGTCTTAAACAAATGATATGCTCTCAATGTTAACTGAAGTTGTGGACAAATGGGAGTATTATCTGGAAATACGAATCTGTTATGGATGAGATGGTTCCCGAAAGCCTGTGGCACTTTACAACAAGCGGCCAGCAAACAAAAGTGCTGTCAGAAAAGATGCAATGCTCTCGCGAGCCAACCGTTCGCGAGAACACCGTGGCACCTTACACGAACTGAATGGATGTGCCCTCAAGGTCAAACGACGATCTGGGCAATTTTTTTTGGCTATTCTATCAAGAAATACACAATTGTTATAGATGGGTTGGTACCCGATAGTCAGGGACACTTTACAAAAGCGACTGGAAAATAAATAATGCGATTTTTCAATGTTTGTATTACCCCCTTCCCAATGTGAAGACTAGAACACACCACGAACTGGAACGATATCTTCATTGACTGGGTGTATGGACAATGGGGAGTTAGTTGTACAAGGATTTACACAATGTAAATAGATGGATTGGGTTCAGAAAGCATGAGCACTTAACGAAAAGTGGCTGGACAATAAGAAAGGCAAAGTTTTGAGGACCCCCCTACTTTATTTGAAGTCTTGGAGGACACCACATGGTGAAATGATATAACGCAATATTAACTGAGGGCTTGACCAAAGGTTAGTTTTATCAGGATATACATATGTGTTGGTTCCCGAAAGTCTGCACCATGTGGCACTCCACAACAAGCGACTGGCAACTGTTCACTGTTTTATGTACCCCTACCCTATTTGAAGTCTTGAACACATCATGTACTGAAGGGACATATATTGTGGCCGAAACTATGCGATATATAAGGCTGTATTGGTTTCCGACAGCATGTGACACTTTACAAAAAGCGGCTGGCAAATAACAAAAATGCAATTTTAACTGTTTATGTGACACATATGCTATTTTAAATCATGAAAACACCACAAACTCGAGGGACATGCTCCCAGTTTATACGATATATAAGGCTGTATTGGTTTCCGACAGCATGTGATACTTTACAAAAAGCAGCTGGCAAATACCACAAAATCAATTTTAACTGTCTATGTGACAATTACGCTATTTTAAGTCATGAAAACACCACTCGATGGACATGCTCCCAGTTTTAACTGAGTCTGTGGAGATACAATGTAGGGTAGTTCTATCAGGACTCATTCAGGAGGTAAACAATTTATCTGGGAGAGAGAGACTGTATGGGAAAGAAAATTTAGGATGTCACCGGGCTCAATTATCAGCAAACGAACTATGTTGGGTCCCATTATGATCAATTGGGAAATTTGGTAAAGTTCTGAACAAAAATATGTAATTTTTCGACCAAAAACGTGTTTGGGGGATGGGTCGCTAAAATCAATTATTTCGCAAATCGTTCTAAATTTCTGTTAACTTCTTTCTGCATATGCTTGTCAGATAACTGCTTCAACATAAGGATTAAATATTTCGGCATTATAGTAATATCCATTTGAATGATAATGTTTGAAAAATAATATTTTTATGAAAAAAGTGCGATTTTTCAGATAAAAATAAATGTTTCGGCTCCAAATGGCAGGAAAATCTAAATTAACCAACACTTTTTTAATATCAGGTAGAGGTGTGGTATGATATAGTAATTTGAACCACAACAATATTGGCAAATATGTTAGGACATAGCCACAGGGCTCGCTTTACCAAAATCGTTAATTTATGGAAAAAGTCATTGGTGGGTATCGCTCATCGTCGATTTGACAATAGCCACCACCAATTCCGTTAATTTTCACTATCATTTTCGTATAAACAGTATATATTTCTCCTTAAAAAAAAGTTGGTTTTAACTTGTTCTACCGTGGGTAGGGGTATCTCGAAAACTAGAGCTCTTTTTCGATTTGGCCGCTGTTCTATTAAGGCTAAGTTATGGCTAAACCTATTTATTCGCCAGGGGTGTTTAGTTACATATAACCATGAATTGCGCTTAAGTGCAATGATTGTGCGTAAGTGCAATAATTGCACTTAAGTGCAATAATTGCACTTAAGTGCAATTAATCGTGCTTAAGCGCAATTCATTATTAAATGTGAATTTGGCCTCCCATATATGCCTTACTCTCAGAGCTCTAGTATATTTTATCAAAGGGACATCTCCTGCACAAATATATAACAACAACAACAACAAATATATACCATTTACATGGCCATAAAAAGGGAATTAGTGGTTACTGGGGGGCTTGCTTCCCTCATATGGTGTACTTATTGACTTGATAAGGGTGGAAAACCCTATTTTCATATTATCAGCATCCCTGCCCCCAAGAATTTGTGTCTCCATCCTAGAGATCTAGTATATTTTCATAAAACTCACTAGAGACATATCCTGCACAGATCTATACCATTTCCATGGTCATAAAAAGGGAATTAGGGGTTACTGGGGGATTGCTTCCCTCATATGGTGGGCCTATATATACTTGAGTGATGTGTTTAGGCCTGTGCCATTTAAAATTAATTCAGGTGTATCAATGCATATGAATTTTTATTTGCACTTAAGCGCTTAAATGATTTGCACTTAAGTGGTTAAAAGATTTGCGCTTATGTGCTTAAGCACAAATGACAGAAGTTATTTTGCGCTTAATTGCAAATATTTGCGCTTAACCACAAATAAGGAATAAATGTGAAAACGGCCTCCCATCCTTCTGCTGAGTAGCAATCTGCGAAAGCAGTCATGAATGTTGCTCTACCACTTCACAGGATTCCCCCTCTCTGAAAACTGGTAATCAGGATTCATTGGGGTGCAGTGAGTAACACCCTCATGTGAGATCTGGTGAAACATGATCTCAAAGAACCAGAATCGAGGTTTAGTACAAATCAAGATTTAGTAGCTCCTTTTCTGAATTTCGTAGACACGAGGATCTGAACGAGGGGAATCACAACAGTACATGTGAACATTACATATACGGTGCGTGTATCTCGATCTCACCAATTAATATACCAATAACTTGATTTTGGAGGGTGTTATGGTTTATTAACGGCCCTCCAGAAATGATTAACAGCCCGAGGGGTTCATTAAAGGCCCGAGACGAACAACTTCTTCCAGACTCGAGTTTTATAATGGGTACAACCTCATCTATGTTGCTTTTTCGAATTCCGCGAGTAGCGGTTGAATCATTACGCCACAAGGTGGTGCATATTGTAAGTTATTTTACAGTTTTTCATATCGTCTGTATCATGCACTGTATCACTGTGGGGAAAATTATGTTTTGTACCCTGGCTCAATCGTACCGATGTGCTCCGTTGGTTCAGAGTGCCGGGATGAAGATAATTAATCGATTGTTGTTTATCACAGAATGCGTTAACTGCCAAACTCCATTAAGCGCTCTCTACACTATCGCTCCGAAACGATGAGATACCTCTGTCTGGAGTTTGGTTAACTGCTTCGCCTTTGGCTTTGAAAAGCAGACGAAATTCATAAACGATGTGTAGCCTACATCTGTTAGAAATTTCGTCGGCTTTTCAAAGAGACATGTAGGCTATTTGGCCATGCGTTTGTCACAAGACAACAGACCTGTTTCTTGCATGCATAATTCGTGTTTTATTGATAGTAATGATGAAAAGAGTAACGACTTGTATTAATCGAATAATAAAAATGAAGTTAGTTTGCCGTATTGTAATCAGGGTGAACTTTATTTTACCTACGGACTGTCCATTCTTGAAAGTGCAGCCTACTCGTATAGTAAAACTGGGAACTATGCTTGATTCATATCAAGGCGACGTCCAGTCACGGGATGTTGGCCAGTTTCTGTGCCGATGCCACGGGCGTACACTGGCGATGGCTATGGGAGGCCAAATTCACATTTAATAATGAATTGCGCTTAAGCGCAAATACCACATATTGTACTTAAGCGCAAATAGGGCATTTACGCTTAAGCGTAATTAATTACGCTTAAGCATAATTGCGACTACTATCTAACCTACCCATAAACTATTAGCATGACCTGGTGTATCACCTAGCAACACAAGATGAGCATTGGGCTAATTTTGACCTGTACTCAACAGTCAACTGTGAGTATGTGTTCAACAAGGAGAATCCCTAATTACATATTATCAGCATCCCTCTATCCAAAGAATTGATGTCGCCTTCCCGGAACTCTTAGTAATTTTTTGTATGATGTTTTTAATGTATTTTTGCACAGATTTTAGCCTATACATGCATGCGGTGTCACTGCATGAGGGCTTTCTTACCTCATACAGTAATGCTCTAATTAATCGACTTCTTAACCACAGCAGAATTATGGGTAACGTTTCAAGATTTAGTCGGAAATATGGCTTGTTGCCATTCATCGAAAAGCTCTCGAGAGCTTTCCAATGAATGGCAACAAGCCATATTTCCGACTAAATCCTGAAAAGTTATCCATAATTCTGCTGTGGTTAAGGAGTCGATTAATTAGAGCATTACTCTTGCTTGCTAACCGATTTTCGATCTGCTTTAAAAACTCACATATTCCGACGACGCTACCCTGACACAAAGAAAACTAACAAAATCTGATTATATATAATTCCACATATCTATTGATTATTTTCCATGTGCATTTCTTGTGTATTTATATAATGTGTAAAGCGCTTAGGGCCCCTTACGGGGGATAGGCGCTATATAAATATTATTATTATTACTGTATGGTTTACTTACTGACTTAAATCAGGGGGAAAAAACCCTATTTTCATATTATTATCATCCCTGTCCAAAAAATGGTGTGTAATCACTGGAGCTTTGGTGTCTCAGTCCTGGAGCTCTGGTTTTCTTATTAAATCAGCATCTCTTGCACAAATCTATAGTATTTCCATGATCATATAGTGTGAATGTGGTGTCACCGAGGGCTTGCTTCCCTCATATGGTGTGCCTGTATACTCGAAAATTTTAGAAAATCAATGTCGCCCCGACTAATACAGAAAGTAATGCTATTGCAAGTAGCCCCAACTAATATATACCGAAGATAATATAATGCTATCACGAGTCGCTCCAACTAAAACAGAAGGTGATACTATTGCGAGTCAGCCATTTTGATAAAGAAGTTGGGCTAGCTCCCTACCCAATCAAACCAATGAAACCAAGAGGTGACATGTCAATAGGAGTTAATGCTAAGTTATGGAGAAACCTATTTATTCACCAGGGGTGTTTTGTTACATATAACCATGAATTGCGCTTAAGCGCAATTGATTGCGCTTAAGCGCAATTGATTGTGCTTAAGCACAAATAATTACGCTTAAGCGCAATTGATTGCGCTTAAGCACAATTAATTATTAAATGTGAATTTGGCCTCCCATAGATGGCGGGGTTGTTGACGGGGGTGTCAGGTGTGCAAATGTAGAGTGACATATTAGCATTAACTTTTACTATTATAAAAATAAATTGAGGTCGTGTGTCTGTAAGGCAAAAGGCGACAAAACGACTGAACCCCTCTGAAAATGTGTACATGGGGTCATAGCAGGCACGTAACCCGGGGATTAAGGGCGCTAATAATGTTTATAACTTTTGCTATAAATTATATAGGCGATCAAACGGACGGGCATGCAGATCGGTAGATTTTTTTATTTTTAATTTCATTTTTTTTTTAATTTGGGAATAGATTTTTAAAACTTCTTTTGCTTTATTCTATTTTATGGATGTTAGTTTTGAAGACTATTATAATATTTAAGGAAGGGGCAGTCCTGTCAACACATTTGGTATTTTGAAAAAATAGTGTCCGTGGAGTGTTTTGGACGGGTCAAATCGTGACCCCGACCTCACCTTGACAATTGACAAGGTCAAATTGGGTAAAACGGACGGATTTCGACGAAATTTGATACATATGGATACTTTTATCCGGGGAGTGTTTTGGATGGGTCAAATCGTGACACCGACGTGACCTTGACCTTCAATATGGCCGATCAAAGGTCAAATCAGGTAAGACGGATTGATTTCGACGAAATTTGATACTTAGGGGTACTTTTGTCAGGGGGTGTTTTGGACGGGTCAAATTGTGACCCCGACCTGACCTTGACCTTCGAAATCGTCAATTCAAGGTCAAATCGGGTAAAACGGACTGATTTCGACGAAATTTGATACCTAGGCCTAGGTCCTAGGAGTACTTTTCTCCGGGGAGTGTTTTAGCGGACGGGTCAAATCATGACCCCGACCTGACCTTGACTTTCAAAATAGTCAATTCAAGGTCAAATCGCGCATTTTGCAGGAAATCAGATGGGAAACAGCCCGGACGAAGTCGGGCCCACCAGCTAGTGTAACAAAAAAGACAGCTTGAAGAATGTAATGTATAACACGAGAAACGGGGAAAACTTGATATATGGAAGTATCCAAATTTCCCACATGGGATTTGAAAGCTAATTTATATCATATTATTATAATTTCTATTTATGGCTAATAATATGATCTTGGTGGTGTTACCATTTCTGATCAATATTGGACGAATATTTCTTCTAAAAATGTGTGAAAATCACTGTGTAGGAACTGTTACATCGGAAATCGTTCTATCGCCGGTAGTGTGATGGTTCTTGCCTGATTTGTTACGGTTCCTGATGATTGAAAATAATCATTTTTGTGACAAAATCACGCATAATTATAGATATCTGGAATATATTAAACTTTCCTGAATGAACAGAGGCTGCAGAAGTGCCGTGTTATCGAAACCTGAACTCTAGACCACATTTAACTCGGTATTAGCGAGTTAACGCGTAAATATCAACATGTTACCACTGAAAATCAAGCCACGTGGACGCAATTTCTTTGTTTTTCGTGGCGTATAAAATATGAAACGCATTCTGAAGACAAACACGGACTATAAAGTGTACCCGTGTTATTCTTTCGTAAAATAGCTGAGAAAGTATCCCGATAGGGGTTGATAATTGGGAGTTGTGACCTCGTAATCAACACGGGTGCGTGTTACGGTTCTATTTCAAACCGATCATGACTGTGACGGTTCTGTCCATGAGATTTATTCGAACGATTTCTGCACTTGGGTCCGAAAATCGTCTTGTGTATCTGACATTTTAAACCAGATAATGACTGTAGCTTATGTAATTTGCATAATAGAACAGGTATATTAAGAAATAACACAATAAATACCTAATACGGGAGATTAAGTGACATTAATAGGCAGAAATAAAATATTGAAAGTCCCGATTTTGTCATAATCATGCCCGCCTATATAAATGACCAATGGCAATATAAATCTACCCTAGGAGAATATGATATGTTATATTCATTTACTTAATCTGGGCATTATTGAAAGATCCAGGTGTGACAATGCCAGCGCTATCATATTTCCTCCTCTGAAGTCCGCCTGGGGGACATTTACACATGTTTGTCGCCCAGACATGAATATAACTTATGAAATCACGTTCAACTGAATCACTGATAGGTTATGACGTGATTGGGGTGGTGGGGGGGGGGGGGCTTGGGGAAGCGGTGCTTAATTGGTGTCTATCCCCAACTTTGATCAAAATGTTCAACAGTTACAAATTTCATATCTTACAATAGATTGGTTTGAAATTTAACACCAACAATATGTTGAAATTGTTCTCTTAATTTGATTTGACAACAATTTAATAGTGGGGATTTTGTCGTTTTTAGACTAACATTTGCATACTTTCCTATACTTTAAACATGTAATCAACCATATTTGACATATATACAAATGGACACCTCTTCTTTAGAGTTGATCCAAAACGCATGATGGGTGGACATGAAGTACTAGTAGGGAGCAGGTGTGATCTAGTTTTCTATATCACATTTACCCCCCCCCCCCCCCCCCCCAATTGGCAAGAAACTGGTTTAATGGACAAATAATCTAATTCCATTTAATTAGTATGCTTTCTATTAAATAATGTATGCTCTTTTGCAAAATAAATCATCCCTCTCTCCATCTGTTGGGAACATTTCCAATCTTGTGGGGGTGGGGCGCCAGGTTGGGAATCTTGAAGCCAGTCTGTCTATATGTTTTTTGCAATTTTCAGGTTCAGATATCCACATTTTCTCACTGGGCCCATGTATCCTGAGTTTCTCCCCCGGTTTGCATGGTGGCCAATCAAAGGCTACTGATCAATTCACTTCAGAATGGTATACAATCTAGAGCTGTAATGTGTCATGCAGTTGGGGAAAACCAAAGCCCAGGCCTTGTGCATGAGTTTGGTCTGTTTCAAGGGGATGGTGCGGTTGGAAATTCCAAGGTGGACGCCCCAACATTGGATACCCTCCAGCCCACGTCCCTGCTCACTTGACACGTTAGTAGCGAGGAATAATAATGTGCCTTGTAATAGCCAGGTTCAGACACCCACAACACTAATGATTCATTTGTATGAATGTTTAGCTAATAATTCAAACAATCTGTTACTGCATGTTGAATTTAATAGCTGAGCATTCCTACAAATGAATCACTAGGATTCAAGTAGCTTCTCTTTATAGCACATTTAGTCATCAAAGAATTAAGATCCATATAATAATATTTGTAACTGCATGATTCTTTTCTCTTTTTTATATGTTACTGCTTGTTGAACTTAATAGCTAAGAATTCCTACAAATTAATCAATAGGATTCAAGTCAATTCTCATTACAGAGCATTTAGTAACCAAAGGTTTAACATCCATATAATAATATTTGTAACTGTAGGATTCTTTGCTTTTTTATATCTTCTATTAAAAAATCAGAGGTCCCTAGTCAATCTAAAATATGATTTAATGGAAGATTACCGTGCTTGTATATGCTTTAATAGCTGCATTTTCTAGAATTCTAGAATTTAACCTAGATAATCAGCATCCAGCAAGCGGATGCCCGACATAAACTTCATAAACTGCGTAATCAGAGCATTGTATGGGTGTCAACTAATATTTAACGTCTTATTTTTGGCTTTTTGTTGAGTAAAATACGTCTACGAAAATAGACAACACTAGCCGATGTGCCCGGCCCTCTTCGTCCGGGTTATTTAGGGATTTTTTTGTGATCGTCTCCGCCTGGGCAAACTATTGTTCGCGGATCGGCCCGGAAACATGCCTATATGAGCGTATATGGTCAAGGTCAAGGACATGGTCGCACGTGAAATTGGACCCACCCATATTGTTCCCGGGACAAAGTAGGCCTACATTATACCAAATTTGAGTCGGATTGGTCGAGGTCCAGAAAGATGCCTATATGAGCGTATTTGAGCGAGGTCAAGGTCAAGGACACGGACGCACGTGGAATTGGACCCGCCCATATTGTTCCCGGATCAAAGTAGGCCTACACACCAAATTTGAGTCGGATCGGTCGAGCAGTTTTTCGAGTCTATAACACAAATACATACATACAGACAGAAGTTCCAAAATATATAATAGATAAAATACAAGACAGATAACTCTATATATCCCGTCTACGCTCACGCTTTACGAAGTCCAGCGCAATTAAATTTCACTATTGTTAACCGGCTGTTGACTCATGGAAATGTCGGGCCTGCAAAATGCGTTATTTTTCAAACTAGCTGGCGACTTTGTGAATTTTGATAGGCGTAACACAGCTTATTGGATAAGCATAGAAAGGCAGTGTAATTCGTCGAAATTAATGACAAGTGGTGCAAATTTCAACTTAATGCATAGTTTGTTGTGTTTATCTTTGTATACTTTCACAAAATTGGCAGTTTGAACCATGTACCATGGCAAATATTAGCAATAGTTTTACCCGTATAGAACGATTAATGGGGATAGAACCGACTCGATCAGGAGAGTACCCAAACAATAATCAAAATTCGCGGTTCTTGTCGTTGTTATGACTCGCACAATGAATTTTTCGTTATTAACACGCTCATTGGTGCCACAGATTGTTATGGGATCGAAAATAACTAATCGAATTATCACCTAGATGCCTCAAAATTGCGTTTTAACTGTCAAAAAGTCGTGAAAATGTATAATTTCGATCCGCAAGAACCGTCACAAATCAGGCAAGAACCATCACAAACCGGCGATAGAACGATTTCCGATGTAACAGTTCCTACACAGTGGTGAAAATACTCGGTCAAAAATGTCAGCTTTATTTAAAAAATGCCTCAAGAAAACCACGCGTTGAGAAAAAAGTCCGCTTATCTGACAAATCCAACATACGGATTCCGAAAATTTAGTATTTACGCTAACCAAAAATGTAGGTCTCATAAATTCCCTCTCCAGGCGACACCTATGTCCATATTTGCCTGGCCTAATGGTTTTCTTGTTTGATCTGTTGGCCAGTCACTCTCAAATCAAAGTTGATCCAGCTCTTGTGAAGTCAATTCAATTAATGACTGACTCGAAAAACTCCATTGAAATCACACAGTGGTGCAAGATCGGTGGAGAAAACGGTGGAGAGTTTCAAGATGGCGACGGACAAAAGTAGCGTAAGGTACGTGGTTCAACTCAATGAACGTTTTCTCTCATTTAAGTAATTCATTTCACTAAAGACAAAGTTGCACGGGCAGTCGAATTGTGTGTGGAATATATTCGGAATGTTGTTCTATTGATATTAAGTATTTTAAGTGTGCTAGAAAGGCCAACATGTGGTGAAATATTTTGTTTACCTTTTGAGGTGGCGAGATTCGTGCATTTTGTGTATAAATTGTGAATCCGACGGGATTCAGACGGTTGTGTTTGCTAGAGGATATGAAGTTACACGAGTAATGGAATTTATACTTAACATCACACTTGGGACTAATTAAATTGGTAAAAATGAAATTATTTTCCAAATTGTCAAAATGGCGGTGTAGATGAAGACAATTTACACAATAATGATGACGGTGTAGAGTACAGTATTTATGATGGTGTAGAGTATTTACTAAATTCAAATACATGGATGTAATTATTAGCAATCAACGTCGTTTGTGATGTCATTTCGGGCGTAGACCTAATTATCAATGTCGGGCATTATGGGCATACGGCATAGGCTATTTTTTCCTCTGACACCTACATTGGCCTATGCATAAATGACATCGCAAACGACGTTGATTCCATAATTATATTGTCTAACGCACCATCAATTTGCATTTATGCTAGGAAAAGTCTTTTTATTGAAACCTAATGAATTTTAAAATATTAAAGGGTCTAGATATGATCAGTTGGATTGTATCGGTCTCCGGTGATCATGGATGGAGGTCATGAAGACCATGCTTCTATAGTGGGATTTATCGATAGGACTATTAATAGCCATATGCCTACTTTATAAAGATGACAAAATTATTGTTATTAAGAGTAATTTGGGACCTTATTTGGACTCTTTCACCACGTCCCTGTATATATATATTGAACTTTGCTCTCCATAACCTTACTTGTGATTGTTTTTTAGTTTTTTTTTTCAGAATTGAAACAATGGAAGAATCCTTCAACGAAGAATCATTCTCAACGTCCCAGACAACGAGTGGTCAATCGGACTCGGACAAGCGATTCAGACATGTTTGCATATTGTGCAAAGGCATTTCTAAATTCCTTCAACTTGAAAAAGCACGAGAATACACACACCAATTCACAACCACCCCCTTGTTGTAATGGTGGTCAAAAGTTTAATGAGAAACATTTGTTGCTTGCACATCGTAGAAAGCACGGTGATGGATCTAAATTTGAATGCGACAAATGGCCCAAATTTTTTTCTCGCAAGTACGCTTTCAATCACCCTATAGAAAGTCACCAAATTGGAAAGTGGCACACTTGTGATAAATGCGGTTCTGTATTTACCAGGAAGGATACATTAAGCAATCACACGAAAGTTGTAGACGACAATTAAGGACGTCCTTCATCGATGTCGCAGCTGCGGGAAAGTATAGCTGATGGCGTGCAGCCCTGGCTGCACAAGTTGACATGACCTGGTGTCGCTGACTGACAGCGGATCAAAAGATACAGCATTATGCGTGGAAAAACCACAAACATTTATGTTGTTATTATGTTTTGAAGATTGGAATTTATCTTTTTAAGAGTAAACATATATGTTATGTATATATTTTATGCGTTGCTGAATAAAGAGGCAGGGTCTACTTTGTTTATAATTTGAATGGTCTTTATTCAATAAAATAGAAATTGTTAAAAAAATACCATAGCCTGTAATTGTATAAGTCGCGACCATCAATCCAGACCCGTTCTGTTGTTTTAGTGCTACAGGTCAAAGTTCTGTAGTAGCATTCCATATATGGAGCTTCTGAATGTTCATGAATTCCATATATGGAATGCTACTCCAGAAATTTTGACATTGTACGTATAGCACTAAACGGAACGTCCGGGGCTGGATGCATGGATAAAAAATGGCCGCGACTCAGTGCCAATGCTTATTGTTTATGTCAATGTACATTGGAAAGATATATCATGCCTTCCGGAGAACGAAATAAGCCTTACAAGAATTCACGAATTGCAGAGTAACCATTCTTTCCGATGAGTGCTGATGAGTGGGGGTAAACAGGAAGGGCAACAT
Organism: Siphonodentalium dalli; assembly: GCA_032622095.1. Taxonomy (NCBI): domain Eukaryota; kingdom Metazoa; phylum Mollusca; class Scaphopoda; order Gadilida; family Siphonodentaliidae; genus Siphonodentalium; species Siphonodentalium dalli. The sequence continues at coordinate 65,328,844 of CP136068.1, forward strand.
ATATTATACATATCGTGTGTTATTTCTCTATATATTCTGAAAGTTTTATTAATCCCCGCCTGATGCCTGCAAATATTTTTGATTCCTGCATGGACACGGTGAAATTCTCTGACGGTGAAATGGGTTTCTTGCTGGCCCCTCTGGCTGTGACAATTTTCCACTTTTCCACTTTTAACATTTCGTTTGAGATGTGTGCGCTCTTCTAAATCCAATTGATAATCCATGCAATGAAGTATCATAACCATGCTTTAAATTATATTGTATGTCTATTAATTGTAGCTATGGCATCAGTTTTTAAGAAGAATGTCATGTTACATTCGACTAGAGCTTCAGTTAATTCACCAAACATACATAATGGAACATTACCAATTTGGGACCAAAATCTCTTAGTGTGGAGTTTTTATTTACATATGATCACACATCCTTGTGGTCTGTGGTGTTTTGAGTGGTTTGTTATGCATATCTAATCGAGCGTCACCGGTCATTGTTCATGAAATATATCTACATAGTGCACCACGCATTCCCCTGTAGATTATCTCAATGTCGGGGTCAAATATGACTTTTTACTAGGTAATTATTTAATTTTGTTTTCTGCTTGTTTCACTATTTCAATTTGGAACATATTCCAATACTAACGTACCAGTCGTCAAACAAATATTATGGGTTGTATGGTTTTCGGAAACATGATACACTGGTATCCATCCCAATGAACAAATTTCTCTCTCAATTTATTTACCAGAATATGAAAGAAAGGGGATTTTTCGTGTTCTCCAAATTAATGGTCATTATTAGGCAAGTGACATCACGTCATTTATATTAGACAGGCGGGAATAGCTACTGGTGTGTAGAATTCTGATAAGACATGACACCCATGTACATACCTTAGCCGGATCGCAGATACATCTAGCACATCTGCTATGTCTTGAGAACTGAATGAAGATGACAGCATTCGATTATGGCCATTTGTATTAGTATATCACGATTTTCCTCAACACCAGCATGCCTAGCTATCATCTACACCATCATCGTGTATTTCATCTACACCAGCATTACTTATTGCTATTCGCAGTAACTAGGCAAAGTTCTACACCGTCATAAACATTCATCTGCACCGCCAAAAATAGTTGTTTGTATTGAGGTAAATTCAACCGATTTTGAAGTTGACCATGCGAAGTAATTTACTCCTGTGTATCTAGAACCATCAAATATACACTCCGGTGACGTTTCAACATCCTGAAGTTGCCATTAACAACATCCTGACCAAATAATATGGTAAAATAAAAATTTAATTCCACTTCAAATGATAACAATTTCATGAACGTGGGATTCGAACCTGTTTCTAACATTAACAGTGAATAAAAACGTCAATTATTTTGCATTCCGTCAACAGCCAATTTATAACCAGTAAACTTGCGTAAATGTGCGGTTACTACTGTCCGAAATATAACACTAATACCACGATTTACAACGACATACTCATCAAAACATACATCCTCCGCCATATTGGATCAACTACACCGTTTTCTCCACCGATCTTGCACCACTGTGATGGCTGAACCGCAGTGGATATACATATGAATTGCGTTGTTCGCACAGTCAAGAAAATAAGATTCAGATTCAGAAACTGATTACTCTTAGAACAATTCGAATTAGACTCGAGTTTAATTATAAATTAATCTGTTCAAACAAACGTCGCATTTTATTAAAGACAAATCTAAAAGATTTCTTAAAAGGGTACAAAGCTTTCAGGATGGTCTTGCATTCTGAACTCCTCGACCTGTGACCTCTGGGGCCAAGCTCTCTGATGCAATTAGCAGACATTTTTTGCGGAAGGATATATCCAGATCTGGAAATTCATATCACCTCTATAAGACTATATGGCCGACGTTCCGCGCAATTAGTTCAGATAGTATTCCTTCATATTTGCATGATTATTGTTATAATCGTAACAACTTTTATGTTCAAAATAGCTGCACACATGGTAGACAGAGTACCCATATGTTAGAATTGACTGCCATCGTCGTGTAGGGCCTACATCCACGTGTTTTCCTCCGGTCCATCGTCTGCCATTTTCAACATTCGACTGCTTTTTCACAGCGCTTCATTTTTCACGAAACATTTCATTTTAACTATATTTGTTGCTGTATATAACCACAATGGATTTCGAAAGTTGTTTGAAATACGCGAAAGATGACTTTGGTGTATCTTTTCTATTGAAGTAAGAACAATTGGAATGTTTGAGATGGTTCTTCCAACAACGTGATGTGATTGGAATCTTGCCAACCGGCTTCGGGAAGAGTCTGATTTTTCAACTTTTGCCATGGATCTTTCAGAAGAAATTAAACAAGCAACATCCAATGATAGTGATTGTCATCTCATTGCCTTGATGCAGAATCAGGTGATGAGTTTGGCTAAGAAAGGCATCCCAGCATGCTATGTTGTTAATTTCAGTAGTGATATTTCGCAAACATTTCTACCAACTTACCAAGCCCAAGGTGAGGTGAGTTTACTGAGTTATTCAGTCAGTGGGTATCATTTATAACTTATATATATTTAATTTACCATTTCCATACCAGTAATTACATGTAGGCTTGCCACGATTATTCGATTAATCGACTAACTTTCGACAGGTGCGGTAGTCAACGGTTATTTATTTTCGCCGATTATACACATTACACAACCATAGCCAACCCCTAGAGCCCGAAGCCGCCATCGCACGCCGTCGCCAGGCATATTGGCCACAAGCTGCCGCCAGGCATATTATCTATAACGCCAGCCGCATGAAAAAATCTCCGCCGCCGGAATTGTAAAATGGCTGAGCCATGTTCATGGGCTTTATATGTTAAGGACAACTGTACTGGGAATCGCAAATAACTAAACCGCATTGCCTAACAAGAAAACCATAGTCAGAAATGGTAACGCCACCAAGATTATGGTATTACATATAAATAGAAATTATAAAAAATACATAAAATATTTTGATAACAATTGCGTTTAAACAAGTAATCCTTCAAATTATTACTAACAAAGTAAACGACTGTGGGGTCACTCAACAGATTATAAAGACTTGGACATAGTATACTGTAAATACTAAAATTTAAATGAAATAATTAAAAGATAAAATGTAGCAAGTAGTAAAAGTTAAATTTTCTCATTTTTGTTTTGGTTAAATAAAGCAATAATTTAAATGTAACATTTGGTTTAAAAAAAATGATTGACCGTGGCTCTTCCAATAATTGCGCGACTGACCTGGTCAATTGTTCTTAAGAAGTTGTTTTGATAATTACTATGGAGGGAAATAGTTGTGGCTGTGGCTTCGCAAGTAATTACCTTGGTGACGTGATGTTAACAAATATGAACTCCAGTTAACCAAGGACGCTTCATAACAAATATAAGGTGAATTATTAATTCTTTAGAAGTTGTTTTAAGATTTACTATGGAGGGAAAGAATTGTGGTGCTGGCTTCGCAACTATTTGACCTCATTGTAACAAATATAAATATTAGTCACTCAGGCAATAGATGTATCTATTCTGTATATTAACTTATTGGGTCTTACGTGTCTTGAGATGTCTAAATAGTTTTCGATGGACAGATCGCGCAAGGGACCCACGCCAATCTTCTCTGTTGGGATTCCAATTGTTGGCTCATTAAATAGGCACATATGCTTAAGATACAGTCGCACGCTCCCGTAAGTCGGGTTGTTGGATCACAGTTAATGAAAATATCATTGAAATAATCGGTTCCCCCCAATAAACATCCATATATTGAATATACATGTTTTGGAGCAGAATTAGGCAGTCCATATTGGACGCCATCATGGAATTTATTTTGTTTTGATTTTCACACATAATTATTAGTTATATGGATGGAGTTCTCATTAAACCTCACATCCTTGTATTGGTTACAGTAATACCCAAAGTAATTGACCACTTAACCACATCAGAATTATTGGTAATTTTTCAGGATTTGAAATCCTGAAAATTTACCAATAATTTTGCTGTGGTCAATTACTTTGGACATTACTGTATGAGGATTGAGTTATCATTAAACCTCAAATCCTTATATTGGTTACAGTAATGCCCAAAGTAATTGACCACTTAACCACAGCAGAATTATGTATTTTTTCAGCATTTACAATCCTCAAATTACCCATTATTCTGCTGTGGTTAAGTGGTCAATTGCTTTGAACATTACTGTATGATGATTGAGTTATCATTAAACCTCAAATCCTTATATTGGTTACAGTAATGCCCAAAGTAATTGACCCTTTAACCACAGCATAATTATGGGTAATTTTTCAGGATTTAGAATCATGAAAAAATACACACAATTTTGCTGTGGTTAAGTGATGAATTACTTTGGACATTACTGTATGTAGATGGAGTTAAACCTCACATCAGTGTGTTGGGGATTTGGACCTTGACTTGGGACCTTTGGTTTTTAACGCAACAAATGCGCGTACACCGTATACACACATTTTTTATGTAACCAGAGTTTTTCTTGGATAAGATGAGTTTGAAGCCTGCTTACATTTCAAAAAGCGGATCTCGACGCTTTGAAGCAAAAGTTACAAAAGATAAAATGTGTATGTGACGAGACTATAATACAAATGAAAAAATAAATTGAGGGATGGGTGGCCGATACAGGGAACTAAGGGTTGAACCGATATAAATTTGTAGAGCAATAACGACCAATGTTGACATATTATGCATATCAACTCTACTGTTGCAACAAGGCTATAAAATAGGGGGGGTGTCAGAATCTTAGTCATCTCTATATAGTGCCAGAATAGTCATTTATGGAGTTCTATAAGATGTTGGGTTGGTTATATGGACTCGGAGAAAAAAGGGGTTTGTACCGATGAAGTTGATGAACTGACATAAATTAGTGGATCGATGTTGCCATGTAATGCATCGTGACTACTAAAGCAGTAATTATATAAAATTGGGGGGGGGGGGGGTCTGAAATTATCTCTATAGTTGGCACCAGGATTATATAGAAAGGAATAGCAATTGATATACATATACGGTATACTATAGTAATACCATAGACATGTAAGTACAAGTATCACGAGATAAAATATTACGTAACATGACTATATACCGATGAAAGAAATAAATAAATTGGACCGGGATTAGAGGTTGGGTTGGTTATATCTGGATAATTGGATATGGAATTCATACCGATGGCGATGAAACGATACAAATTAGTGGAGCGATAAAGACACTTAGTCAGGCTACGCGGGGGAAATAGGGGTTGATACTGATACGATAGACCGAAATAAATTTGTCGAGTGATAATGACCAATGTTGACGTATAAAGTAACGCGACTGTACTGTCACACAATTATCAGTTAGAACCGGTCAAATATGACAGGGTACAGCACGTAATTATTTCCTAGATCGAAGAAATGATTTTTTTTTTCGTTGATAAAATTTAAAATCGATTTATGTCTATAAAACTGTCATTTTTCAAAATTTTGAGCTGAAACTTGGTGTGTATGTGTATAATACTACTATATTCTTAAAATGACAGAGTTCAGCGCGTAATTATGTTTTAGATGGAAGAAATTGAATTTGTTTTCGATAAAAAATTTACAGCGTGTACGGCCTACGGGTCATTAAGTATGCTCAATTTTTGTAAACAAACTTTTGTCAATAGCCGTTTTGGTCAAACTAAACCTTCTTCGACCGGGACAGCAGATCCGAATAGTAGCTAAGATGTATTTAGATAGAATTATCAAAAGAATATGACCGATCAGGGTACATTTTAAGAGAATAGAGTGGAGAAATCTTGGTGATAATTCCAGAAAATAAAGACGGAGGTGAATCATAATTAAACTTCCCACAATGCACTTCACTAAACCAGGGGTTCTCAATGGGTTACACATTATTTTCAGTCTATCAGATTATTTATATTTTCAACAACAAGTGACTTTAAGTTTACAATTTCAGCCTGTCCTGACTCTATCGATACGATTTAACACATTTTCAAAAACGTATTATACACCGGTGGCGTTAACTTTACAATTTAAGCATCTACGTGATTCTATCGGTACGATTGAGTAAGGTACAAACAAGAATACATCAGGGGCTCCCAATGGGTTATATATTATTTTCAGTCTATCAAATTATTTATATTTTCAACAACATATTATTACACCGGTGACTTTAAGTTTACAATTTGAGCCTGTCCTGACTCTATCGATACGATTTATCATATTTTCATAAACGTATTATACACCGGTGGCGTTAACTTTACAATTTCGGCATCTACGTGATTCTATCGGTACGATTAAGTAAGGTACAAACAATCTCCAACAATACATTCGCCCTGTCCACCACGCAATATCAAAATATCAGAAGCTAGAAACACCACAGGTGGCGTAATAATAGTAATATGGGCATATATACTTGCATGGACACGGTATGGTTGTTGCACTATCAGAACACCCGGGGCCTCTCATTGTGGAATAGACTATTCCAATGCATGCTTTCATATATTAACTTGAGTGGGAGCATCCATTCAACATTGCAAGGGTTTCACGTATAAATTGTTTATTTCGACATCGCTGACATTTGTCAATATATGCACATAACCTGTAGAAGAGAATAGAAAATAGTTTGAAATATTATATATTATATTATATATCAATACTATCGAATTCAGCATTCAATGATGCACGCATATATCACAAGATGCCAGTGATGATAGCCGTCTGAAGTCGACAGAAGTCCCAATGTAACTTATACCGATTATATAGATGGGCAACCACACAGTACATCCCTGCCAGTCCTTTACTGAGTCCTTCGTGTATTTTCGCCATAATGGAAAAGCCCAACACCAAAAGAATACGTGTGGTTCTACGGGTTCACCACAAACGCTAAAACAAGCGGGTGTCTATATATAACCGGGGATTACGAAATACGCTGAATGATAACGTCTCAGCCGGCTGAGCCGCCATATTTCGTCCGCCACGAACGTCGCGACTGCACATATGAGCCGTCTTAGTTAGATAACCAGCCACGAAATTGGTTGAGCCAGTCGTGAAAACTATAGTTGTCGTGGCTTCGGGGTCTACCAACCCCCACCCATGGCTTGGTTGATCAGTGATCGCCCAAGCCAGGGGGGGGGGGGTTGCTATGGTTGTGTATGTAAGCAGTAATATGCACAAATTCCATGCCTGCAAGTAAAAGTTAACAGTGTATACAGCAAAATTTAGTAGTTCGATTACCTCTGGCAACTAGTCGATTCCTTAAAATCGCTAATCGTTTCAACACTAAAATTTACCAACGACGCCCTGTTCTCTCATCACTTATGATGCGGCTTCCTTTGTCTTTGATCATTGATGTCGCAGCCGACGTTTGGCGGTCATCTTCAAAGAATTTGATGTGCGACATATTCTCACAGCCATGGTGGTCCAGCGGATTTCTTCGATGTCGTGTTACGGCCTTATCATTGTTTATAAATTATGTTTAACTGTGAATTTATTTTCCTATGGATCGGTAATTTATCTTCTTCTTCTTCTTCTTTTTCCGATTACAGTCCACCATCAACAGGCTGATGATTATGACTAATTTATTTTGGCAACGACTGGCGATAATTTCTCTTCATGATTAGGGTTTGTGATAAAATAATTGATTTGATTTGAATTTGATTTGAATTTGGAAGTCATGATTAGTTGATTGGATTCTTTACTGGGTCGATTGGGTTTTCTGGGACGTCCAGCATGGTATAGTTGGTTCATCGTCCTGGTCCTGAACTCATCGACTGGAATGATGGTGACTATTTCCGTTGGTATAGCATTCCATTCTCGTATGGTCCGGGGAAAGAAAGAAAAATTGTGGTAATCGTAGTTGGATTGTGGAATTAGGTAGCCAGCCGCATTAGTGTGCCTGGATTCTCTTGTTCTTTTAGCATATTCATCGATTTTGATTGCAGCATGTTGATGGTGGATTTTGTGCATCATGAATAATCGAGCCTGGTGCCCCCTGGACTGTAAAGAGTGCCATCTCAGTTGATATATCATGTCTGATATGCTGGATGTTCTTCTGTCTCTGTTGAGGCATATCTAGCAGCGCGTCGTTGAACTTTCTCCAATGCATCTACATTCTTGTCTGTATATGGGTCCCATACAGTCGGTGCATATTCCATTAATGGCCTTACCAAATACTTGTACGCAGTCGCCTTCAGATGATGAGAACTTATCTGTAGATTTCTCTTCAGAAAACTCAACGTCCTGTTAGCCTTGGCAGCTGTATTGTCTATATGCTGATTCCATGACATATTTGATGTAATAGTCACTCCAAAATATTTTGTCTTCTGCACCTTTTTTAATTGTATCCCATGGAGTGAGTATTCTGAATCGATAATATTCTGCGAATGGGTTATATGCATTGCTTCACATTTAGCTGGATTGAAGCTCATTTTCCATTTATTCTCCCACTCTTCTAGTGATCTGATGTCCTTTTGTAGTTCCTCTGCATCTTCCGGTGTATGTATAGTCTTGTATAATAGAGTGCCATCGGCAAATAGTCTTACATTTGATTTTATTCCTTTATCGATGTCATTTATGTAGTAGAGGAACAGACTAGGTCCCAACAGATATCCGTGTGGAACTCCTGATGTAACTCTTCCTTCGTATGACTTCTCTCCATTTACTACAACATTCTGTCTTCTATCTTGTAAGAAACTTCCTATCCATTTGTTAGTTTTGCCATCAATTCCACAGGTCTTAAGTTTATATAGTAAGTGGTTGTGGCTGACCTTATCAAACGCCTTGCTCAAGTCAAGGAAAATTACATATGTTTGCAGTCCATTGTTTATATTGTTTGTAATATCTGCAGTGAATTCAATTAGCTGTGTTTCACACGACCTCTTGTCTCTGAGTCCATGCTGTTTGTCAGTTAATATCAGTTGTTCTTTTCCATGTTTCATTATGTTGCTACACATAATATGCTCCATTATTTTACATGTTATGCATGTCAGTGATATTGGTCGGTAGTTAGCGGGTCATTCTTCTTTCCTTTCTTATATACTGGCACAACATTTGCTTTCTTCCACACGGATGGTACTTCTCCAGTTACATATGACTTTCTGAATATTGCTCCTAGAATCATGCATATAGTGGGTGCCAGGGTCTTTAAAATTAATGGGCTAATCTCATCTGGTCCAGGTGCTTTATGGATCTTCAACTCACTCAGAAGTTTTTCTATCCCAGGGTCCGTAATTTCTATGTCTTCCATTGATGAGTAAGATAATAATTATGTGGCTTCTCCATTCAAGGTGTTATAATCGTCCTGTTTGTTGAAGACAGACTCAAATTGTCGGTTTAGTGCATCGGCTTTTTCTTTTGGAGTTTCAAACCTTTCCCCATCAACTTCAAGCATCTCCACACCAGATTTTTCCGTCTTCATATGCTTCACATAAGTCCAGAACTTCTTCATACATTTTAACGTATCCTTTTCTTCCTTCACCGGTGTTACCATAGGAATCAGGGAGCTAAATGTGTTCTAGAGTAGGGGAGCGAGTACACCGTGGAACCCTAAAGGTGAAGGTAACTGAAGAATGACCTTCACCTGATACATGCGACACGTTGTTAAAGGATGACATCGCGTTTATTTGATTTGTACATAATATCTAAACAATTTAAACTGGTGAATGAATGGGGGAATGGATTTTTGTGAGCGGGAAATTTATTTAACTAGCTGCTGTAGTTCGGGATTTTTCCAGATCAAATTTGGCTGTGTGATAGCCCCGTCGTACACTTGGGGATTTATTTTTAAAAGTAAACACATGACCTATGATTTTTCTTGCATTTTCGTGATCAACTGGTGTCAATCTAGCTGGGTAAACATCACTGGTATGGCCTGCAGGCTTCAATTCAGTGAATTTGGCGGAAACGTTAACACTGTCGCCTATGGGAAACCATTTAGTTCAGTGATTCCCATAGAATCAACATAGTCCCAGTATGCTCGCCTCATTTCCTTCTGGATATTTCGTTTTAATTCTTTGACCTGAGCGGCTCTATTATCTTTCTCATGGACTCCGCCCGTGTTCCTCTTCATACTTTTATGTAGCCGGTCCCTTTTTCTCATCATTTTCCTGATGTTTTGTGTCATCCATGGAAGCTTGTCCTTCCGGGCAAATTTGTGTGGGATGAACTTTCTAGCACCTTCAGTGATTGCTTGCTGGAATATTGTATATAATTCATTTGCCGAGTGTGATTCCTTCTTGCTCTGTATATCATGGTTAGTCTCTGTCATAAGTTTGCTGAATTCAGACCAGTCAGCCTTTCCATAAATTTGAATTTCCCTCTGCTTCTGCATATTCTGCATAATTATAATTTCTATCTCTACCTTTGGAATACCATGGTCTGAAATGCCTGGAAGGATGTTGACATGGCAATCAGCTTGTGGGTAATTTGTTGCTATCAGGTCTAGTGTAGATTCTCCTCTTGTCTTCTCTTCAACTATTGTCGTAAGCAACTATCATCTATTATATCCTTAAATTTTGAGTGCAGTTTTGGGTAGTTACATTTTTTTGGGTCCAATATATTGTCTTTCCAATTCCATCCTGACATTATAGCGACCATTATAGCCAAAATGGACGACGTGCGTCGGACTGCATCATACATGTACTGTAAAACGGTCACCACGGTCACCATTATTCAGTCACAAAGTTCGCGAGACATGAAATGTTCAAAGTTACTAGACAGTTAATCAGTAACAAGTTTGTGTCATCACTTATTAATGCGACATACATTACAATCTCCAACGTGGTAACGTATATAAACTATTAATTTGCTTCATTATTTCTGCCCCCTACTGTGCTGCAAGATGTGATGCGCTGCATGTACTTTGAATAACAAAACTTAAAAGTAGAGTAACAAGCATCGCGCCCAGGTGACGTAATCGATACACAATGGGATTCTCTGCAAAACTAACTGTAGTCCGTTTTCAATAAGTATGCGGCAATTCCACAAACTTTCAATAGGCACCGCGATGCATGTTCACAGGGAACATGGGATGACTGGACAGATATTATACAAATATTTCGTCAGTGGGAATAGCGACATGGAGGGCGTTTAACGGCTGCGCAACTTTGAGTTTAGGTGGCCATGACGGGCGGGGGCCTCAGAATGACAAGTCTGCTGTGTTCAGTAGGGCTGCAACGATACACTTTGTCACGATACGATACATATCACGATATATGACCAACGATACGATACGTATCACGATACGCAAACACCATGTTTTGCGAGGATTTTCTACCTAAATTGCTAAAAAAAACACACAGTAAATATGGGTTATTTTCGCATTCGATGGCCTGAAACGGTGACGGAATCTGACGAGGTTTGCCGAATGGATGGTCTTGGTAAAAACGAATAAAATGTGATTGAAGTTATTGTAACGGGTATTCAATATAAGTTAACATTTCTCTACATCATATCAATTCGAAAAGGTACGATTTAGTGGACAAAATGACTTCATAAGCTTGGTCTGCCTATTTGGAATGGCATTGGGACCAACACACTAACCAGACGATCCTGTTATTCCACAAATCTCTTGTCAGGCATTTATTTTCTCTCCTTTTTAGTGTACTCTTTCGACTTCGTGTCATATAAACGGAGCATGGCGTTGCACTTCAGTTATCAGCCTGTCGCTCAAGTCCTCCATCACCTTTGTTAACACCACCGGTGTATACTGTTGGCCAAATTATAGAATTCCATGGTCCTATGTAGGTTTTATAAATAGATAATTAGTGTAACAATATTTAATTTTCGAACAGAACATTTAACACATACAAACAAATTGACATAATATACAAAACATGTTCAAAGACGGGGATTAGACAACAAGCCTGAAAGGCTTTTATCAAGTCTTTTCCTCGGAATAAGAAGTTTACCCTTGGTATCAGAATAGATACCATATAGGGTAAATTTAGCAGACGGAATATCATGTTAGATCCGAAAAAATATTGTTCTTGGAGGGGGTACAGGAATAGAGTGCAGGAAGGAAGAACGTTTGTCAAGTTAATTGGTAATGCATACCATACATCAGCCAAAATGAAAGTTGGGAGTGAAGCGAAGTACCGTATATATATTTTTGTTAAACAACTTTGATATTTAAAACATATACTATTTACGAACCATGGAATACTCAAAATCAAATCGAATCGAAACGCATCGCGGCCCACATGAAGGAAATGCGAAAGAACAGAGCCAACCTACTTGTATTGTTAATTAATATTAAAATAATTGGTTAGAAGCGTACTTTATCATTATTTGATGAAACAATGACCCAATTGCATAGAGAGTGGCCCAGTGACACGGAGAATGATTGGCCCTCGAATGGAAATTATTAAATTTCATTTCATTGAAATTCCATTGAGAAATGATGAGTCGAACCTACCAGGAGCACACAATACAGATAATATGATAAAACAAATACATAATGACATATAGTGGTGTAGTGCATGACCCGGCGATCGGACGACTCATCACGGTTATGAGAAACGTCGAGTTTGTAAAATGAACTTCTGTACGGCAACAAAGATCTGAATATTTAAACGATCAGAAAGTTCACTTGAGCCATATAATAGGATATCAATTGACATTATGCTTGTTGGCAGAGCGGACAATAGCTCTCTTGAATATATAGAGGACAATGAAAAAAGAATTTCACCACAGAAACAAAACGGAGAATCTTTCAAGTAATATACGACGAGGTCTCTATTCAGGTTACTACAGCCTAATCTAATTCTAGTATGATAAACTTGTGCTTTCCTGGAGTAACTTTGATAGTAAAATTTGGCTATTTTTGCACGATCAACATTTAGGGTCCGTTTAAATTCTTTCAACACATGGGTCACCTTTACTGAGTCGGGTAAACTATTCCAAGCTCGTGTAGTTGACGGTAGAAAAGTGTCCATATACGCATTCCTATTGCTGTCAGGTGGATGAATACTAGCATGCCTAAAATTATAACCAGACGACATATAATCTGGCTGAATCATATTGGATAAATAGGATGGATTTTTTTTTCTTGTCATCTTGTAAAATTTAATTAATTTCTGTTTACTTCTTCGTGATGCAAGTGTTTCCCATCCAGTTTCAAGTAACAAGTTATGGTCACTAGTACTTCTAGTTGCCCCAGTTACAACTCGTGCCATTTCGTACTGAATATCATCAATGCGATCGCTCATGTATTTCGGAATGTTATCCCAAACATGAGATGCACATTCCAGTATTGGACGAATGAATGAAACATACGGTTTCTAAAGACTTTCTGCTTAATCGGAACTTGTGTTTCTTTACAAGATTAACTCTCTTCCATGCCTTGTCGAGTATGCTACAAATGTGACTTTCCCATGAACCAGAATTGTCAAATATAACTCAGTATGTTTATGATTGCTTACTTCTGTTATTAGTGATCCAGCCATGAGTAGGGGTGGGTGAGCTATATTTAGACTCTTCCTTGATACTAACAATGCTTCGGTCTTCATGACCATTTGACAATAGTGTCTATATCTTTATTAATTATTTCTGCGGCGAGGGTAGGGTTCTCAACACATAGATAAATTGAGGTGTCATCTGCAAAAAGACGTATGTTGCACACTATATTTTTCGTTATATCATTGATATAAATAAGAAATAAAAGGGGTCGTAATATAAAACCTTGTGGGACGCCTGCGGATACATATTTCCAGTCAGAGCTAGCGTTATCAATCAAAACTCTCTGTTGACGAGATTTAAGGGAGGATGCTATTAGATTGTACAACTTACCATTGATACCCATGTTCGAGATTTTGTGGAGGAGACCTTTGTGCCAGACCATATCAAATGCCTTACTAATGTCACAGAATATACAACGAACTTCCTTGCCATCGTCTAGATACCAACTAATATAATCGTACACGTCAGTAATTTGATACACAGCGGTCTCTCCTAATTTAAACCCAGACTGGTGGACAGAGATTAAATTGTGATCACTAACGTGGGACCAAATATATTTATAAAGGCACTTTTCATACGTTTTGGATAAGCAACTTAATAGAGATATAGGGCGATAATTTGATACAAGACTAGGGTCACCGCTTTTGAAAACTGGAGTGATATTTGCTATTTTCCATTCACTTGGATAATAACTATTTTCCGAGAAAATATTGAAGACATGAGCAAGGGGTTCACAAAGAGATAAAGCACAAGTTTTCAATACGTGGGGGCTAATTTTGTCTGGGCCACAAGCTTTAGATATTTTAAGATTTTTAAGAGCATTGAAAACATCGGTTGTCGAAATTTCTACCTCACTTATTGCTATATCAGAATTATAATTTAGAGGAATAGAGTTCAGGTTTACTTTCGCAAAAGTAATCATTTAAGTAAAAATTAGCCCCCACGTATTGAAAACTTGTGCTTTATCTCTTTGTGAACCCCTTGCTCATGTCTTCAATATTTTCTCGGAAAATAGTTATTATCCAAGTGAATGGAAAATAGCAATCAGAGGGTGAAACTAAATGACAGTTGTCAGACAGAAGTGGGGGCATGGCTTTGCGATTGTTTTGGAAAAGAATTTTTTGTAAATTTTTCCACCAGGTTGATTTATCAGAGTTTATATCATTTAAACTGTGGTCAATTTTTGTGTCATAATCAGACTTTGCTTTTCTCACGGCGTGTACACACTGGTTGCGCACAGTGTGAATGTTTGCCCAAGAAGTCGAGGAATTATTGTTTTTCGCTTTTTTATGTAGCCTATTGCGTTTGCGCATTAGTTTCTTTATGCTACATGTAAGCCAAGGTGGGACATCCTTTTTTTTATAGAAACAGTTTTACTTGGAATATGTCTAGTGCAGACATTTTGTATGAATTCGGTTAAATGGTTGGTAATCGTAGTCAAATTATGATCAGAATAACTGCTTCTAAAATCCCAATTGAGGAAAGTAGTATTCATGGCTTCATAATCCGCTTTGTCATAATACCAGATATGTCTTTTTATCGACGATTGATTCGATAAAGGTAGCTCGATGTCGAGCGTAACTGGTGAATGGTAACGAACGCAGTTCTCAGAGAATGTGCCAATCACCTCCGTGCCACCTATATACTCACTACAATTAGTAAGAAACAGATCCAGGATAGGTGATGACGTTTCAGTAAAATTTGTGAATGATGTCACCAATTGGGATACACCACAACGTGAGCATATACCATTAATCTTGCCATTGTTACCTCCTTTGTAGTCTTCATTAAAATCACCGCATACAATGACATTGTTCACATCGTCGATGGCATTTTTAATATTCAGCTCAATTTCGTCCTATAGTGAAACTGTTGATTGTTGGAGTCTATAGAAACACCCGATAATGATATTTTTCCCATGAATCTTGATTTCAACCCATAATGATTCTAAGCCTGATACGATCAGATCAGTGCGATGTTTATAAGGGATGCAGTCGCGTATATAGATACTAACACCACCGCCGGTCGTTTCACTGTTTCTATCATTTCTGATTGGTCCATGAAAGCCTTGGAGATGGATTTTGGAATTTTCAATTGATTTATCAAGCCAAGTTTCTGTGAACATACAAATATCGAAATGTATCGCTTCGGCATTTAGTATTGTCATTTTATTTCTAATATTCAGCTTCAAAACAGAGCAAGATCTTCGTTGCCCACCTTCACGAATTGGACCCGGGTTTTGTTCGATATCACCACTTAATAGCAACAACAAGCATGAGATTAATACAATAGTTACGTACGCTAGAAGTTTAACATTAGATGTGGTTGAGGCGAATACATGCTGGTCCACACGATTTAACTTGCCTACAACTGGGTTCCCCAGTTCAGTGATGTGTTTTACAAAAACGCCCATTATCTGTGGAAAGAAGCACATCAGTAAGACTGTAGCGTCCCAAACCCTTTTGGTGCTAATTAAGCGGACATACCATGAAAATGGGCCTGGTCCCTCATTAGGGGCTGCATGAGACAACTCTGAATAATATATACAAAATATACTTAACCGTATCTTAATCCAGGAAATACAGAAATACAAGAACAAACACACAAGAGTCACGTCACAACGTCCTTTCAGCACTTTAACATAAAACAGAATCCGTGTGTCCTCCTCAACGTCAGAGCTCAGAATGACGGTCGTCATCCTGCTTCCGCCCGGCGTGACGTCCTGCGTGACGTCATAACTGTACTCGACAAACTTCCCCCTTCTTACACAGGAATGCGTCCCGCATCCAGAAATAATAAGTGGCTCCCTCTGAATAAAGTCAAACACAAGTTCATCTTTTCCCAGAATTCTCCCTCAGAATGTCATGGGACTTATCAACAATTGAATATGATGGATAAGTAATGAACAGCGAAATGGTAAATGATGAGTATAGCTCCTGTACAAGTCTTCTAGCATCTCACAGAAACTGGTGTTTCGCAGGTTTCTGTGGGTACGCCCTCAGCATTCATAAGAATCCAGGTAAGTAGGTCTTCGGACGGTTCTCCCAGAGCGAGTTTGTAGCTGAAACCCTTCTCTAGTTAATCTATCTCCTCCTTCAGCTGTCTTCCTCATCTGATGAAATAACATCATTTTCAACTTCTTCACAACGGCTGTCGTCATCTGTTGGCGGTCTATGATACTATGGCCGGAGTCTGTCTGTGTGTACTATCTGTTTTCTTCCAGACTCCTGATGCTCTATTTCCATTGTTATAACTGTGATAGTTGTAATGACTTCATAGGGTCCACTCCAAAACGTCTGAAATTTCTTTGGTATTGTCTTGTCCTTGATTGGCGTGAAAAGCCAGACCCAATCACCACATTCAAAAGAGTGTTGCTTACCTGGTACCTTGTAATTCGTTTCATGGCTGCTGCCATGTGATCTCGAACAACTCGGTGTGGTTCCGTAATCTTCTTTCTCATGGTCACAACCCAGTCCTGCGTTTCAGCAAATACTTCTTGACACGGTGTTCCATACTGTACATCCAAGGGGGTCCTGGTTTCATGACAAAACATAAGATAATTCGGAGAACTCCCTGTTGATTCTTGCGTTGTGAATCGGTATGCGCTCATCACGAAAGGTAACATCGTATCCCAGTCATTTTCCTTGATGTAAGCCGTTAACATTGACTTGATGGTCCTATTCATCCTTTCAACGGGGCCATTAGATTGTGGATGATATGCCGTGGATCTTGTCTTTGCTATCCCCATCAAGGCACATAATTCTGCGAACAACTTGCTCTCGAACTGAGAGCCTTGATCACTGTGTATCTGCGCAGGTGGCCCAAACCTCAGTACAAATTCTGTCAATAGTAGGCTCGCCACTGTCTTCGCCTCCATGTCGGGCATAGCATAGGCTTCTGCGAATTTCGTAAAGTAGTCGATGACTACTAGGATATATTTGTTCCCCTTCTTGGTTCCAGGCCTAATTGGGCCAATAATATCTATCCCAAGTAGCTCCATTGGTGCTCCAGATGCGTGTTTCCAATTCGCTCCTCTTTTTCCGTAATTTGACTGGTGTACAAGTTGTACATGTCTTCACGTAGTCCACGACATCCCGTTTCATTCCCGACCAATAGTAATGTAACTTGAGTCTTTCTAGTGTCTTTGTGATACCCAGATGTCCTGACATGTGCAACTCGTGTGCTTTAGCAATCATCTCTTTGTGAGCAACGGCCGGCATCACAATCCGATACACTTGATGTCCACCTTTCTCATCACGCAGGTAGAGTATGTCATCTTGCAGGATGAGGGCATTCCATCTTGCCCACAAACATTTTGCTAAGTAACTTTCTCGCGCCACTTCACTCCATTCTGGTTTCTGAGCACCTTCCATTCATCCTCTCACCATTCCTATTTCCGTGTATTTCTTCTGCATATCCGCTATCTGGGTTTGGTCAACTGATACCACTGCAACTTTCTGACGTGGTCCATCTTCTGTGCGTCCACACTGCACACACGGTCGCCTGGAAATAGCATCTGCATTGTTATGAACTCTCCCAGGACAATGTTTAATCTCAAACTCATACATAGCCAGAGTCTCCAGCCACCTTGCCATCTGTCCAGTTGGATTCTTGAAGTTAAAGAGCCACTTCAAAGAACCATGATCGCTCCTGACTAAGAATTTCTTCCATAAAAGTTATGCTCTGAAGTTTTTGACGAATGCAACCACAGCTAACAATTCCTTCTTTGTTGTGCAATAATTTTTCTCAGATTTAGCTGACCCTGCTAGCATAGGCTATCACCTTCTCTTGGTTGTTGATTTCTTGTGAAAGTACAGCACCTATACTGACACCAGTGTCCAAAATGAAAGTGCTGGCCGGATCTGGATATGCAAGTATTGGAGCCTTGGTCAACTTTCCTTTCAGCAGTTCGAAGGCATGCTGTCAATCTGGGTTCCACTTGAAACAATGATTCTTTTGTGTCAACTTATGGAGCGGTGCTGCCACTTTTGCAAAATCTTGGACATAACGCCTGTAATATCCACAAAGGCCCAGAAAACTGCGAACTTCAGTTGTGTTGCACGGTGGTGGGCATTCTTGTATGGCTTCAATCTTCGCAGTGTCTGTCAGCACACCATTCGAAGAGACGATGTGTCCTATGTACTTTACTTCTCTTTTGAATAGAGCACATTTGCTGGGCTTCATGCGGAGGTTTGCTTGCTCCAATCGTTCAAAAACCTGCTTCAATCTGCTGCACATCTCATCAAAGTTGCTGGCGAAAATGAGAATGTCATCTATGTAGATGAGACACGTTTCAAACTGCAACCCTGCTAGGACAGTCTCCATTAGGCGCTCGAATGTTCTAGGTGAGTTACATAACCCACACGGGAGAACATTGAACTCATATAAGCCGTATGGTGTTGTGAAGGCCGTCTTTGGTCGATCTTATCGCCTCACTGGACATTGCCAAAATCCACTTAAAAGGTCCAAGGTGGAGAACTACTCTACGCTGGCGAGCAAGTCCAAGTTTTCGGTGATGTTCGGTAGTGGGTATGCATCTTTTTCTGTTACTTTGTTCAGTTTTCGATAGTTAACAAAAAAACGGAGACTTCCATCTTTTTTTCTTTACCAGCACCACTGGACTCGCCCAAGGACTGTTTGATTAGGAAGCCACTCGTCTGTCAACCATGTCTCGAATGATTTCCTTAACGTCATCTCTCTGATGAATAGGAATTCGACGGGAGCCTGTCTGATGGGATGTGCTGTTCCTGTTCATATCTCGTGTTCCACATAACTGGTACAACCAAGTTCAGCAGACGATGCAGCAAAAACATTTTTGTGTTGAATCAGGAGCTCTCTAGCTTTTGCGAGCTGGTCCTCATTCAATCGAGAGGACAAGTCTGTCCACACATCTTGTAAATGCTCTGGAAGTACTGCTGACGTCTGATTCTGTCTGTGAGCCGGTTTTGAACTTATAACATCAACAGGTGAAAAATTCCCAACCATTGTGCCTTTGTGTATTACTCTTGTCTCGAAAGTAGGATACTGTAGCGTCCCAAACCCTTTTGGCGCTAATTAAGCGGACATACCATGAAAATGGGCCCGGTCCCTCATTAGGGGCTGCATGAGACAACTCTGAATAAATAATACAAAATATACTTAACTGTATCTTAATCCAGGAAATACAGAAATACAAGAACAAACACACAAGAGTCACGTCACAACGTCCTTTCAGCACTTTAACATAAAACAGAATCCGTGTGTCCTCCTCAACGTCAGAGCTCAGAATGACGGTCGTCATCCTGCTTCCGCTCGGCGTGACGTCCTGCGTGACGTCATAACTGTACTCGCCACAAGAGTAGTATACCCATGATTATTTTGTCATCAGTTAATTTATTTGAACGAAGCAAAAGAAAGATGATAAATGCTTCAGACATAACATAATCAAAACGCTTCCTCCGGTGGAGTCGAAACGCTTTCGATAAGAACATGCCAATACGAGCACGATGTTGGGTGATGTCAACCATTGTCCCAAATAATATATTTTAATGCATAAATGTACAATGTGATCGATTGTTGGCAATCATGGTTCACAATAAAGATAATTGGTAGTACTAGCATATGGGAGTTGTGACGAACAGCAGGATGGACAGAAGGTGTTTCGTTTTTGTGAGGGAGAGGTGCATAGGAAAAGAGAGATACAAGAATTAGAAGGGGTGGGAGCAACATCTTGTCTTTCCTCATGATATTATCCGAGGGACGATAAATCAACCTGCACTCATTGGTTCGATGGATATTGGGGATACACTGATCAACGCTATTCGATATCATTGGGATAGGAAGAAGGAAAGAAGAAAGGAGACGTAAATGGAAACGGAATAAGGGGTAAGTGAAATAAACGTCATATAAAATAGGACATGTGGACGGACGACGGACGGCCTGACATGTAGTACGATTGGGCCTACGGATGATTGACATAGACCGGGTCACGTTTCTAGCTTGTATATGATTATTATGCCTAAAAAGGGCTATATGAATGTACTAGAAAAACATAGTCATATAATTACACAGTGTGATTTAAGATATACTTACAAAGATGAGCAGACGGGAAATGATGTGCAGTAACTGAACCAAGCCAGGCTTTACCCGAATCATGAAATTGACCTCAATCGCATAACACAGAAGTGCACGAGGGTCACGCGTAATTTTCTGTGTGACACTTGAGGATGTTTTGATAGTTTAACACAAATACCACGGACGACCACGCAGAATGAAACCAGATTGATACTTCCGAATCAGGTCATGTTAAACGGATGGATCACAGGCCATTCGACCGAGACAGGCATTGGTATACTAGAACAATTTTGTTATGCATATATTGGGACAGTTCATGCTATGCTTGTGTTAATATCGCAGAAGAAAATGCACGACTCTTATTTTGTATAACCATGGTTGTTGAATTGCATTAATTATGGTGTCATTTCAAGAGATGGAAGATATGTTTTTCGCAAGTCGTGGATTACCCAAAGGATTTGTGTTATGTTTTTTCATGGCTTTCAAGAGAGATTACCATGGATTATGATACTTTCCAGCAGGGTAAGCATATGTTCAGTATTTTATCCTGATATAGTAAATATGAAATGTCTAATCTATAAGATGAGATAGCATTATTCTGCTTTAGCTTATATAGGTGTGTTTATCAGGTCGGGCAAAGATGCAAAATTGGCTTACTAGCGAAATCGGGCTCAGTAAGCCAATTCGATCTCTCGTTTTAATGTGTTTTGTCAACCCACACCTGACTTTGCCAGGTGCTGCGAAAATGCGACATCCAATTTTCAACCCATCATTTAGGATGCATTACGATGTTTTAAAAACCAACATTGTCTCACCTACTCGCAACGGCGTTAATCCTTTTAATTGGTCTTCAATGACAGCCGATAATTAAGCTTCCTATTTTCTTCCATGATTAAGTTACTAGCACAAGTCTGCTGATGGTAGGTCACGTCATTTTTTGGAGAAAAGCTGTTGACAAAGGTCAAGGTAAGCTTTTGGTTGCAAGCAAATTGATTGGAGGATAGTATTTCGCAAATTCACATAATTTTAATGGTTAAGAGAACACTAATCACAAAATGTTTATGGCGTATACTTTTTCCAACCAGTGAAATGGGGGGGGGGGGGGGGGGTTCGGTTTCGGTAGACCAAGTATAGACTTATATAGAGTGCGAAACATCAGTTCCAAATAAGAGAACGTGGGAGAAATATGCATATATATATATGTACACAACGACCAACTATTTAGTGGTGGTCGATGACACATTGAAAGGCCACAGCATTAGTTTACCCGCCCCTCCAGGGCATCGATGTGTCTGAATGTTGTTAGTTTCAAGACGTCAGCACCCTGGGCTTCTCTTGCATAAATGTTCCCATCGAATGTCCAGCATTCAGCAATTTTCGAAATCTGCTTTAGCTTCCGTGCGCGTTGGAAAAATTTGGCGCGAGTTCTTGTAAGGTCCTCATAAACGAGGAGGAGTCCCGGGTATTCAGGAACACCGAGGTTTTTTAGGTCACGTCGCACATCATACACAGACTTTCTCACACGATAGGATGGTAGGCTGGAGCTGGAATGGGTTTAACAGCACCCTGGTTATTAGTAACGTCTACCGGTTTTTTAAATGGGCTAACTCGATGACTGCGAAAAATATGTTTTGACTTCAGTGGAATTCCTAGTTTATTGATGACTTTGTGCACGATTGAGTCGGTATCTTCTATGCTTTTTTCCACGTATACCAGATAAACGTAAATTAGTACGCCGCCCGTACTGTTGGAGGTCATCGATCTCGACGCGAAGTTCATATTCAACTTCCTGGTGCTTTTCATTTTCAGTTTTCAGTTTATTCTCGAGCTTAAGAATTTTGACATCGCGTTTTGATAACTCGTGATTAAGAATATCGGTGGTAACAATATCTTTCTTGCAAGCATTTGAAACTTCATCCTTGACAGCCTCCGAAACAACAGTTTGAAAAAGTGCTTGCATAACTTTTGCCAGGGCTTCAATGACTCGAGGGCTCGTTAAGGCTTTTATAACACCGGCCTCAAAGTAAACACTATAGGTCCAAAGAAGTCCGATGGTTCCTGATCCATGTCACCTGCATTAGATCCATCGTCAGACGGAATGGGACTCCGCAACAGGTTACCTTGATAAACAGGTTTATACTATTTCTTGCTTTCTGCATAAATGGATGGAGAAACTAGGGATGACGATGTGGCGCGCTCCTTTCTCTTTAGAGGTGTGGGCGTGGGACTCTGATCACCATGATCGTTGGTAACGCTGCCTTTATCTTGTTGATTTTCACAAGTCAAAATATTTTGAACGTTTGTAATATCAGAATTGATATTTAATGTGTCTGTGCCACTCATTGTGAATAAGTTGGAACCGATGTGCTGGGAATGATAGAGGAGCAGATAATATCAAAATCCAACACTTGACCACTGTGGAAAAGGAACTTTGGCGAGGCCATTCATGATCAGAAACAGAGTCGAGTTTACCAGGAAAAGCACAAAAAACGCTGCTGATTTGATACAACATACAGTTAGTTCATTCCTTGGGCAATAGTACATGTAATAATAAGGTTCGATTTCTGTCTGTGAAATTGTCCCCTGTCAAAATTCAAGATGTCGGCTGTTGTTTACAGACATCTAGAAACTTTCTGTTCCTAATAGATAATTGTTTTTTTCCGGTTATTTTGTAACGCGTTAAAGTTGTACTGCTACCCCGAGTCCGGTAAAAGCTGTAGTTGGAATTTCCAAGTTCGTGAAAGTTCCATTGACTATGCCGATGATTTGAGAAGCTTTATTGTTTTAGGATATTGCAGAAAAGCTAATCTGGCCGTGTCAAATTGAGCTATAGCGATGGGATATCTCTCAGGACAACACATTTCGCGTTTTCGTTGGGTGTGTATTCGCTGGATGTCTTATAGTTGCAATATATAACTACGTATATTATGACGCGTTAATTTCGTTCGATGTTTAGGTATCAACACTGGCTGGGTCATGCACACTTGAAGAATTTATGGCGGGAACACAATTTTTGATCCGCATTTAGAAGCTTTCTGGTTTGGTGAATGAAAAACCTGCAGAAATAAGGAGTCACTCTCACCAAAAAAGTGCTGAAGGGTACACAGGGTTTGAAAATGTGCTGAAGGGTACACAGGGTTTGTGATCGGCACGAACACCATTACATAAATTGTGTTTATGAAAGTCTGGCGCCCATTAGCAGTTTGTTTTCAGTACATTTTAATATTCATTGGAACGTAAACAATTATTCTCTGACAGAAATCATGGCAGATACGAAGACTGAATGTCCTTTATAATGACATTTCAAACCCTGTGTACCCTTCAGCACATTTTGAAAATCATATGTACCCTTCAGCATATATATATGTATGTGTGTATATATGTGGGTACTTTATGGAATCGAAAACGAAGGGTCGGATCGAGCTCAAACTTCGTATGTAAGGGTAAAAATCCACGGGGATCGTCCACATCGCATTTTGGACAAGCTCTGATCACTCATTCTCCACTCACAATCAATAAAATCACCGCAAACACGGCGAGGAGTAATATATCTGTATATGTATATTTTTATTATCCATATTCACTTCAAACTGCTAAACCCGTTGAGCCAAAACTTGCTAATACCTCCCAAAATATAGAATTTACATTTTCTCATATATACATTTCTTGTTACGGCTGAAAATCTTAGTCTATTTTCAATACATTCATATAAACAAGCTCTAAACTTACACCCCTCGATTCGTGCTAACTCACGCACCTTATATGGCTGCTAAAATTTAGTCAAAACGAGGCAGTGCGATACGTTCCTGAATCTGACGGGACTTCCACTGCCATCTCCTTTGACCATTTCGCAAAGGTGGGGGTCGCTCCCAAGTCGTGAAAACCAACAACGACATTGTTGACGAGAAAATAATTAGTTCAAATTACATTCCACACAATGCTAATTTTCTCTTTACGGCAATGTGAGAATCTTCGGGCAAGAATTTTCGGGTGGCCACCAAGCCGTGAATGCCAACAACAACGACATCGTTGGCATACCCTCTTGATTAAAAAGACAGAATTAACTCATTAAAAATGCGTGTTGCCCCAAGCCGTGAATGACCATCTCGTAAAGGTGGGGGTCACCCCAAGCCGTGAATGCCAACAACAACGACATTGTTGGCGAGAAAATATTTACTAAATCCACACAAAGCTAATTTTCTCTTTACGGCAATGTGAGAATCTTCGTGCGAGAATTTTCGGGTGGCCACCAAGCCGTGAATGCCAACAACAACAACATCGTTGGCATACCTCTTTTAGGGACGGGTATCATAATTCCTCTTGATTAAAAAGACAGAATTAACTCATTAAAAAATGCGTGTTGCCCCAAGCCGCGAATGCCAACAACAACGACATCGTTGGCATACCTCTTTTAGGGACGGGTATCATAATTCCTCTTGATTAAAAAGACAAAATTAACTCATTCAAAAATGCGTGTTGTGTGATTCTTATGTCTGTCGTTCCTAGGAACGGGGGAAATTTTCATCGGGTCAGTTTGTACCTTAAATCATGCCTCTTTTAGGGATGGGTACCATAATTTCTCTTGATTAAAAAGGCACAATTAACTCATTGAAAAGCCAAAAAAATGTCATGTTTCGGACCAACGCCGCCAGTGGCGGGCTAACCTGCTAGTATATATATATTTTGAGACTTCCGTATATATATATGTGTGTGTGTGGGTATGTGGGTACGCCATGGAATCGAAAACGCCTGGACGGATTGAGCTCAAATTTCGTATATAAGTGTAAAAACCCACGGGGATCGCCGACGTCGCATTTTGGACAAGCTCTGATCACCCATTCTCCACTCCCAATCAATAAAATCACCGCAACCACGTCGGGGGTTAATCGGGCTGATATTCGCTCGCGATCCAAGAGGAGTAACTCTACATTTTTTTTTATCTGTATATGTATATTTTATATCCATATTCACTTCAAACTGCTAAACCCGTTGAGCCAAAACTTGCTAATACCTCGCAAAATATAGAATTTACATTTTCTGATGTATACATTTTTTGTTACAGCTGAAAATCTTAGTCTATTTCCGAAACATTCAGATTTTAAAGTATAAACTTACACACCACAATTCCTGCTAACGTGAACGCCAACGACATTGTTGGCGAGAAAATAGCCCCCCAAGCCGTAAATATCAACAACAACGACATTGTTGGCGAGAAAAAAATTAGTTAAAATTATTAAATACACGCAATCCTATTTTCCCTTTTCGGCAATGTGAGATTTTTCGGGGAGCCGTGATGCCAACAACAACGACCCGAAGCCTTGAATGCCAACAACAACGACATCATCGGATCAGTTTTTTAAGTGAATCCGCGAGGCACTGCGATACGTCCCGGATCTGACGGGACTTCCACTGCACAAAACCGTGAACGCCAACGACCTTGTTGGCGAGAAAATAGCCCCCAAGCCGTAAATATCAACAACAACGACATTGTTGGCGAGAAAATAATTAGTTAAAATTACTAAATACACGCAATCCTATTTTCCCTATACGGCAATGTGAGATTTTTCGGGTAGCCCCGAGCCGTGATGCCAACAACAACGACCAGAAGCCTTGAATGCCAACAACAACGACATCATCGGGTCACTTTTTTTCCGCCTGATGTACCTTAAATCATACCTCTTTTAGGGAGGGTACAATAATTTCTCTTAAAAAGGCACGATTAACTCATTGAAAAGCGAAAAACAATGTCATTTTCGGACCAACGCCGCCAGTGGCGGGCTAACCTGCTAGTCTCCTATATATTTTGAAGACCTCTGTCTGTCTGTATGTATGTCATTTATACAAATCTACGATTCTCGACCGATCGGGACGAAACTTGGTACGTGTGTGTAGTTTAACCAGGCGGTCGTCAACGTCGTATTGGCGAGCCCGTGCGGCGCCCGCTTCGCGAATGGGCAGACCATATCTCGGAAACGGTGGAGCTATCGACTTGAAATTTGGTATGTGAATGTATCTTGCCCCAGATACGAATTTTATCGGGTCGCCGAGCCCGTGCGACGCCATGTTCGCGCAAGCGCAGACCAGATCTCGGAAACGGGTAGAGCTATCGACTTGAAATTTGTTTTTTGAATAGCCCGGACAACGTCGGGCTCATCGGCTAGTCTAATATATATTTTGTGACTTCTGTTTGTTTGTCTGTTTGTCTGTTAGCTACGACCGGGAAAACTGCCGCACGGATTGAGCCCAAACGTCCTATCTAAGGGTAAAATCCCAGACGGAGTGTCATTGCACCGCTTCTGAGAACGTCAGAGCACTCATTCTCCAGTCCCAGTCACCAAAATGACCGTCATTGGCACTGTGGGGTTAATCGTGTTGATAGTTAAAGAGCGTTCGTATCCGCAGTGTCGTTGATAAAGAGCGTATGCGTGTAGTGTGATTCTTATGTCTGTGGCCAGACGTGAGTGTGTCTGTATCCAGACATGAGCGTGTTCTTATTTCTGTCTTCGTACTTATGGGTTCCAAGGAACGGGGGAGATTTTCATCGGGTAAGTTTTTCTGCCCGAGGCTATCTTCACCTTGAAACGGGTACCCACAAACGTACCTCTTTTAGGGACGGGTACCATCACGGGACGGGTACCATCATTTCTCTTCATTAAAAAGGCAGATTTAACTCCAATTAAATTAAAAAATTAACGGATTTCGACGAAATTTGATACCCTGACCTTGACCTTCAAAATGGTCAATTCAAGGTCAAAGCCCGGACGAAGTCGGGTCACCTGCTAGTAATTTATATTTATGGCTAATAATATGATCTTGGTGGTGTTACCATTTCTGACTATGGTTTTCTTGTTATATATCGCGGCGACAAATGAATGTGTCGACAAATACGCTCGGATCAACATCCTACTTGACAACGACCCAATTATCCCACTGGTTTGCCACAAAGCGAGAAATCGACGAAGCATAAAATAACTGCTGTGACCGCGTCGTGGCCAGCGACACGGTCGTTTTCGGTGTGAATATAAAAATCGCGCGCTTATAGGTCAATTCACACCGGGCGCGAACGCGCGATTATTACTGCCGAATTCGGTCGCCCATAGCAGTTCAAAACGCGCGATTTTTAAATTCACACCGTAAACGACCGTATCGCTGGCCACGACGCGGTCACAGTAGTGATTTTATGCTTCGTGATTTATCGCATTGTGACAAACCAGCGGGATAATTGGGTCGCTGTCAAATAGGATGTTTATCCGTGCATATAAATACAAGAAAACCATAATAAGAAATGGTAATGCCCTCAAGATCATATTATTAGCCATAAATATAAATTATAAAATAAAATAACCTCAGAATTCCGTTAAAACAACTAATCCTTCAATTATTTTTTTTCTAAACTACGGCTTATTACTGCAGGTTTCTCATTCACCACACCAGAAAGCTTCTAAATGCGGATAAAAAATCGGAGGTATTGTATTCCCGCCATAAAAGTGCATGGCCCAGCCATTGCATGTTCATACCTAAACACCGAAAGCAATTAACGCGGTCATAATAGTTACATACTGCAACTATAAGACATCCAGCGAATACACACCCCACGAAAACCCGAAATATGTTGTCATGCGAGATATCCCATCGATATAGCTCAATTTGACACGGCCAGATTAGCCTTCCTATACAATATCCTGAAACAATAAAGCTTCTCAAATCATCGGCATTGTCAATAGAACTTTCACGAACTTGGACATCGACACTTTCTAATCGCTCTACATAATTATCATCGAATACTGTAACTCTGCATGGAGCTCACATCACAAATATCAAAGCATTGGTTAGAGAAATACAAAGAAAAGCAACGAAACTAGTTCGTCAAATCAAAACTCTATGCTACCGAGACCGAATGATAAGACTCAATCTGATGTCTTTAAAATATCGAAGATTTATAGAGGAGATCTAATCGAGGTATATAAACTGTTGAATGGTCATTACAATATCAATGCCTGTGACCTATTAGAAAGACATTCATCAGGAAGAACAAGAGGACATAATAAAAATCTACATATGCCCATTGTTAACAAGGCCATAGGAAAATATTTCTTCACGCAGCGGGTGGTAAATAGCTGGAACTCTATGCCAGACTTCGCTGTTGAGGCTCCAACACTCTATCAAGATGATGATGATGATATGATTGATAGAAGAAACCACTATTATGATGATCGTGTCGTTATTTGTTTAAAATACATATTAATTGATCCATTCCCTCATTAAAATCAACATATTTCGACTATTTTAGGGGACTTCCGCGAATTCGGGGACCTCCACAAATAGGGACCTATACTGCAAATCGTCACACCGATCAGCACCAATTAACGAACCGTGGCTGACTCGGCTGTATCCGACTAACCTCTTTAAAATACGTATCAATTGAGATATACGCACCCGTTCCCTCATTAAAATCAACATATTTCGACCATTTTAGGGGACCTCCGCGAATTCGGGATCTTCGCAAATTTAATATCCGCAATTAGGGGACCTACTGCAAACTGTCACACCGATCAGCACCCAATTAACGTACCGGTTGATGACTCGGCTGTATCATACTACACTCTTTAAAATACGTATCAATTGACATACGCATTTTACAAATTATATTTTTCATTTCGTCTATTTGTAATTGGCATAGCTTATCACAAACCAAAATCACTGAACGACAATAAACTAAATTGAAATTCCAACTACACCTTTTACCGGACTCGGGGTCGCACTACCATTTTCAATGCGTCCCAAAACAATCGAAAAAAACAGTTATCTATAAATAAAACGCCCAGCGAACCATAGCTATCTAGAATCTCTAGGACAGTATACACCCGATGGCGTTAATAATACAGTACTTGTGAAGTCCAAATCGACGTGATACTCATTACTTCGGTCATATGCTCCTTCGACATATTGCAGTTGTAAATACAGTTGTTGCAATGTACATACACATCAGATGCTAGGACAACATAATCTATTTATAGATGTTGCCCGAACACGGGCGTACAAATGTAGAGTAAGTAAGTAAGTTGTTGTTGCATATGTCCCTATACTATTGGTAAAAAATTGGACTGAAATGCGATCAGTTGGAAATTTTAACTTATGGCGGTGCCAGGTTGGAAATTTCCAACACATGCAATGGGACGGTGTACAAATAGAATTTCGCAAACTTGAGTGTTTGGTATGGGGGGGGGGTACAGTTCGAAATTTAAAGGGAATAAGGAAAAGTTCAGATAATAAGTTCAACAATCGACCAAATATTTAACTTAATATCTGAGCATTTCCCACCAATTACACAAATCCTTCTGCACTTGTATTATCAAATCGTCGGTCTGTCGCCTGTCGCCTGTTTCCATTTCCTGAAACCCGGAAGAAGAATGCAGTGATATCTTATACATATGTTCTCCTAGAGCCTATATCTCCTCTCATATTCTCACACATAAGATTTACCTTTTGTCGAGACATGCGATCCATGTTGCTACCATTCTAGACATATGCGTCTTTATGAATATATACATCACGCTCCACATCTAGACGTGTATACAGAATCCGCTGCTTTTTGTGCGGCCAGCCTGGATGTTTGTGCGTCAGCATACGTGCTATTTGTTCTGCGATCATACGGTGCAAACTCAAGTCTGCTAGGTTCACCGACCAACGATGAAGACAAATCAACTAGACGTGGATAAGCATTTTCACAATCAACTCAGAGTTCAATACACTCTGCATCGTCGATCAAACCATGCAGTCACCTAAAAAGATTAAATGAACAACATAAGTGTTGCTGCCACCAATAAAGTCACGCAGTCTGTGTTGGTATTTTCAAGAAGTGTCCCGCGGTATAGGTATCTGACATTTCGATGGAGATATGCAGGTCGGGAAATACAAGTAACGCGCCCAATCAATGTCACTTTGCACGATGTTTTTGTGCGAGCCGATGGTAATCCGATCGCCGCACACAGTGAACATGTACACGGGGGGCTCATCCGATACTCGAGATATATGCCGATTTTCCGATAAATGCTTCGCCGCTCAATCGAGACTCTACGTTTCATTTCCGATCTTCAAAGTTTGTCTTCACCAATATTTGACGACAGCAGAGAAAACAAGAAAACCATAGTCAGAAATGGTAACGCGCTCAAGATCATATATTATATACGGTGAATATAATATACCCATGATTGTAATTATAGAATCTTTTTCATTTCTGTTATTTGTAATTGGCATAGCTTATCACAAACCAAAAATCAACATTATGGACATAATGTAAACGCCAATACACGAAATTGAAATTCTCAACTACACCTTTTACCGGGTTCGGCCTCGGGGTCGCACTACAGCTCGACCTCGGGGTCGCACTACAACTTTGAATATGTCCCAATAATTAACATTCTATAAATAGAACCCCATGCGCTGTGGAAGCGCCCAGGAGAAACAAGAATTTGTACATTAGTATACACGCGCGCGCGTAATAAGGTGATGTTTCAGGAAGCTAACGACACCCTATATATACGAGTCCTAGTCGTCCTGAACAAATTGGAGATCACAGTGAAAGCCTTGCATCTAGAAAGCGTCGTCATTTTGTGTGTGCATTTATCACTAAAACAGTGTCAACAAAAAGTTAATAAATAGAGTATGATAATGGGTGGATATGTATTCACCGATGTATCTTCGCGGATGTCTCATTGTTGCAGTATGTAAATTTTACGACAGCGTAATTGCTTTCGATATTTTGGTGTGAACAATGGCTGGACGACTCTTGAAGAGTTTATTGCGGGAATACAATGCATAACATAATGTTCAGGTGACTTTGCTGTACCGTAAAATGGGGTTACTTTGGACAGTGAGGTTACTTCGGACAGTATGAATCTCTAAGGGTACACACATCTAACGCTTTCTTATGACACATGATTTTATAGGTCCACTTGTGTTTTACTTGTCAGTCAACCCTGACCTTCATTTTAAATGCTGTTTGAACTCGAATACGTTCTAGATATTACCATGCAAGAACGATCTGTAACGCAGTTGAAAGTTTTTCTTGTTTTTTTTTAATGCACGTCAAAACGTGACGCCCTGATAATTGCAATAATTGAATGACATATTGAAACCAAATTATTGCCGATAAACATGGATGTTCAATTATTTGGTCTAAAATGAGACAAAAAATAAAACTCAACCTGTGGATTTTTCACATTGAAAACACCCTTTTATGGGCCCTTAAAATTCCTTTGGGGTGATTTCGGACACTAGCTCAGGGTAAGAATCTCCACCACGACCGCTAATATAGCCTATATATTATATTTCACTATAAATGAAATGTGTCAAGACTTGTAATTATGTCTAAAGAAGGTATATTTTATTATTCATAAAGCCAACATATCGATGTTGTGATATTTGTTTTAATTACCCCTTGGTGGTGTCCGAAATAACCCCGACAACTTCACACTGTGAACATAATAATTATGTCTTCGTTGGAATGTAGACTAAATGTCTTATTGCGAAGTATCCGGAGTGTATTCAATCCGATTAGTAGATGTTTGGTCCGCATTTAGAGGTTTTCTGGTGTGGTCAATGAGAATCTTTCAGTGATTAGCCGCATTTGTTGTAATGATTTGAAGGATAAGTAGTTTTAACGGAATTCTGAGTGATGCTTTCATGAAACCTTGAAGGCATTATGATTAATTAGTCTCCATAATCGGAGGTGAATGAAACCTCATTGGAAATTATTTCATAATGAATCTCGTAAAATGTAAATCATTCAGTGTTCAGCCGCCGTATATTGTCTTCTGACAGTCAATTGACGAATCTCATATTATTGACAGACAGCGGTAACTGACCAATCGAGTTACGGCAAACGAAGTTCAAGGCCAACCCCTTCCTAAACAAAAGAGTTTCCCGATGATGCATTTACGCTCGTTTTAAAACGTTGTTTAACACGATAATATAACTACTTTCCGATATTTTAAAGATGTCAAGGTGTGCATATGCATCTTGTAAAAATGATAGTCGTTACTTACAAAATTTGGAGCAAGATTTTAACTGTTTAATCAATAGTCACGTTGATATTTTGGCCATTTCGGAAGCCGAAAAATAACGATGTTTACGTTGTGTCACGAAAACTTCAATATCGACAGGACTACAAGGAATACAAATGTTTGTTCAAATTTAAGGTAGGTTAATATAGTTTATATATATTTCGGATTTTTAAATGATATAGTTTGCTAAAATAACTTTCGTTGCAAAGAGGGACAACAAAAGAGAACAATGATGCAAACAAATCACCACCGTTCATTTCGGTAAACAACGTCTCAAATAAATCCAACCTTCTACATTATTATACCGGGTTAAGTAATTATCGTTTCGATGCGGTATACAAGTGTCTTGTTCCAAACGATTCTACTCAACCTTTATCATAATGTATAATGTGTCAAGAAATCAGATTTGAAGGAGAAGTTCTCAGTTAATTTTGTAACCTAATGGAGCACTTCGACTTTAAACGATGTGTATTATAGACTCTACTGAGATTCGACTATATAAACCGGCATTGTTGAATGTAGAAAGTCTTTAATAGTGAATATATTCTATAATAGAAATTAGAGCAAAACATATTGTTATTAGTCGATGCTAGGATGCAGATAGTTGGTTGGAAGTACTAACAGTTTAAACAATATATATTTCTTCCCAAAGGCATTAAGTTTATCATTTTGTCATATTATGCAACAACTAAACTCTATTATTTCTCTAGTGTCGATTACTAATGCCTTCGCGGATCAAACGTGTGAAAAATCAAATGAAATGCAGCCTCGTTTCATGTGTGTTAATCCATTATAGGTTGTGACATCCATTAGTTTACAGCTTCACTAAGACCAATATATCACGGGTGCTTTCCCAGCGATTCGAAATGGCCATCGGCTTAATATTACGCTCAAAACCAAACACGATATACTTTAAGAACAGTTTGTTTTTGCTTCCTTTGTGTGACGTCACACCTATACATCAAAGAAATGAGCCGACGCATAACTCAGAAGAATGGTTGTCACTTTGTGGCAAAATCTGATTAGCACGTGCACCGATTTCAGACGTCGTTGAATTTCCTGTTATGATTGCTTTTGAGAAACTGACATGTCTGGTTGGGTAGGGCCAATACTTACTAAATACCGGCACGTGTGTTGAAAGTAATATTGACAGAGCGCTAATTTCCACTGTGTAGGAACTGTTACATCGGAAATCGTTCTATCGCCGGTTTGTGATGATTCTTGACTGATTTGTGACGTTTCCTAACTTCCTGGTGACCAGTCGAAATTATACATTTTCAAGACAGTTAAAACGCAATTTTGAGGCATCTAGGTGATAATTCGATTAGTTATTTTCAATCCCATAACAATCTGTGGCACCAATGACCGTGTTAATAACGAAACTTTCATTGTGCGAGTCATAACAACGATAAAACCTGTAAAAACCGCGAATTTTGATAATTGTTTGGGTTCTCTCCTGATCGAGTCGGTTCTCTCCCCATTTAATCGTTCTATACGGGTAAAACTATGGTTAATATTTGCCATGGTACATGGTTCAAACTGCCAATTTTGTGAAAGTATACAAAGATAAACACAACAAACTATGCATTAAGTTGAAATTTGCACCACTTGTCATTAATTTCGATGAATTACACTGCCTTTCTATGCTTATCCAATAAGCTGTGTCACGCCCATCAAAATTAACCAAAGTCGCCAGCTAGTTTGAAAAATAACGCGTTTTGCAGGCCCAACATATCCATGAGTCAATAGCCGGTTAACAATAGTGAAATTTCATAGCGCTAGACTTCGGAAAGCGTGAGCGTAGACGGGATATATAGAGTGATCTGTCTTGTATTTTATCAATTATATATTTTGGAACTTCTCTCTGTATGTATCTATTTGTGTTATAGACTCGAAAACTGCTCGACCGATCCGACTCAAATTTGGTGTGTAGGTCTACTTTGATCCGGGGAACAATATGGGTTGGTCCAATTTCACGTGCGACCGTGTCCTTTACCTTGACCTCGCTCAAATACGCTCATATAGGCATGTTTCTGGACCTCGACCGATCCCACTCAAATTTGGTAGCTGGTTCTACTTTGATCACGGGAACAATATGGGCGGGTCCAATTTCACTTGCGACCGTGTCCTTGACCTTGACCTCGCTAATATACGCTCATATAGGCATGTTTCTTGACCTCGACCGATCCGACTCAAATTTGGTATAATGTAGGCCTACTTTGATCCCGGGAACAATATGGGTGGGTCCAATTTCACGTGCGACGATGTCCTTGACTTTGACCATATTCGCTCATATAGGCATGTTTCCGGGCCGATCGAACAATAGTTTGTCCAGGCGGAGACGATCACAAATAAATCCCTAAATATCCCGGACGAAGAGGGTGTTAATTAATCTGCTAGTGTTGTCTATTTTCGTAGACGTATTTTACTCAACAAAAAGCCAAAAATTAGACGTTAAAAGTTCGTTGACACCCATAAAATGTTCTGATTACGCAGTTTATGAAGTTTATGTCGGGCATCCGCTTGCTGGATGCTGATTATCTAGGTTAAATTCTAGAATTCTAGAATATGCAGCTATTAAAGCATATACAAGCACGATAACCTTTCATTCAATCATATTTTAGATTGACTAGGGATCTCTTATTTTTTAATAGAAGATATAAAAAAGCAAAGAATCATACAGTTACAAATATTATTATATGGATGTTAAACCTTTGGTTACTAAATGCGCTGTAATGAGAATTGACTTGAATCCTATTGATTAATTTGTAGGAATGCTTAGCTATTAAGTTCAACAAGCAGTAACATATAAAAAAAAAAGAGAAAAGAATCATGCAGTTACGAATATTATTATATGGATGTTAATCCTTTGGTGACTAAATGTGCTGTAATGAGCAGCGACTGGAATCCTATTGCTTCATTTGTAGGAATGCTCAGCTATTAAATTCAACATGCAGTAACAGATTGTTTGAATTATTAGCTAAACATTCATACAAATGAATCATTAGAAATCGGTGTTATAAGATAAGAAATTTGTAGCTGTTGAACATTTTGACAAAGGTTGGGGATATATACCAATTAAGCACCCCTCCCCAAGTCCCTCACCACCCAATCACGTCATAACATATCAATGATTCAGTTGAACGTGATTCCATAAGTTATATTCATGTCTGGGCGACAAACATGTGTAAATGTCCCTCAGGCAGACTTCAGAGCAGGGTTGGGGCGATTACATGCCAATGTAATCGATTACAATTACTTTGATTTACATGATTATGATACTTTTTGATTACATCTGATTACAATTGTTAATTTCCACCCATTTTAATCGCATAGGAATAAATAATGAAATAATTAAAATGAACATATCAAATTTGATTGAATAAAGACATCACTGCATAACATGGAAACAATAAACGACCGAAACAATAGAAAGAAGCAAGCAATAAACATATAAACTTTTTCCATTTACATGTATTGGAAAGGTTTCATCATGAAGTTATGCACCAACTTATTGGGAATACATTATGTTTTATGTGTATTTATTTATGTTAATATATTTATAATTTTCTTACATGCATTCAAACTAACGCATAATATTTATGAAAATATCACCAGAAACAATTATAAATTATTTGCATGTTCTGTTAGATTCAATACCCAACACAATGAAGATAACACTAAGATTTATTTGATGACCATCCGTTGTTAATCCTGATGAGGATTAAATGAGGCTTAACTCCATGAGTGCAGTAAAATGACAAACCGGCTAATTAGGTCTACCGATGTACATCACACCTGCTTTGTTCAGTTAATTAGCCCTATTGTACCAGTGTGACTCTACAGCCATTGTCTGCAGCAGCCCCAATTCAATTTAATCCTAATTGAAGTCGGCTAGCCTATTTATTCATATTGGAACATTTCATTGTCTGTATCACAAGTTTATTGACATTCATGCTGTATTCAACAATTGTGTGTTATTATCTGTGTCAGAATGCCAGAATGTACATACACACTGTACCACTAACATAACACATGACAAAATTCTACTAACTTTCTAATATGTTGTTTGTATCTTTGTACACTCCAGTACCACAGGATGAGACTGTGAGCATCTAATAGCCATCCATATGGATATTTTAGTAAAAGTAATCAAAAAGTAATCAAAATGTAATCATGATTACAGGTAAATTTGAAAGTAATCGATTACGATTACGAGTACTTGTAATCAAGAAATGTCATGATTACTGATTACAGACGATTACTCCAAATCTTGTAATCGATTACTTTGATTACGATTACTGATTACGATTACCCCAACCCTGCTTCAGAGGAGGAAATATGATGGCGCTGGCATTGAAATATTGTCACACCTGGATCATTCAATAATGCCCAGATTAAGTAAATGATTATAACATATCATATTCTCCTGAGAGTAGATTATATTACTATTGGTCATTTATATAGGCGGGCATGATTATGATACTATACTCATCGGGACTTTCAATATTTTATTTCTGCCTATTAATGTCACTTAATCTTCCGTATTAGGTATTCATTGTGTTATTTCTTAATATACCTGTTCTATTATGCAAATACATAAGCTACAGTCATTATCTGGTTTAAAATGTCAGATACACAAGACGATTTTCGGACCAAAGTGCAGAAATCGTTCAAATAAATATCATGTACAGAACCGGCACAGCCGTGATTGGTTTGAAATAGAACCGTAACACGCACCCGTGTTGATTACAGGGCCACAGCTCCCAATTATCAACCCCTATCGGGAAACTTTCTCAGCTATTTTACAGAAGAATAACACGGGTATACTTTATAGTCAGTGTTCGTCTTCAGAATGCGTTTCATATTTTATACGCCACGAAAAACAAAGAAATTGCGTCCACGTGGCTTGATTTTCAGTGATAACATGTTGATATTTACGCGTTAACTCGCTAATACCGAGTTAATTGTGGTCTAGAGTTCAGGTTTCGATAACACGGCACTTCTGCAGCCTCTGTTCGTTCAGGAAAGTATAATATATTCAAGATATCTATAATTATGCGTGATTTTGTCACAAAAATGATTATTTTCAATCATCAGGAACCGTAACAAATCAGGCAAGAACCATTACAATACCGGCGATAGAACGACTTCCGATGTAACAGTTCCTACACAATGCTAATTTCACTACGTATATACATTGGCTCCTACATAGTATCCTTTACAAATACCTTTTCTCGCTTCATAATCATTGCTACTAGTAGCACCGACGAGCGTTACCGTGCGAATTTCACTCACACCGAAGAAAAAGAAATCACTTAGGAGTTTGGACGAAATTATTTCGCATAATTTTTGTCTGGAACATTAGTAATTTTTATTGTGTGCAGACGTATCTATCTCGGAAGTTCGGAACATGAATTGAGTCAGTCCGAAATCATATCAAAACATTACATTATTTCCCTCCTTTGTAATAGTATTGTTTTATTTTTTTTATTTTATGCCAAACCGATTCTGGAAATTATATAGCAACATTCACTCACTCTATCTCATGAGCCACCACTGTCGCCAGCGCTTGTAAGAGTTAGCGACAGTAACTAGGAAGTAATTACGTAGGCGTGGTTAAATCGGGAATTAGATTTCGAGCTGAGCCGAATGTAGGCTAATATATTACAATGGCTATGGAACATGGATGTGGCTATAATGTCTCCATGGATGGGCGGGATGACCACCTTGAAATTTCCTACTTCTGCACCCACTTAACCTGAAGTAAATCCAAGGTTCGCGAAAATCCAATTGGGCGCCTCCTTCTTACGTTGAAATTATCCAAATATTGGACATTTCCAATCATGCACTCCCTAAGGATTGGAAAATTTCCAACTTATAGCAATTTCAGACCAAATTTTGACTAAAATGTAGAAAAAATAGGCTAAAAACAAGAAACTCTCACTAATTATTGCTTGGAAAATCAATCAATGAAATTAATTTAAACCTATATGTGGTATAACACTTCCAACAAATGTGTGAGACATTAAATTTCCGTCTGTTGATTTTTTTTTTTACCAAACCTCCCCCTCTATCGCCTGGTCCCTGATTGGGAATTAAACAAAGTTCTGAGATGTAGACTAATAATACCCACAGATAACATAGAACATACCAGTGTGCTATATATGCGAGAATACATTTACCCGGTACACCGAGATGTGGTCTTATTCGACACCTGAAGATTCACGATGTATATACACACAAGTTCAAATAATGTTTATAACGAACCAAATCCGGACGCTTTGGGTCGTATATAGACTATATCTGATTTTGTGACGTCACCAATTATTACGCCCTGCGGGTGTATAATCAGCTGCTGATTCTTTGTATTCAATGGGCGCATGGAGGTTTTATTTATAGAAATGGGGATTTTTGTGACACATTAAAAGTTGTAGTGCGATCCCGAGACCGAGTCCGGTAAATGGTGCAGTTGGGAATTTCAATTTCGTTTATTGTCGTTTACATTATTATTTCATGCAGCGGGCGTCTCTCGAGACATGCTTGATTGACCCATGGTTTGTTATTCGCATGCCAAGAAGTGCGAGCCGATTAATTCTAACGGGAATTCGCGCGTTAACCATTAGCGCGCTGCGCGTTATGTGTTCCTACTGTTCATTAACCTGCTTTGTTGCATTGTTATTTGAACATCTTTCGTTTATTTTCACGTGACATAAATCGGAATGCTATCTACTATTACATGTATACTGCACGGGGATTTGTCGATTGTATAAGAAATTTAATTCGAACATGAATCCTACGAGGTGTTTGTTTATATCGGTGTTTAACATGTTACTTAATATCGTTTAGTGAACTTTTTCATTTTGTTATACGCGACAAATATCAGTATGTTATATTCTAATGGGATGGTAGTTATTAACCAATTCCCACGTTACTCCTTCGTGCTGTTTGTGAATATTGACTTTTTATTTCTTTGTATGCTGAATATATCGGAGGTATGAATAGAGATGTTATTAAGAAAAGTTCCAACACTAACCCTTCACATTGGTTGTTTAACATGCAATGTGTCCTAATTATAAACATAATTTTTATTTATGTGTACCGAGGATATATCAGAATGCTATATGAATTGAAGAATGTTCAGAAATTCCCCCCTTCATGTGACCATATTTTAATTGATCCTCATGTGGGAGGGGGCATATTATAATTACTCCTCATTGGACCATATTTTAATTGACCCTCATGGGACTATATTATATTTCACATCAGTGGGACCGTAGTTTAATCAACACTGATGACACTATTTTAATTAACTCTCATAATGGGACCGTTTATTTATTCTAATTAAGTCACGTTACCATATTTTAATTGACCTTAATGTGACCATATATCAATTAACTCCCCATGGGTCCATATTTTGATTAACCCTCATGGGACGATATTTTAATTAACAATCAAGGTACAATTTTAATTAACCATCATTGGACCATATTTTTTATTAAACCTCATTGGACCATCTATTAATTAACCCTCATGTGACCATATATTATTTAACCATGATGTAACCATATTTTAATTTACCCTCATCGGACCATATTCTAATCAACCCTCTCTGAGTGTGACCAGATTTTAATTTACCCTCATGGAACCATACATGTATTTTAATTAATCCTTAAGAAGTCATAGATGCATTACCTGATGCCATTCTTTGATCAGCATTACGCCCTCCTAGGGTGTATATTGGCAAGTATATCTGACCCTGTCACAGGAGGTGGTGGACTAAATGTGATTAAAACATACTCGGTATTTGCGTAATTGGATACTAAGTGTGATTAGAAACGTGCTCGTACTTGAACCATGTTACGAAGATCGCAAAAATTTGCCTGATTATTATTCTACATGCTATTTCATGTGCTACTCAGACCACTATATATATTTAAAATGAAATTAGAAAAAAATATCACATAAAATCAACTACATAGGCGTTACCCATATACAGATTTTTCACAATCACCACATTAAAGTTGTTATATTGTATATTATAATAATATGATCTTGAGGGCGTTACCATTTCTGACTATGGTTTTCTTGTATATTAGTCGGGTGTGGTCACCTATATATCTACCAGCTAAAACCCAGTTTGATCGGGTTTGATTATAGATGGGAGCACACGTTTTATTGTGTCAGCTATGCATGACGAGGCTAGTTTGTAAGAATATAAGATATATTCAAACGGGTGATGGGACGCCAGTTTTTTTAGCATCTGCCTAATTTTATCCTTTTTTTTATACCTTGTTTTTGTGTGATTGATAGCTCCCCCATTGAAAACGAT
Organism: Siphonodentalium dalli; assembly: GCA_032622095.1. Classification (NCBI taxonomy): domain Eukaryota; kingdom Metazoa; phylum Mollusca; class Scaphopoda; order Gadilida; family Siphonodentaliidae; genus Siphonodentalium; species Siphonodentalium dalli. Next base: position 65,369,751 of record CP136068.1, read on the forward strand.
TCATTGCGCGACTATGTTAAGAAAATTAAGTGTATCCAGATGGCCCTGGGCTTTTATTATTTTTGGTGGTCTTAAGCGCGTCTGTTAATACTTGCAAAGTTAAATGTTCTTCAATACCTGCGGTCTGCGTGATGCTTATATAGGTTAAGAACTGGTCCATCATTAAGAAGGTGTTTTAAATCGCGATCGTCCATTGACCTGTATGAGAATAAATTAAGATACAGGAAATATAGGTATTATATGAGGGGGGGGGGGCCTTTTTTAGGTGTTTAAAATTAACTTATTATTTATATATGTAAATCGTGTATATTTGGAGACATCTGCTAGTGATATTATAGATATCTCCTAATGAATCAACAGATATCTGCTAGTGATTTAGAGATATCTCCATATTAATATATATATATATATATATATATCTTTATTTCCTCCATTCACGGAGAGTTATGAATAATATAAATTGACAAAAGGAAATTCAAGTAATACAAGAACAGTAAACATATATACAGTGGACATAACAACAAAGAGTAGTCGCTAGGAGTTCAGCAAGCATACCCACACACGCATACACCATGTATATATTGATACGAACAGACACCCATCGTACATACTCGCACGCCATCATACATGCAAATCCCACTCCAATACATGCATGCACACATACATATCCATACTCACACACAGACAGATATTCATACACGCATAAAACATACATGCAATACATATACATGTGCTCATATGCCACGGTGCTATATATATTTATATATATATATATATATATATATATATATATATATATATATATATATATATATATAGTAGAAATGAACAGTCCATGGCTTGAACAGACTGTCCAGTCCATAGGCCCTTCATGCCTCTTGCACTCTTCAACAGACATTGACCAACAACGAGCCACCATGGGTCAAAATATGCTTTTTTCACATTTTCCTCATGCTACCCAAACTTATTTTGTGCATTTTTCGGATTAGTTCCTGTGATGTTCATCAGTCTAGCCTTCTTAATCTATGTTCAATTTAACTTATTCTTCCTTTGTTTGGGAAACAGTTATGTCAATAGTATTAAAATTGGTAAAAAGTTGCCAGATAATCGTTTGACGTTTGAGCTGTGACGTATTTCATAATCGTGAACGTATTTTGTTCCCCGCTGATTCAGCTAAATACGTCGGTTTCAACTCCGTTTATCAGAAACTAATCGGATATTGTCATAATATGTATGCCTTTCTGTGATCCATAGCATACCATATATTGGATGCTTGTGTTATTGTGGACCTGTGGCGTACGTAGCGCGAATACAGGGCAAAAACTTACCCTCCCCAAAACAATATTTAGTGACGTGTTTGACAAATAGTCAGATTTCTTACGTCTTATCAGATTATTTGCTTGCTAGAAGCTATTTAAAAATAGATTTGTATGCTACTAGGTCTTTTTTCAGGATAGACTAGTCTTGTCACCATTCTTGAATTTTGGTGTGTCGGCCTAAAAGTGTGTTAAAATAATTTAAAGAGTGTTTCGTTTTTACCAAAAAATAATTACATTTGGCGTATTCTGAATTTCTGATCAGTGCGATTTGAAATGTTGTCACAAAAACGGCTAGGTATGAAGCTCAAACATAAATTTGAAAATTTGGATATGATCAGTGAGTTCTTACTGGCTACAGTTACGATCAAAATTTAACATTGAACCCTATGGAGATTCTTGTATTTTTTTTATAAATTAATGTACGATTATATACGAATTGAAATTTCGCAAAAATACTATTTATGAAACTCAGGCACAGTTTGGGAGAAAAAAAATTAACATTGAACCCTGTGGAGAATATTTCGTTGTTTTACTCGAACGTTGATAGTAATACCACGAAACGGCCCAAACTTATAAATAATCATCTCCATGATATCATGAGTCTAATTGTGTGGTTTAAGGATGTCACATGTGGGGCCTTTCGAATCAGGGATGCATAGAGGATGAGAGGGACACAACAAAAGATGAACAGTATGTTTAGCGCCAATTTCCACCAGATTGATACATATTTTTCCGGATACGAGGAATCTAATCGGGTGGTTTAGATACGCCAAATTGGTGCCGTTTGGGGGCCCTAAATTTTATACGAATTTTTATACTCGCCAATTTTCACCAATTATATATATATGGATTTCCATAATGAGTCTAAGTGTGTGGTTTAATGATGACAAAGGTGGCGCGTTTCAGTCTGAAATAGGGATGGGAGGGTCAACAAAACTGATATAAAAAAATGTTTAGTGCCGATTACCATCAAATTCATACACGTCCTTCTCAAATGATACGAGGAGTCAAATCGTGTGTGTTAAAAACGTATAATGAACTAGCAAAACTGATTCATAGAAGACAGCATTAAACGTATATTTATCATTTTATTTAAGATATACACATATTCTTGCAAACTGGGAGACCTCGAACCGTCAGAGGATTGCATATTAGAATGGATCATATATATTATAACACATTCAATATAGTTTCCATAAATGTTTTTACAATAAACCACTCAAAATCTCGCTTTGTGTCGGGCACATGTAGCTGATATACATGCATAACAACATTTCTTTTAAACTGCGAATATTTCGTCAGTATATAGCGCCATGAACAGAGGAGCACCTGGACATTTCTTTAAAACATCTGTATCTTCATGGAGATATGTTAGCAAGGTGTCCTCAAAATCTTAATCTTACCCACTAGATTGATTGATACATCTCTATATGTAAAACCTAATTGTCGTCTTTTATTTTATAAATGTGTTTATGATGTTCATGTTTCATGTCATAATGTCTGACGTATACGCAGTTGTAAATGAATAAATCGTCTTTTTTTTGTGTGAAACGGATTAATCGCGATAAACAAAATGACAATCGACAAGGTGAGCCACTACCTATATTCCATGTTTAAGAATCAGGTTTTGTGATGCTATTTTGATATACAATTTATGAGAATACGTGTAACACTTTGAGCAATTTAAGAGTATCCACTATTCCCACCAAATATCCACAGCATGCAGATGGTTTCACATCACTTTAACCTGGACAAAGCCGGGTAACCCTGCTAGTCATTATATAAAGTCGTTTCGTCATTATATAAAGTCGTCTCGACATTATGTGAGATCGTCTCGTCATGATATAAAGTCGTTTCGCCATTATCTGAGGTCGTCTCGTCATGATATAAAGTCACCACTATGTGAGGTCGTTTCACCAATATGCGAGGTCGTTTTACCAATATGCGAGGTCGTTTTGTCTTTATATGAAGTGGTTTCACCATTATGCGAGGTCGTCTCGTCATTATATAAAGTCGTTTCGCCATTATATGAGGTCATCTGGTCATGATATAAAGTGGTTTCACCATTATGTGAGGTCATCTGGTCATGATATAAAGTGGTTTCATCATTATGTGAGGTCGTCTCGTCATGATATAAAGTTTCACCATTATGCGAGGTCGTTTTGTCTTTATATGAAGTGGTTTCACCATTATGTGAGGTCGTCTCGTCATGATATAAAGTCGTTTCGCCATTATATGAGGTCGTCTGGTCATGATATAAAGTGGTTTCACCATAATGTGAGGTCGTCTGGTCATTATATAAAGTTGTTTCACCATAATGTGAGGTCGTCTCGTCATTATATAAAGTGGTTACACCATTATGTGAGGTCGTGTCGTCATGATATAAAGTGGTTTCACCATTATGTGAGATCTGTCGTCATTATATAAAGTGGTTTCACCATAATGTGAGGTCGTGTCGTCATGATATAAAGTCGTTTCGCCATTATGTGAGGTCGTGTCGTCATTATATAAAGTGGTTACGACTTTATATCATGACGAGACGACCTCACATAATGGTGAAACGACTTTATATAATGACGAGACGACCTCACATAATGGTGAAACGACTTTATATAATTACGAGACGACCTCACATAATGGTGAAACCACTTTATATCATGACGACACGACCTCACATAATGGTGAAACCACTTTATATCATGACGACACGACCTCACATAATGGTGTAACCACTTTATATCATGACGACACGACCTCACATAATGGTGAAACCACTTTATATAATGACGAGACGACCTCACATAATGGCGTAACACCACATAAGGCAGCCGAGGCGTTCCATACCATATGAATACATTTCCACACCATATGACGACAATTGATAATCATATAAAGATGAATGGACACCATATAAAGGTGGAACTAATTCATACAATGACGTATGCATATCATATAGAGAACATATGTCATCATATTAATGGTGAACGGACACCATATACAAGTAAGACACACCATATAAAGGTGAATGGACACCATGCATATAACGGTGGAACTAATTCATACAATGACGTATGCATATCATATAGAGAACATATGTCATCATCTTAATGGTGAACGGACACTATATACAGGTAAGACACACCATAGAAGGGTGAATGGGCAATATATAAAGATGAATGCACGCCATATAAAGAACAGTTCTCATCAGATGGACACCTTACAAAGTCATAAATGATCTGCACACCACATAAAGGTGAATGGACACCATATAAAGGTAGAAAGACATCATAGAAGGGATGACACAAAAACGCTGGATGCATGTGTGATGACGATGATGATGGAGTATAGTTTATAAGTATATTTGTCACATTACAACTCGTTATGATCTACAATTGGCTTCAACACTAGTCAGTTGATAACATGTACAGTGGTCAGACGAGATTGTATTGTCTTCATATAATAGCACGTGCATGGTGACCGTTTAGTGATATTACTATCAAAGTTCAAGTAATACAACAAACTATTTTTCGTAGATCCAATGTTAAATTTTGATGGCAACTTTAGTCAGTGAGAATAATCTGACCACATCAGAATTTTTCCAAACTGTGCGTGAGTTTCATAAATATTATTTTGGAGAAATTTCAATTCACATGTTATCATACACAAAAGACGCCGAATACGAGAATCTCCATAGGGTTCACTGTTAAATTTTTATCGCAACTGTAGCCAGCAAGTAAGAACCCACTGACCACATCCACATTTTCAAACATGTCTAAGGTTGACACTTAGCAGTTCTCATAATATTTCAAATCGCACTGATGACCATTCGCCAAATGGCACCATCTCTCATTTTCGATAGAACAAAACGCTCTTTAAATTATTTTGACCCCGTTTTAGGCCGACCCTCCAAAATTTAAGATTCTTAACTGGTTTTCGGTATTCACTCCCTATGTTAACTGGCATTCAGTATTCACCCCCCCCACATTCACGGTTATTCCGGATTCAGGGGAGGGGTGACATCCTCAATAATATGTTACCCTTAAGCTTCTTTTTTTTTCGCAAACGAAGATATTGATTCTATAGTTCATCACGTTTCCAATGTGCTGAATTATTACTCATTATTTTTTTCGCATCTTCTGTTACACTCTGCCTTGAAGTTTGGTATGACTGGTGCGCTCTGGTAGAGATTGGTATCACCAATTGAACGCACCCTTGAAATGCATTCGGGAATTTCGGGCTGACCGGAACAAACACCAATTTCCTTATCGTGAATTCGAACATGATCTGCTTCAATAACCAGATATCGAGCCATCGATTATATTCAAATTCTACTTCTGTAACACCAGAATTAAGTGTGCATCGGGCACCCCCCACCGTGGCTCAGTCGACAAGAGCCATAGCCCACTTGCTAGAGGGGTAATATCGCAAGAGGTATACTCGACCTTCACCTCAGAATTGGCAGTCAACTAATTAACGGGTCTCTTTCGGGTGGTTTCTTGAACACAAAAGTGGGTGGAACATCTTGATATAATGTCAAATTGCACTTGCGGTGTGGCTGGAGTCGATTTGAGATTATAGATGCGCGTCTCCAGGTCAAGGGACGAGTATAGCTCGTGCGACCTTACCCCTCTACCAGCGCACTAGATCCTCATGCAGGTTGCAAGGCACAGTCCAGCCCCTTCGCCACGCTGGTCTGACAACAAGCTACAAGACAAAGTTCAGTCCCCAGAGGCGTTATTTCGCTAAAATCCGATTCAGATTCTGGATTCAGATTACAGATTGGTCCCCGTACGACTTGGTTCGGCAAAAGAACAGACCACAAATTGGCAGAATCAGTAAACGAACAGACCGTAATCTCAATTTCGTGGTAATCCGATTGGGATTCGGATTCCGATTACGGACTCAAAATGTTCGTAATGTAAACAAACCGAGATTTCGCCACCTCAGAGTTTAAAAACACAATAAAACATAAGAATCCGTCTCTTGTGTACAAATTATTGCAGAATATAAACGATCTATATCAAAGAATTTTAAATGCGGAGACAAATTTGTTTTATTGAATGTAAACTGGGAGAATATTACTGAAATTAGCCAAATAATAACGCCATTGATAGTAACGCTGGGGGTCCGTGGGGGAGCACTTCGGTTGATGGCGAAGCAATTGCAAATCATTGTTGATTGTCACTTTCATATGTCCATTTCATAATTCCATTCTTAAAATACCGCCCGAACGCATGTCGATTTCGAATTCGGCGGATACGTCACCATTGACCGAATTCATATGAACCTGCATGGATATATGTCTTCTGCTGTGTTCGTTATTATAATGTTTCTTCTTATATGGTATCGATGGATTATCAGATACACGTATGTACTATCATCTAGTCTTAAAGTTATTGCAATTTCATGTTTAACATGTTTTGTTTCGTTAAATGCAGTCGTTTTGCACAATAGTCTCTGTATAGACAACAGACACATGTTCTAGCGACGTGGCTAGAAGTTTCCTCAATTTTCCGGCCAACTGCACAACCCCCCCCCCCCCCATTGAACCAAACATCAATCTTACAGGTTCACAGAATTCAATTTGCTCCCCTTGGAAATATCCAAACTGACAAACACTAAGATTGGAAAATTACCAATTTTACTGGTTGAAAAAAATCAAACAATGAGAACAATGCCAACCTATATATGGTGTCAAATTAATGTCCAACTAATGTTATGTCATGCATGACATTTCCGACTGCTGGAATGTACCAAAGTTTAGTTTAGATATATTTATTTCAAATATATGTCAAATTTAGATAACACATGATATATAACACATACATTTGTTTATACATACAAAGGAATTGGGGGACAAGTACTGACTCACTTAAGGGTACCCCCTCTCCCATATGTTATTACACTGAAAAAATAAATAATTAGTAATGGCAAAGCAACATGACTACCAAAACAAGTTGAACATATATACAGATCACTGGACACCCCCTCTCCCGAGCGAGTCATAAGTTTGTATATGTATTTATTTAAAATCGGGTTTGTTTGTTGCGTTTGTTGGCTTGTACGTATCATTATTTGAAACAGTTAGTCAAAAATAATCCTGATTTTCCTCACGTATGAATGACTGCACAGCTTAGCAAATTGTACCAAAGTTCGGGGTGGGAGTCGAGACACCCAATCAACCCCTGTCCCTGTCCCTGTCCCTGTTCAACTGACAAGTTTCGTGTGTTCTTCACAACATCTTCGGAATTTGATTCAGGAGGCCTAGAGCTGAACAATAGTTTGGCCAGACGCTGTATATACTGGATACTGTCCAGATGGAGGCGATCACAAAAAAAATCCCTAACTAGCCCGAACGAAGTCGAGTACATCAGCTAGTTTAATATATATTTTGGACATTTGTCTGTCTGTTTGTCTGTTAGCTATGGCCGGGAAAACTGCCGGACAGATTTGACGAAATTTGATACCTAGGGGAAATTATTTCCAGGGAGTATTTTGGACGGGTCAAATCTTGATCCCGACTTGACTTTGACATTCAAAAAGATCAATTCAAGGTCAAATCTGGTAAAACGGAAGTATTTCAACGAAATTTCATACCTACTGTTACTTTTGTCCCAGGAGTGTTTCTGGTGGGTCAAATCATGACCCTGACCTGATCTTGACATTCAAAATTGTCAATTCAAGGTGAACTCGGGTAAAGCCGGGCGGATCGATTTCGACGGGTACTTTTGTCGTGACTTTTGTCCGGGGAGTGTTTTGGACGGGTCAAGTCGTGACCCCGACATGACCTTCACCTTTAAAATAGTCAATTCAAGGTTAAATCGCGCATTTCTCCGAAAATCAGAGGGGAACATCCTGGACGAAGTCGGGTCCACCAGCTACTATTATATATTTCTAGATTTAGTTACAAACTAAATACCTGTATATTGTACAAAGAAATGTTTGACAAATATATCTGTATCAATATTACCATACGGGTCATTAAAATAGATACGACGAAACAAATTTTGAAGGGTGCATGTATCCGGTAAATTTTTATATTTCAAATGATGACAGGAATGCGGAAAGTTGAAGTACCTACGTAATACTGGCTATCAGCATGAAGAGATATACATGTATATAAAAACCAAAATAGAAGCTGACTGCTGGCGACAATGTTTTCCAAAAAAATTCAAAGCATTCGATAGCTCCCATCTAGTTGTCAGCCCGAAGATCAATATGAAGTTTGGTGACTATCAGATGAGGGATATGTCTGTACAGTTGCTAAACAATTCAGTCATGCAAAAGAGGATCAAAGAGTAAGATACCAAATTTCTGCCTGTGGTAATGTTTTTTAACGAAATTCGGGAAAATTAGATTACTCTCACCCTGGTTATCCAGAAGATCATTGTGGAATCTGGTGACGATCGGACAAGGGATGTCGTCTGTAGGATCAACCAAATTATTTAGCCATAAAAATAGTAAAATTGAAGATCACCGCTGGCAGTGATGTCTTCACACTGACAGTTTGAGAACAAAATATGGCTCACATCTAGCGGTGACCCAAAATATCCACATGAGAAAAAGTTCTCCAATAAAAGCTGACTGCAGGGTGCGCCAATTGATTCAAATTCGAAATTTAGCAGGGTGTACTGCTTGTGGCCATGTTTTCCCCGCAAATTTGATAGACTGATGGACAAAACCACTGAATCCGTTGAATCAATATACATGTATACATGGATTAATTTATATGCATTGTTATACACAGTACTGGTATATAAAGGTACTGTAAATAACTATATTACTAGTATACACAAAATAAACCATATATCATGACTATGGGTTATAATATCCGAACATGACAGCTGAGAACTTGGTGTGAATTAAAGAGTGGTGGTTTCTCAAGCATATCTAACCCTCCACGTTAGAAACATGCCATTAAATGTCATAAGTATAATCTAGCTTGAGGACAGAAGCGATCCATAAAACACCCCTTAATTCAACCAGGTCCTCGCGCGATGTATGGCCGATCACATGATGATCTAGGGGGATTATAATTGTTGTATAAAAACAGCACTGCAAGTAAATATAAAATAAAATAGTGCTACATCTTATTACAGATTATTGCCATATATAATCAGTGATTATACAGACAGTCTGACAAAATAAAGTTTCAGTGACACTCTATCCGAAGAGGGGAATAATTTCATCTGTTACATTCAATGGAGCAACTATGAATCTGGAAAGGTGAAATTTCTAAGTAATACTAGATATCGACATGACGCGATAACATATAACGTAAATGCAATATGGCCGCTGGCGACCATTTTTTCCTATGAAATTAAAAAAATATTTGATAGCCCTCATCTGATAGATCAATATCAAGATAAATATGAAGTTTGGTGATGATCGGATGAGTGAAGTGGACTGTGGTCTGTGCTAAACGGTTTAGTAATGCTTAAAAAGATTCTTGCCTTAATATTTTTATGTTCACTTTATAAACTTCACTGAGTCATCTTTGTCATGTATTGAGTTTGATATATTTTGTTAACAGTTTATAAATCATGTATGTCTCATGTTTGTTATTTTAATTTATGTGTTTATTATCATTAAATAAAGTTGCATTCCTTAAAAAGATTCTTACCTCAATGTTTTTATGTATGTCTCGTGTTCGTTATTATATTATATACACTTTATAGTGTGTTTTCAGAACGAAAAAAAAAAATGAATAAAATCAACAAATTTGTAAATTTAAAAACAATTCCAACGTTGTTGTATTCCATGTCCCAGCCCGGACATATACACCAAAATTTCAATAATATTCATTGAGAAACAACGGACCAAACGCTATATAACACCCGTATACATCTTTTATTCCGAGTCGGACTCGGGTACATGTTATAGTAGGTACCGAATTGACACATGTCGACTGGGCGAGTTGGCCCTGGGGCGATTAGGCCGATTAGGGCACCTTCTATAATTTACCGTATGTATCCGTTTACGCGTAGTTTACTTTAGAAAGTTCCGCAATTAATACCGCAAATAGAGCGACCATATTTGACAGAGAATGCCTCTGTTATTGATTATCAAGTTGCTATACATTAAAAACGACAAATTCACATGCTCGTTCAAGCGCAGTAGTCTATTTTCCCCATGTTAAAGGACAACCACAAATACCAAATAACGCTAACCTACTGCCGAATGTTTTACACGACAACTGTTAACATATTTGGGCTGAATTCATCTGACGCGGTATTATTCCTCAAAATAAACAACAAAACCATCGTTACTTGGAAATGTAGTTTGGGCTAACATTTACATAAATCCTCCACATCATTTATCCGACACACACGTCAGATGAAAAACAGACATGAAGTAAACGGCCAAATTGGCCGAAATGATATTTGTTTATTATATATATAATCCTACTCTTTTTGCATGCAATAAACCCATTCTATAAATTGTGATATGCAATGTTCGTTTAATAACATGAAATAGTGCCATGTGTACCAAAAATGTATTATTGTTGCTCAAACGTGAACTTTGACTTTCGGTTTGGCGTCTGTTTACATTCCACACGCTATGTCTCAAAATACTATGGCTAAACCAATATTTTTCCAACAAAATCTAATGAACGAAGAGTTTGGAAAGGTTATTTCATCAAATTTACGCCATTGAATACGTCAGAGTCTTTATTTGTCCGGGATGTTAAGTTTCACGTCCCATTTGCTGATTTAAGTGTGTTTTATCAAGTTTTGGATCATGTAATAAATAGAAACTCGCCCAGTAAATTGGGTCTGGACCTCACCAAAGGCTGGGTCCAGACCTAATTTCCTTGACTCGTTTTGTAAATTCCGCTATAAACTGTGGGCGAGTTGTATGTCATATTATATTCAAAAGGGTTACAATTCATTCTGGCTTTATCGACCCAAATTCCAAATTAATATGCATGCATGTACAGTTAGGTTTTCTCAAATTCTCAGAATAATGTGCACCGGAATGAGTCTTTCTTCGTGTGATGTTTAGATACAATGAGTTACGAAACCAACCTAATGATCCATGCATTTGTGGGATGTTTGTATCTAATAATACCAAGAAACAACATAATGTTGCATGGCTGTTAATATTTGTTGAATTTATTACCTAAACATCACAAGATCCCAACAAATAAATCAACATATATGAGAATCAAGGAAATACTCAGAGGCTAGTAGATATAAAAGATAAAGGGAACATTGTCACAATGCATCGATAATATTCGTAGCCAACTTTTCATAACCTTTCACAAGTGTAGCGAGCTTTAAATGTCGCCAACGATCACACACTCGTAGCTAGCTCGCTGTCGTTTTGTCAACAGTTCAGGTTGAGCAAGGCCAGGCATTAAATAGTTGAAGCTTTGAGTTCTTATGATACACACAAATTGGCCATTAAAGTCATCAGAGTTGCCCCATGAAGGTGGATTAAAAGAACTTTAGTACGTATAAACTGTGGAAATCTGTAAATTTGCTAGTATTTATTTCTCCTGCTCGAAACAGCGAAATGGAAATGAAAGTGTCACATGATGACACTGTAGCTCAACTTGGAAAGGGAAAATTTCATGTGCTACAGGCAATGGAGCGATTAGTAATGCGGAAAGTTGAAAGGTCTAAGTGATACTAGATTATCAACATGAAGAGATATATATAAAGTCAAATCCAAGATGGTTGATGATGGCTATTTTTTCCAATGAAATTCAAAAACATTTGATAGCTTCCATCCAGTAGATCAATATCAAGATTAATATGAAGTTTGGTGATGAGGGAAGTGGACTGAAGGGTGTGCCAAAGGATTTAGACATGCAAAGAGTAAAATCAAAGATGGGTGCCGGCGGACAAGTTTTGTGGCCGAATGACCCAAAAATGACTCGTTCCCATCTACATGTCAATATTAACATTAATGACAAATTTCATGATGATCCGACCAAATGTACGACCTGTACGTAGCCCGTGCCAAATTATTTAATCATTGAAAGAGTAAAATTCAAGATGGCTACCGGTGGCCATGTTTTATGACCGAATGACCCCAAAATGACTCGTTCCCATCTACATGTCAATATTAATTTCCACGACAAATTTCACGATGATCAGACGAACACTCCGGCCTGTAGTCCAAGATGGCCGCTGGCAGCCATGTTTTTTTTTGCCTAATGACCCAAAAATGACTCGTTCCCATCTACATGTCAATGTCAACAGCCATGACAAATTTCATAATGATCTGACCAAAGGTACGACATGTAGCCCGTGCCAAAGGATTTAGTCATGCAAAGAGTAAAATCCAAGATGGCTACCGGCGGCCATGTTTTATGGACGAATGACCCCAAAATGACTCGTTTCCATCTACATGTCAATATTAACTTCCACAACAAATTTCACGATGATCAGACGAACACTGCGGCCAGTAGTCCAACATGACCGCTGGCAGCCATGTTTGTTTGCTGAATGACCCCTCAAATGACTCGTTCCTATCTACATGTCAATATTAAGATCCATGACAAATTCCACGATGATCAGACGAACAGTACGACCTGTAGCCCGTGCTAATGGATTTTGAATTTTGAAATCCAAGATGGCCGCTGGCGGCCATGTTTTTTTTCCGAATGACCCCAAAATGGTCATGGCCGGGGTTCGAATACCACCCAATCCCCAAAAAATATTTGCAATGTCTCAAAAATTAAATTCGCTTCTAAAAATAGGCGCCTTCTGTGTTGTATAGTCCCAAACATGTTCAAAGAGCAATGCTCGACATGTTTCGGAGTCGTAAATATAACATGCTACTGTGCTATATCTATGACCCCAAAATGATCCGTCCCCATCTACATGCCAATGTCAACAACTATGAGAAATTTCACAATGATCCGACCAAAGGTACGACCTTTAACCTGTATTGTTGACGCCTCACACACGCACACACGCGGACGACAGATATACCAAGCAATGGCAATAGCTCAAACTTTACAAAGTAAAGTTGAGCTAATAACTAGTTCTATGTGAGAGTATATAAAGCTAGCTATTCGAATTTGATCGTCGGCTCCCCAATAATTGTGACATTTTTTTGAAAAAACTGGCTACGAATATGATTGACGACTTGTGAAATCCAAGGGTTAAATTCTCCTTTCGTTTTAGGGGATCCACACGGATATGTTCCTGGTATAAAATGACAGTAACATCTCTATCGTTTGAAGTATATAACAGACACCATGTCGGGAATGGTATGTATGTACCGGGCAATTTATCAGAGGACAACCATCAATTTACGCGCAGTTTAAATCAATGTATAACGCCGGTCCGATCTAACATAGATGTCCAATGAGGGGGGTAATTTGGGGGCAATAACGACATGATTGCTGTCTGTGTTCTGGTCGGTCCTTTGTTTACCAGAGTTTTCCATCAGTTCATCGAATAAGGATAGCGAAGATGGGACTTAAACCGTAACCGCGTGAGATGATGATGATGATGATGATGATGATGATGATGATGATGATGATGATGCTGATGATAATGGTGGTAGTGATGGTGATGATGGTGATGATGCGACTGATGGCGATGATGGTGGTGATGATAGTGATTATGATGGTGACGATAATAATGGCGATAATGGTAACGATGAACATGGTGGTGGCGGTGGTGGTGGTAGTGATAATGATAATGATGATAATGATGATGATGATGATGATGGTGATGATGGTGATGATTATAATGATGATGGCGATGATCGATGATTAAAGGTTGTGGTAGTGGTGATAGTGAAGATGATGATGATGATGATGATAATTATGATAATGCTGATGATGATGAAGATGATGATGAAGATGATAATATAATGGTGGTGGTGGTGGTGGTCACGGTTGTGGTGGTAGTGATGATGATGAGTGATGATGCTGCTGCTGATGGTGATGATGGTGGTGGTGGTGTGGTGATGATTGTGATGATGATGATTATGATGATGATGATAATGCTGATGATGATGGTGATGATGGTGAAGATGATAATGGTGGTGGTGGTGGTTGTGACGGTAGTGATGATGATGATCATAGTGACGATGATGATGGTGGTGGTGGTGGTGGTGGTAGTGGTGACGATGATAATGCTGACGATGATGATGATGGCGATGATGATGAAGATGATACTGGTGGATGATAATGACGATGATGATGATGATGGTGATGATGCGGCTGATGGCGATGATGATGATGGTGGTGGTGGTGGTAGTGATGATGATAATAATGATGTTAGCGATAATGATAATGATAACGATGATAATGGTGTTAGTGTAAACATATTTTTATTTCCAAACCAAATCATTGACATAATACACAGATGACATAGATAGATAGATAGATACTTTATTGCGCAATCGCTATACGGATACAGGATATGGCAAAGAAAGAAAAAAAAAAATATATATACATAAACATGCAAATAAAATATATGACTAGAATATTTGTGCTGAGTGATTACAGTGTTATTGTCGTAATATTTCGGCTTCAATTAAATATTTACTCAGAGCTCTGCTCAGTTGTTTATCATTAGATTTGAATATTTCTTGAAGCTTTTCGCGCTCGTCTAACACATCGTAATTTGATATCACATTCTTCGCGTAACTGCTAAAGACTTGCCTAGGGTTGTGGTACTTCGGGCAGTGTAATAAAAAGTGAGACTCATCTTCGATAGGTTTATCTTTAGCGGGCATATTATGACTACATTGTTTGCAAGTTCGTTCCTCTACGGGGATTGGATTAGGTTTCACATGTCTGCCTATTTCTATTTCTAGCTTGTGTGAGCTTGTAACAAGTTTCGATATTGGACGTCTCTCATTTCGAGATAACGTTGTTAAATAAGAAGCCCTTGTTTCAAAATCTGTTTTGATTTTTCCCATAAATTCTAATTTACTATTTTCTGCACATGCACCTTTTATATCAAGGTGCCTCCATGCTTGTCGGAAATGGTCTTTTAATCGGGATTGAAATTTCTCCCCAAAAGTATCTATGTTGACTGATTTTGGTGATTCCCACACGTACCCAAATCCATATTTATATAAGTTATTTTTAATACACTGTAACCACTCATTATTTGCATCACAAGAAATCAATTTTAAACATTTATACACCAATCGTTTATCACACAAAGTGTTAGCTCGAAGCCAATAGACTATCATGTTCCTTAATACATTGATATAGATCGGAAATCTACCCATTTCGGCTAGTACAGCCATATTAGATGTGTTTCTAAATAATCCCAAAATTCGTTTACAAAATTGTGTGTGGAATTTTTCGATGGGATTTTCCTTGCGACTTTCTGAATAGTCACCCCATATTTCAGATCCATAAGTCAATATCGGTTTTACACAAGAATCAAAAAGTTTGCACGTGACATCAATGGGTGCCGAGTCGTCACATGTTCTTTGTAGTGAAAAATGAGCTCTCGATGCTCTAATCTTTAAATCGTTTAATGCATGTGAGAAAGTGCCAGACGCCGCTAGTTTCAACCCAAGATATGTATATTGTTGTGTCGTTTCCAACGTATAAGTACCAATTTGAAAAGGATTGTGTTTTAGTTTTTTTCCACTTTTGTTAAAAATCAATATTTTGGTCTTATTTTTGTTCACAGTTAGTTTCCACCGCGTACAAAAAAAATGTTCAGTTGAGTCAACATTGTTTGCAAGCCGTCTTGTGACTCCGAAGTTAATACGAGATCGTCAGCGTACATTAAACACGGTACTTTAAAATTATCTATGCAAGGTGCATGCATGTCGTCGGCCATTAGTTCTTCTGCTAGACCATCTACGAAAATATTGAATAATAAAGGGCTAAGGTTATTTCCTTGCATTAAGCCGATTTGGCTGTTTATGGGTGCAGTAAGAGAATTTCCATTGATTTTTAACCTTGAAGAATAACTGGTTATTATTTCTTTCAAGCACATATAGATGTTTCCCCCAATTCCTAGATTTAATAGTTTATATAATAATCCTTCTCGCCAGACACTGTCGAATGCCTTTTTGAAGTCCACAAAGCATGTGTATAATTTTTTTCCATCATTTATACGTTTTTCAATTAAACATTTTAAAATAAATAAATTGTCTGTGGTCCTGTAATTCTTTCTGAAGCCACACTGATATTCGGAAGGAACCTCCATTTCGTTTAAGTATTCGTCTAGACGCACAAGAAGAATGCTGGCATACATTTTCCCAAGAACACTAGTTAATGTCAGACCCCGCATCTGGTCCGGGGAATTTGCATTATTACATTTTGGAATAGCAACAATTATGCCTTCAGTCCATTTGCTAGGTATATGTCCCTTACTGAGCACTAAATTAAAAAGACGTGTTAACAGTGGGAGAGTATATATTTTAGAAGCTTTCAGCATTTCTGCTTTAATGTTGTCAGGGCCGGCCGATTTTCCGATTTTTAAATTACGCAATGATTTTTCAACTTCTTCTTTAGATATGTCATAATCAAGGTGATTATTGGAGGAGATATTTTGTTCCATGTCAGATACCTGGCCATGGATGTTATCAGAGAAAGGGTCACCGGTGTCGTCCGTTGTCTGTCCGAGATTTTTAAAGTGTTCGTAGAGTTCATTGGGGCTAACTGATTGCGACATTTTATTTGAATTAGAGGACTCGCGATCCAATTGTTTAACTAGCGACCAGTATTCCTTCGGCTTATTGTTTTGCATGTGTACCAGTTGCCCATATATATTACTCCGATAATCACCACGTTTCCTTTTTATGAGTTTTTTATATTGACGCTTTAGCGAAAAATAATTTCCCCGGACGACTGGATCATAGTGCTGAGCATTAAGTTCCCGTGCACAAAGCTTCAACTGTTGTTTCATCTCATAACATGCGCAATCGAACCACGGTTTATGTTTGACACGAATCTTAGTCATGCAGCTTTGTTTCCGCAATTTGAACGAACGAGAAGCGGCAACATGAAATATAGCATTCACTTTACATTGCATTATTTCTGGATTTGAGATTTCTGAACACATTAGTTCCTGTATATTGTTTTGAATATCAATATGTTGAAATGCATCTTGAAAAGTTTTCTTTGATGCGTCACTCCAAATGAAGCTTTCTGGTAATTGTGTGAGTTCGATTGTGACGCTTTGATCTACTGTTGCTAGAGTAGTATTAACATTTAATGTGTACCAGCACTGACAGTGATCTGAATGTATCGTTAAAGGCTCCACGTGGAAGTGTGAGAGTGTTTCGTAAAGGGGATCACTGTATATCACATAATCAACAACCGATGACCCGTTTGGCTGGAATGATGTGAACTTTCCTGTAATGTCACCTGTCGTTCTGCCATTGGCGATTCGCATATCCGAGTCAATACATATATCAATTAAAGCCCTCCCCCTGCTGTTTATTGTTTTATCAACATTACACCGTTTATTTATGGGATGTCTGTTCTCCTCGTTCCGAGGATAATCTGCCAGTCCCCCTGTCCTGCCATTAGTATCCCCTTGTATAAGTAATTGCCCAATCTGGGAGTACCGTTTTATTTCACGGGCCAAGATATCAAATGTTTCTTCTGGATTCTTTTGTTGAGTTAGACAGCTCTCTGGGCTGCAATAAATTGTTCCCAGAATTACATCGGATGGCGTATTGAAGAAATCTTTACTTAATTTGAGCCAGATAATGTTTTCACTAGCTGATTGCAATAGTTTAACACCCTGAATAATATTTGTTCTGCAGTAAATAACAATACCACCTCGTTTATTTTGTTGTCTAAATTTGGAAAATACTGTATATCCAGGGATATTGCAAACTGATTGTTTATCATATAACCAGGTTTCTAAATATGCACTTATGTCAAATTTGAGAATATGCTGGGCAATAAACTGGTCATCTAAAAATTTGTTTTCCTCCAGTGCTATCTTTCCAACCATGTATATTCCAGAATGATATTTTAAGGTTTCTAAGTTTTGTTACGGTCAAAGACATTGTAAGCGTTTGTATAATATAAGAAAAAATGTACATATACAACATGTAAATATACAACATATAAGAGTTAATTTTGGATATGAGGATCAGACAACAAGCCCGAGGGCTTATATGAAGTCTTCTCCTCCTTGGCGACATGTCCCTTCCTCAATAAGTGAGGGGGAGGGTATCGATCAGACGGGAAGGGAATGAAATAATGGTTTAGGAGGAGTAGAGATATATAACTACATTTGAGTTAGGGATGGAAAAAGGAAGAATAAAGTGTTAGGAATAGCATGATGTAGGGAGAGAGAGGGAGAGAGAGAGAGAGAGAGAGGGAGAGAGAGAGAGAGAGAGAGAGAGAGAGAGAGAGAGAGAGAGAGAGAGAGAGAGAGAGAGAGAGAGAGAGAGAGAGAGAGAGAGAGAGAGAGAGAGAGATAGAGAGAGATAGAGAGCAATAGAGAGAGAGGGCAAGAGGGTGAGAGAGCAGAAGACGTGGGGACAGATGAATCGTGAAATGATGACAGCGGTGGGGAATAATTGAGTTGTTGCGTGGTTACAATTATGCTCGTCTATAGTAAGTTGCATGCGTCAGAAGCCATGGGAGGGGGTCAATCACGTTGGCTGTTAACTGGTTCCATTCGTCAAAAAGTAATCAATTGAACAGACACACACGGCTACGAGTGTTCATAATCAAAGTATGTCGTGGAATATCTATATTTCGTGAGAACAAGTACGTATTCAGCAGCACTAACCCGAAACAGGACAATTCCCATTTCAAGGGTGTTCACTGTGAATTTCGGAGCATCCCTCATGTGGAATCGTTTCATGTATGTGCAGACTAATAGCAAGTAAGTAATATACAAAGGAATCGTTATCGGAAGGCATTTAGTGCTACATATATTCTGGGGAATATCTTGCTGCCGCATAACGCGACCGGAATCCAAAGCAATTTGTTACTCGTTCAAATCATGGGAATCTTTTTGTTTTCATAATATATGTCTGTACTGCATTAAATATTTGTCTGTTTTCACGAAGACTAAGCTCCCTTGATCCCCGTAATAGAGTATTCTCAGATAGGACAACATTGGGTAGTGAATCATATAGTTCCCGTCTGGCCTCTTGATAAAATGTACACTCAAAGAGATAGTGGTAAGTTGTCTCGAGTTCCCCACATAAACAGAAGGGGAATTGTTTTACATGATTGTCTGTCAGGTCAGAACTCAGGTGGCTGCAGTTCAGTCTTAACCGGGTATGAAGGATATGAGATTTACGGCTTTTACTATGATAAAAATACGCAGGTAGACGTATATTGTCAGTGTTGAGTTTCTTTTTGAAATCTTCGATTGTTCTGGTGCCCTTTGTAGTTTCCGGCAGTTTGTTCCATTCAGTAATTGCAGATGGTAAGAAAGATTCCATATAATAGTCATAGTTAATATTCGAGGGTAGTCTTATATGTTCAAATCTGAAGTTGTATCTGGAATTATTTGCCTGGATTGGTCGTACATAATTTCTTAAAATTGATGGAGCAGTTCCACGTATCATTTAAAAAAATTGACATAGCTTGTGTTTTCTACGACGTGAGGAGAGGAGTTCCCAGCCAGTTTCTGATAAAAGACGCTCGTTACTCGTACTGATGGTTGCACCTGTTACTATTCGGGCCATTTCGTACTGAACCTTTTCAATGTCACCACTAAGATAATTAGGGCAGTTATCCCAAACAGGGGGGGGGGGGGCATATTCAAGTATTGGTCGGACAAATGTGTAATGCATTTTTTCAAGCGTTACTCTGCTTAGCCTGTATCTATGTTTACGTACTAAGTTTACTCGACTCCACACTTTATCAAGCATAGATTTGATGTGGATTCCCCATGAGCCCATGTTGTCGAAAGTAAGTCCCAGGTGTTTATGGCTGTCAACCTCAACAATTGTCGCGGTTCCCATGGTCAGCGGTGGGTGGTATACTGGTGTTTCTTTCCTGGATATTAAGAGAGCTTCAGTTTTTAGGGGATTGAATTTTACAAGCCATTCTGATGCCCAACACATGAGAGTGTCGAGGTCATCGTTGATTAGTTTTGCGGCCATAGTGGGGTCTTCGATAGTGAGAAATAGAGAGGTATCATCTGCAAATAGACGAATGTTGCACTGTATATTTTCGGTTATATCATTAATATAAATTAAAAACAGAAGAGGGCCTAATACTGAGCCTTGTGGGACACCGGCTGTTACATCTTGTAATTCCGAATGTGTGCCGTTTATGACAACTTGTTGTTGCCTACAATCAAGATACGATTTCATTAAGTTATACAAGTTTCCTCTTATACCCATTTTCGTCAGTTTGTTCAAGAGGCCACGGTGCCAGACTTTATCGAATGCTTTACTTATGTCGCAGAATATACATCGGACCTCTTTTCCGTCGTCTAGTGATCGACATATATTGTCATATATTTCGGTAAGTTGGAAAACTGTAGAGTCATTGCGCATGAAACCAGCTTGGTAAAAGGATAGGAGTTTGTTTTTATCAAGAAATTCCCATAGATATTTATAAATGCATTTTTCATAGACCTTTGAGACGCAGCTTAGTAATGAAATTGGTCTATAATTTGATACAAGACTGGGATCACCGCTCTTGAATATAGGTGTAACATGGGAACGCTTCCACTGAGGTGGGTAGTAGCTGTTTTCGGTAAATATTTTAAAATAGTATTCCAGAGGTTCACAGAGCGAGGAGGCGCAATTTTTCAAAACTCTCGGACTTATTCCGTCGGGCCCACTTGACTTAGATATTTTGAGACCTTTTAATGGTGTTGGTTGTGTTGTTAGTGATGATGATATGGAATCATATTAGGGCCACTTGCTAATGGCGCTTTCGGCGCGCGTCGAAAGCGACAAAAAGTGCGCCATTAGTAACGCGCCGAAAGCGCCGAAAGCGACAAAAAGTGCGACATTACGGCGCACATTTTTTCGCTTTCGGCGCGTTACTAATGGCGCACTTTTTGTGAAAGCGCCATTGCCCTAATAGGATTCCATATGATGATGATGATGATGATGGTGATGATGATGACGACGACGATAATGATGATGATGATGACGATGATGATGAAGGTGATGATGCTGCTGATATGGCGACGATGATGCTGATCTGGTGGTGGTAGTGGTGATGATCGATGAAGATGGTGATAGTAAACGATGATGCTACAATGATGTACATACATGTACATACCTGTTTTCCTCTATTTATCTCGTGTACACCAACTCCATTTATATTTCTCGTGCAATGGGTCAGAGAATAAAGCATACAAAAGAGTCCTATTTTAATTAGAACTGCATGGTTTGTCAGTTGTAATCTTACAGGGAGTCGGTTGTTTCTATGTACAGTGGCCTATTTTCACTGTGAAATTAGCGTTCTATGTGGGTATATTCCTCAACGTCCAATGAAACTGGGTGCTCAGTGGTATGGTTTAGCGGGTTCACTGGTATAGCGCCTGCAACGACGATCGTGCATGAACAAATTACCGAAATCTCAACAGTCACTGATCGTCTTATTGTCATATACTTCTCCGAAGTGAGATGCATTCATCATTTCAGCACCTGATACGTGCTTCGATTGATTTTTCGTTTATTGCTGCAGTAATTATCACCTGGCATCCAGGGAGGCCATTCGCGTGGGAATAAGGTAGGTGTTAATATATCTGACGCATTCTTACTACGAAATGGCGACACAATAGATGTGGTCAGCACATGATCATGACGATACACAAACACATATATAACTCTTTGGATAAATTGATAGAAACAACAAAAGTATAGCTGCAAGGCCCCCAATGCGTTCATATGTGAATAGAAAGTTATTGAAACAAAATCGCTGATCAAATAATATTAGTAGGCCTATCATTTAATTATTTCTCCATAGTACAATGGTAATGCATATAGAAATATATAAACAAACAAGGTCACAATGACGACGGTTGTGATAACTTTAAGGGTCAGATGAACCAGGAGAGCAACTCACTTTTTCATGAATAATGTGTATGAATCTACAAAGGTTGCATATGGTACTTGGCTTTCTATTTGAGAGAAGAATGGACAGCTTCCGACGATTGGGATTCCAGTATGTTTGTTTTATGTATAGTTTCCGTTCATGAGATAGAGAGGGACACTCAAGTATAAATTGATACTCGTCACCGACAATATTTGTTTCACATAAAGTGCACGTTCTCTCAGATAACGGTGTTTTATTCCAACGCCCAACTTCCATTGGTAAAACGCGATTGGCTGTTATAAATCGAGCTAGAGTAACTATATTAGTATCCGATCCATGAAAAATATATGATTCTTCACAAAAAATGTATTGCCTTTACAAGACGATGTCATCGATTAATGCCAGTTCTGAACGAATTGATCCCTCATTTTATTTTTCAAATCCTTTATAAGTCGTTTATCGTCGATTCCGTGATTCTGAATGCCCCAAATAAAAGACATGTCAGCTTCATTTAGAATTTGTTTTAACGATTTAAACCATGGGGACTCAAATGATGTTTCATAAAGCAAGTTTATAAACTTTTCCACTCAGCTGATTTTCTAATTTTTTGACAAGCTTATTCCAGAATTTCATTATTTTTAAGTTGATATAAATATTCAGTGGATACCTCCCAAGCTCCCCATATACCATATAAGGTGTTGATGTTTTTAATCCCAAAATCATTTTGTAAAATTTCAGATCTCTTCCCTCGATGATAGAATAACAACATGACACCGTCTCAGTATTATATCACCTAAAACATATCTTCTTCTCCAGGATCTGCTTCTCCAGGTGTCAAAATGTTACTAATTATTTGTGAACAGTATCAAAAGTAAAGCTTTCTTTTGTTGTTATGTGTACCCATGCCATAGTATGGTACACATAGTGTCGACGTCCGGATTGACCACTCGTCGTTTGCCTGTCCGTCCGTCTGTCTGGCTGTCTGTCCATAGACACTTTACGCATAATGCGGTAACTCAAACATGTTCTATCCGATCGGAATCAAATGTTGTATATGGGTTTCTCAGGACAAAATACAGATCGAGTTCAAATATGGGTTTGATCCGAGTTTTTTGTTTACAGAGTTATGGCCCTTTTACGACTTAGAATTCACGCATGCTGCCATAACTCAAACATTTTCTGATTGGAACCAAATTTGCTATGTGGGTTTCTCAGCCCAAAATACCGATCGAGTTCGAATATGGGTTTGATCCGATTTATTTTAAAGGAGTTATGACCCTTTTTCAAAACAAAAAAAATTAAAACAAAATATATATATATAATTTTTTTAGATTGAACTCCTTGCTCAATTTAACAAAACAATTATTAAAAAATTTTTTTTTTACTTTTATAATAATAAACAAAAATTTAATTACAAAAAAAAAAAAAATTGTCATTGACACTTTCATTTGTTTAAATTTTATACCATTAATTAGGTGTGATGTCCTATTTTGAATATATGAAGATTTTATTGCAATAGTTGCATGTAATATATAGACAGAACACAACGCGCATCTTAATCAAGATATATTTCGCGAGTTGTGTTCTGTATTTATTCTACACCGTTCAGTCAGATAAGTTTAATCCATGAATGTCACCTTCATTGTTACTATAGCTACCTTTATTGTGATTTAAGTCTGACAAATAACCAGTAATTATGGGGGGATCACCGGAGCGGATGATCAACGTAATGTACGTCATCTTTCTTGGCGACAACGTCAACAAGAATAGTTCCGGCTTGTATTCCACTAGAGGTATACACCAATATGTATTCAATGGCTGGGATTCCGTTGAATACATGTGACTCGCGTCAATGGGTGTGAAATAAAATGATATAAATAAATTACCATGTGAACATCCAATATCCAGAGTATATGAGAGTAGGTTTAATAGATGTCATTCCAAGTGAAATATGTTATTAATTGAGTGATGACATATGGTTCAGAGATCTAGGGGTGGTTAGATGAAGGTAAAGTTAAACAACTGCTCACTGGCTGGCAAATTGTTTATCCTATCTGTCAAATTGATTCATGGCAGTATGAGACTCTTGTTTCTCCTATTCTTGAAATTTCATTACATGGTGTGATAAGGGACCCCTCACCTGTATAAGTGTCTTCTATATTCCATTGATCTGCTTCGAAAATAATTAACCCTTTCCAAGGTTCCCATATGCACATGCTATAATGTACATGGACTCTTCCTCGTATCTCTTATCTATGGTTATATTAGCACGCTATTCACTATCGATTTGGGTTTTGACTTATTATACTTTCTTTATATGAACTATGGTAATCTATTTTGATTCAAGGGTCAAAGGGGCCAGCATCCTCATCATATTATGTCTGTTTTACATTATATAGATAACACTTTTGTATTGTATTGTATAAACTACATATATTTTTTGAAAACCACACACCCCTGTTATGAAACACTTAATCTTGCATGTACCTAACAATATAAGCATTCCTTATGACACAGGTCAGATATGATCTTATCTGTCCATGCTTGATAAACAGATAACAACTGAGGAGAATAGGGCTAGTAATTTAAGTATTATTTAAATATGAGATGGAATCCCATACATGTATGTTGTTCTAAGAAGTCTGGCTTGTCAACAAATTATAATTTCTCTTTAGACGTGAATTAATTTTGAATATCTGGCATGTCAAAAGTGGCAGAGATAGGGTTTGATCACTTTTGCTTCCAATGAGATAACTTAAACTCCTAAACATATCCTCCGAAATCACTAAACCATTGGATCTCACAGTGAGAGGTCTTTGGTGAATACTGAGGGACAGAGTTATGAAATTTAAAACTACTCCTCCCCAGTACTCTAGTAGCTGAGGGCGTTTTGTATGCACTGTTATGTCCAGAGCAAAACTCTTCACGAATCCACTAATTGAAGGTACACGAACAATATTTGGTTGGTGACACATTTCCCATTGAGGGCGAAATGGGTCAAATGGCCACGCCCCTTTTTGCGCGAAGTACTACCACCCGCCGTGACTATATCTCCAGAACCGTTGGACATAGGGGGTCGTGTGACCACTCAAAATGTGCAGAATGGCCACATTATGGGGGGTCAGTAATACATTTTCATATTCAAAAGTCAATGGTTTTTAAGATAATTGCCAAAAACAAAAAAACATCCATTTTTAAGGGCCCAATTTTGGGGTTCAGCACTTTTATCTCAAAGCTGAGCCCCCAATTCAAATTTTATTGATCTATATCCATCGGTGTCACATATAGGTATAATTTCTGTACCATTATTGGATGAGATTGACCTCCAAGGAGCTCTTGACCCTGAAAATAAGGTTTTTGGATGGAATATATTGGTCGTAGAATGGAAAACAGACATTTTCCCAATAACAAAGATGTTGAGGAAATCATCAATTATACGGTATTTGATCAGTAACCTAAAACTCCTACAAAAAGGTTACCTGGTGATATAATTTGAATGTAGTTCATCTTTTGTTATCTAGATTTCATGGCCTTTGATGTGAGATGGCTGCCAAAATGGTTATAAATGGAATGACATATATCACATTAGCAATATACTTGTAAATGAGTTCAATGTGTTATTTTCTTTAAACTTATGGGAGAACAGGGTGTTTTTATGGTATTCTAATGTTGAATTGAATTATACTCAGCCCACAAGTAGGTTTAGTAAATGTTGAGTTACTACAATTTGATCAATCAGTATGATTCAGTAGTCGAGCAGGTTGTGTCTTTATCAGTCCCACATCAATTTTGATTGGCTGCATCACCATTTTGTATAAAGGTTCTACAATTTCCCTAACATGTACATTATTCTAGAACAAATAATGGCTAGCCTGGAGTGAGTTAGAAGAAAAATACAAGCATCAGTTGATATGCAGATATAAATACATACAAATCTACATTCTGCATGTAGCCATGCTATGCAATCCTCCCTTATGTTTCAACTTATCAAGGAAAAATGATCACATTACCAATGTCTATGATAGTCAGATGTTTTTGTAGATTTTGTAGATTTGTGGATGTTGTAGATTTTGTAGATTTGTGGATGTTGTAATGCAATATATATCTCCATTATAGTTGCACAAATTTATTTTTCATTTCGTCCCTTTAAATTGACTTTTATTATTTATGTATGTATATGTGCCACTCCAAAAATGTCAGTAAAAGTACTGTAAACCGTTTGGTTTGATGTTATATGCACAGGAGATATATATATATACTTTACATGTCAAATATTGTGAACCCTGCAGGTACGTTTATGTGTGTCAGTCGCCTTATGTGTGTGATGTACATGCAGTAACTACATGTATATTCTAGTGAAATTTATGGTCTGCACTCTGCAGTATTTCAAAAACATGCTATGGCCATGCCTACATATACATATGTACACTGATTCAAACACAATGATTGTCAGGTTATAATCTATGTTTGAGGAAAGTTACTATGTATTTTTCATTTGTGTTGCATTTGTCAATATTAATGGGTCCCAGGAGTCCAGATGTTACTAGTGCAGAGCCCATTTAATTTTCATGAAACTGGTGGACTTCATGTCTATACTCCTAAATAAACATGACTCTGAGTCTTATCATACCAAGACGGTATTGTGTAGGTTTTACTAGAATTATATTTAGAAAAGACTCAACCATTATTTTTCCACTGCCCTTATCACAATATATTCTTTGGCAGTATTCATCCCAAGTTTAGTGGTGATGCTAATACATTTGGTATGATATTTAGGTAGAGCAAAGCGATCTGAACGAATCGAGGATAAGCCACAATGTGTAGAAAACATTAAAAAACATGTATATTGTGAAATATTTTAATAATGGGTGCTGGTTTTTACAAACTGGACATAATTGAGATGACTATTCCTGTTGTTTACCAAACATCAGCGTACACAATAAAATTTTGAAGTATATATGTTCTTGAATGTTGCATACAGACACTGACTTTTGCACAAATTGCTCGGGTTAGCCAAACAATGCAAAAATAACCAACTTTAGGTAAAATGATGGTACTTGACAGAATTGCTTTGACCTACAAACATATCAATCCAGCAGTACCCATCAGCATAATATAAAATTAGCAGGACCACTTAACCTGAGGTGGTATTGAAAATGAAAATATCTTTAAAATGGTAAGTTATGAGGGCTATTAGCTATTATGAAGAATTATGTTAGTGAAATTATAGACCCTCATCTTCTCCAACCTGCAAGTGATGCAACTATCATGGCCAATCAAAACTAATGTTGGACTGACAAAGGCTCATTCTACTATTGATTGAATAGTGATCATTCCATCATTTCCTAAAACTTTTTGTGAGATGAGGTGTCCTTTTGTAAGAATTGATTACTTCTGAAATATATACTGGTATATATGGTGATCTCCCATCTGATTACAACATGTTTTTACTATGCCCAGGTGCAATACCCATTTTAGGATCGCAACATGTGGCTGCTGCATGAAGTAAACAGCTGGTTATTCCATTTAGTAAAAGTGTTTAGCATGTTTCATATCTTGGTCACTTAAATCAGATCAGCTGTTAAATGTTGATAACAAATTTTGAAAACCTGTTTTGTTCAATCTGTACATTTCTGTTGATTAGAGCACAATTGTTACCTGATTTTTGGTAAAGCACACCAGTTTCCAAGGCATGTTCAGTCATGAAGAGCTCACGTTGTGTGTCGGGATCAACACATCCTCAGCAGCAATTTCCAGCTAATCCCATTGTGTGTGGTCAATTGAATTGTGCTCTTAAGTCGATCAGAGAATTCGGATAGTTCTTTAACAAGACAGTCAATGACTGTGGGGTCGCTCACCAGACTGCAAAGACTGATAAGACTGGGACTCTGGAGACCAAAACAGTCAGCACATTTCATAATCACTTTAAAAGAAGTAGATTTAAACAGGATATGTGGCTAGAGAGACTTCAAGTATGTAGCTTGGTAAAAAACCACCTTGAAATTGCCAACTGTACACTACTGATCACCCCCTCCTCCAGCTCAACAAGTCCCCTCCCGACCGGGATCCAGACTCCCAAGTCTTAGGTTGGAATTTCACAACCGACACCTCAAACTTTCTCAATTGTTGGAAATTTCCAATCTCACAAGCGCCTTTTTCTAAAACCATTTAAACATGTTTGAAGCCCAATTATCCATGGACCCAAAACACAATACATGTATGTCAGACCAATCAGTCAGGTGGTTCCAAGGTAGATGTTTTAATGAATTTGGTTTTTCTATGATTTTATTGGACACAAAAGTGTTAACTCCCCATAGACTGCCATTTCTTGACAGGTTGACCTCATTTTAACAAATCTGTATCTCAGTCACTAAAGGATCTTCCTGATTCCTCCATACTATATGTAAGCTAAATAGTCCAAAATCCCTTGAGAAGACATTTTAAGAATTACTATAGAGACATATAGTTATGTCCCTGGTCCCACCCTATTTAACCGGGTGACCCCATCTGAATAAATTTGAATCCCAGACACCAAAGAACCCTTCATACATATCATAAATATCAGTCAAATAGACCTGATGGTCCTTGTGAAGGAAGCATATTAAGAGGGAAACTGTCCTTCGCTTGGCCCCTATTTGACCAGGTGACCCCATTAAAAAAATCTGAATTGCAGTCAACGAAGAACATTCCATTCTATATAAGCCAACTAGTTCTTGCAAACATATTTTAAGAATTACTATGTAGTGAAATAGTTAAGTCTCTTGCTCTGCCCTTATTTGACTTTGTGATCCCATTTTCACAAATCTGATAAGGATAAAAATTAAGTTCCCCAGTTGAAGTTGGTGATATTCACCCATTGGGCACCTCATTTATGAATTTTATCTTCTGCAAATTAGGGGATATAGAAACTTCCTAGAAGGGAAATTTAACTAACAACAATGTAAATTTGATACTATAGATACTTCCCAGAAGATGAGGCCTAAGCAGAATGAGGTCGCCAGAGGGTGAATTTGGTGATGCTAGCCTGCTGTGCCGGATAGCATCACAAAAAGCGTGTCTGTTCCTACATTGTGTATGCCTGGCCTCAAGCAACACAATGTATTATACAACAAGCCTTGAAATAGTGTGATAGTGTGTCTGTCATTTGCAGAGTGAGGTCCCCAGAGGGTGAATTTAGTGACGCTAAATTCACCCTCTGGGGACCTCATTCTGATAAAGTCCTCAACTGCTATGGAAGACCTAGAATAAAATTGAATTTCCCCAGTTGAAGTTGGTGATGTTCACCCATTGGGCCCCTCAATTATGAATTTTATCTTCTGCAAATTAGGGGATATAGAAACTTCCTAGAAGGGAAATTTAACTAACAACAATGTAAATTTGATACTATAGATACTTCCCAGAAGATGAGGCCTAAGCAGAATGAGGTCCCCAAATGGTGAATTTGGTGATGCTAGCCTTGAATCAAGCTTTGAAATAGTCTGTCTGTTATTTGCAGAATGAGGTACCCAGAGGGTGAATTTAGTGAGGCTATCCTGCACAGCGGGCTAGTATCACTAAATTCACCCTCTGGGGACCTCATTCTGATAAGGCCCTCAACTGCTATGGAAGACCTAGAATAAGATTGAAGTTCCCCAGTTGAAATTGGTGATGTTCACCCATTGGGCACCTCAATCATGAATTTTATCTTCTGCAAATTAAGGGATACAGAAACTTCCTAGAAGGGAAATTTAACTAACAACAATGTAAATTTGATACTATAGATACTTCCCAGAAGATGAGGCCTAAGCAGAATGAGATCTTGAGACTCTAGATACTTCCCAGAAGATGAGGCCTAAGTGGAATAAGGTTCTCAGAGGGTGTATTTGGTTATGCTAGCCTGCTGTGTAGGATAGCGTCACTAAATTCACCCTCTGGGAACCTCATTCTCCAAATGCCAGGCACTCTGAGAAAATGAAATTAATCTGATTTTAATGACCACTGAGTGATAATGTAAACAACAAGGGTGCTTCATTGATAACACCATTAATCTCATTTAAATTATGGATGACATGAATACACTCCCTGGGGACTCTGCCTAAGGCTGCAGAAGCTATCTTTATCTCTCTATCTGCCTTGCCATGTGTCTATCAGTTCATAGGAGAGTTGCCTTGTAATGGGAATTTAAAAAAAAAAAAACTTTATTTACCTGTGAGTTAGGATATGAGATAGGGTGGAATGCTGTTGGTTGGGGGCAGGGTGGGGTTCTGGGTCATGTGGGGGGGGGGTGATATTTTTTTTGTATGTTAAATTGATCAAGGAGTTCCTGAATTTTTTATTATTTTTTGGGGAATTATGGAACTATTTGACCCAGTGACCCCATTTGAACAAATCTGAACCCCAGTCATTCAATGACCCCACATACCAAATATAAACTAAATCGGCATAATGGTTGTTGACAAGAAGTCATTATAAGAATTACCAAGGAGGAATATAGTTATGGGCCTGGTTTCGCAACTGTTTGACACAGTGACCTCATTTGAACAAATCTGAATGACAGGTACCTAGGGAACATCCACACCAAATATGATCAAAATGCAAAAATGTAATTTTTTGGTTTTTAGAGTTATGTCCCTGGCTCTGTCCCTATTTGACCCAGTGACCCAATTTGAACAAATCTGATTCCCAGTCACCCAAGGTCCCTCGGTAGCAAATATAAGCTAAATCGGCCCAATATATTTTTAGAAGAAGTCATTGTAAGAATCACTATGAGTTATGGCCCTGGTTTCTCAACTAATTGACCGGGTGACCTCATTTGAACAAATCTGAACACCAGTCACCCAAGGACTCTCCATACCAAATATTAGCTAAATTGGCACAATGGTTATGGACAAGAAGTTGTTGTAAGAATTACTGTGGAGGAATAGAGTTATGGCCCTGGTTTCGCAACTATTTGACCCAGTGACCTCATTTGAACAAATCTGAATGAGAGTCACCTAGGGAACATACACACCAAATATGAACCAATTCGGTATGATGGTTTAAGAGGAGAAGATGTTTTTTAAAAAGTTGACGGACGGACAGACGGACAGACGGACAGACAGACAGACAGACGGACATACGGACGGACGGACATACGGACGGACGGACGACGGACGAGGAGTGATGACTATAGCTCCACCGGAGACTTTGTCTCAGGTGAGCTAAAAAGTGTCATACATATGCTGTGGCCTTGGTGGTATTGTATACTTGTGGTGCGTAACATGCTGAAATCGGTTTTTGGCAATTATCTTAAAAACCATTGACTTTTGGATATGAAAATGTGTTACTGACCCCCCATAATGTGGATTTTCAGGGTCAAGAGCTCCTTGGAGGTCAATCCCATCCGGTAATTGTACAGAAATTATACCTATATGTGGCACCGATGGATATAGATCAATAAGCTCAGCTTTGAGATAAAAGTGCTGAACCCCAAGGGCCCTTAAAATGGATTTTTTTTTTTTTTTGGCAATTATCTTAAAAACCATTGACTTTTGGATATGAAAATGTATTATTGACCCCCCATAGTGTGGCCATTCCGCACATTTTGAGTGGTCACACGACCCCCTTTGGCCAACGGTTCTGGAGATATAGTCACGGCGGGTGGTAGTACTTCGCGCAAAAAGGGGCGTGGCCATTTGACCCATTTCGCCCTCAATGGGAAATGTGTCACCAACCAAATATTGTTCGTGTACCTTCAATTAGTGGATTCGTGAAGAGTTTTGCTCTGGACATAAAAGTGCATACAAAACGCCCTCAGCTACTAGAGTACAGACCATATACTTTAACCCCTTCTTAAGACAAATTAATTGAGCTTTTGATTTCAAGTTGGGTACTGATGTATGGATTCCTGTGATCACATCAGTTATAGCTAATCGCTATCGCCAAGGTATGGGTTAAACATCTGCCGATCGTGATGATCGGCCTCTCGTTAATATCATGACTTGGGGATCACCAATGCTGTGGCAAATTATCTTATGAGGAAATACGCAGTGCATCTCAATTGATCAAAATCAGCGTTGTCTGTATTTTAGAGTTATTGTTCACTACGAATAACGTAAACATCTCTAACTGGTAAAGTGCATGTTGAAAAACAAACGATTTCAACACGCGGAATCTCGCCGCTGGATAAGTTATTGATAACATAACTGAAACAGGAAGCGAACAGTTTGGTTGTTGAAACAAACATATGGATTAACAAAAATAATAATAATAATAAATATTTTGTTAAAATTTCAGATTGAACTCCTTGCTCAATGTGAGGAGGACACGCACGTTTTGCATAAATCCAGCCAGAAATAGCAAGAGATTTTCAACAAAGAATTTCTCTGGATCTATCCCGCAAAAAATATTGGAGTGTTTTATATCATCATCTTCAATGTACATAGAATCTAAGCAAATACTGGGAGACAACAAAAACAATGGATTTTAATATATTTGAGAGGTTGAAATTATTATTTAATTTTGTTCCTTTCGGTACCAAGAACTGCTAGAATAATCAATAGTTTCACACAAAATTCCAATCACCAAATATCTTATTGTCTTGGCTCTATGAAAGGAGGCTTCATTTGTATCATGCTGAGTAAGATTTTTAATTGCATGATATAGCATCATACCCCCATATATTATACCCCATATATTATAATGAAGAATAAAGTCACAAACATTCCAGCCCTATGAAAACAAATGTTGATATACACTCAAGCAGGGATAAATCAACAGGAATTAGGCCACACTCAGCTTTATCTTGGTTATGAACCCATGACCCACAATTCATCTCAGCCCAAGTATCCTCTCATGATCTTGAGATATGATATCATGGAAATATGAAATGCACTTTTGAAAAAATATATTTTACAGAAGTTCTTGGTACCTGAAAACAGTGAAATTTTAAATATTTTTCATGCCATAAAAGTAAAGTAAATGAGGTATAATACCATTTGTATGGGTCGATGGTACTTAAAGGTACTATTTCTTTGGCTTCGGGGGTAAAACATATTTGATTGGAGTCGAGGAACCCATCCATCAAAGCTCAGAGTGATCAGATATCGATTTTTGAAGTTTGTAATTTCTCGAGATATGTAACAATATTTGACACATTGACTCATGACTAGCAACCCTGACCTTGTTGATTCCCCTTGTGTTCTTGGCAACATATTCGACAACACAATTAGGTATCACTGTCCGGTCGTTGCTCAGATAAAACTTTTGAAAAATAAATCGGCTACAACTCTCACTAGACGTATCTGGAATTATAATCTGGCTGACTTCGATACCATGAACGAAGACTTCTTGAGCTGGAACTATGATGATAATACACCATTTGAACTATCAGGTCATGCAGATAACTTGACTGCAAAAATTCAAAAGGTATGCAGTGACAATATCCCCAATAAGATTGTACTGATCCGGAAAGGTAGTCCCCAATGGCTTACGTGTAATGTACGGAAACTGATGAGGCAACGAAATCGATTACATAAGATAGCTAAAAGGAAAAACACACCACAAACATGGGCAAACTTCAGATCTAAACGTAATGAAACTACATCGGCTATTAGAAAAAGCAAACGTGATTATGACACCAATAATGAGAACACATTGAATAGCCCATCACATGACCAGTCTTCCTGGTGGAAAACCCTCCAAAAAATAGTATTTGCTACCAGTGATAGATCAATACCCCCCTTGAACACCAACGGCGACTTCCTGATCTCACCAACTGAAAAAGCAAATGCTTTCAATTCGTATTTTTGTAAAATTTCATCAGTTGATGACATCGGGAAACGCCTAACAGTCCTTGAACCGGATAACTCCATATCCACATTAAGCGATATAAAAATCACAGGCCCTGACATTTACAAAGCGTTAAAAAGTCTTAAAATATCTAAGTCAAGTGGGCCCGACGGAATAAGTCCGAGAGTTTTGAAAAGTTGTGCCTCCTCGCTCTGTGAACCTCTTGAATTATATTTTAGAACATTTACCGAAAACAGTTGCTACCCACACCAGTGGAAGCGTTCACATGTTACACCTATATTTAAGAGTGGTGATCCCGGTCTTATATCAAATTACCGACCAATTTCTCTACTAAGCTGCGTCTCAAAGGTCTATGAAAAATGTATTTATAAATATCTATGGGAATTTCTTGATGAAAACAAACTCCTATCATTTTACCAAGCTGGTTTCATGCGCAACGATTCAACAGATTTTCAACTTACCGAAATATATGACAACTAGCCGATGAGCCCGACGTTGTCCGGGCTATTCAAAAACCAAATTTCAAGTCGATAGCTCCACCCGTTTCCGAGATCTGGTCTACGCATGCGCGAAGCTGGCGTCGCACGGGCTCGGCGACCCGATAAAATTCGTATCCGGGGCAAGATACATTCACATAGCAAATTTCAAGTCGATAGCTCCACCCGTTTCCGAGATCTCGTCTGCGCATGCGCGAAGCTGGCGACACACGGGCTCGGCGACCCGATAAAATTCGTATCCGGGGCAAGATACATTCACATACCAAATTTCAAGTCGATAGCTCCACACGTTTCCGAGATCTCGTCTGCGCATGCGCGAAGCTGGTGTCGCACGGGCTCAGCGACCTGATAAAATTCGTATCCGGGGCAAGATACATTCACATACCAAATTTCAAGTCGATAGCTCCACCCGTTTCCGAGATCTCGTCTGCTCATGCGCGAAGCTGGCGTCGCACGGGCTCGGTGACCCGATAAAATTCGTATCCGGGGCAAGATACATTCACATAGCAAATTTCAAGTCGATAGCTCTACCCGTTTCCGAGATCTGGTCTGCGCATGCACGAAGCTTGCGTCGCACGGGCTCGGCGACCCGATAAAAATCGTACCCGGGGCAAGATACATTCACATAGCAAATTTCAAGTCGATAGCTCCACCCGTTTCCGAGATCTCGTCTGCGCATGTGCGAAGCGGGCGCCGCACGGGCTCGCCATTACGACGTTGACGACCGCCTGGTCAAACTACACACACGTACCAAGTTTCGTCCCGATCGGTCGAGAATCGTAGATTTGTATCAATGACATACAGACAAACATACAGACAGACAGAGGTCTTCAAAATATATATGAGATATATGTCGATCATTAGACGACGGAAAAGAGGTCCGGTGTATATTCTGTGACATAAGTAAAGCATTCGATAAAGTCTGGCACCGTGGCCTCTTGAACAAACTGATAAAAATTGGTATAAGAGGAAACTTGTATAACTTGATGAAATCGTATCTAGAATGTAGACAACAGCAGGTTGTCATAGACGGCACACACTCGGAACTACAAGATGTAACAGCAGGTGTGCCGCATGGTTCCGTACTAGGCCCACTTCTGTTTTTAATTTATATTAATGATATAACCGAAAATATACGGTGCAACATTCGTCTATTTGCTGATGACACTTCTCTATTTCTTACTATCGAAGACCCCACCATGGCCGCAAAACTAATCAACGATGAACTCGAAACTCTCATGTGTTGGGCATCAGAATGGCTTGTAAAATTCAATCCCCTGAAAACGGAAGCTCTCTTAATCTCCAGGAAAGAAACACCAGTATATCATCCACAACTGACCATGGGAACCGCGACAATTGTTGAGGTTGACAGCCATAAACATCTGGGACTTACTTTCGACAACATGGGATCATGGGGTGTCCACATCAGATCTATGCTTGACAAAGCATGGAATCGAGTAAATTTAGTACGTAAACACAGATACAGGCTAAGCAGAGTAACGCTTGAAAAAATACATTATACATTTATCCGACCAATACTGGAATATGCCTCCCCCGTTTGGGATAACTGCCCTGATTATCTTAGTGATGACATTGAAAAGGTTCAGTATGAAATGGCCCGAATAGTAACAGGTGCAACCACCAGTACGAGTAACGCGCGTCTTTTATCAGAAACTGGCTGGGAACGTCTCACCTCACGTCGTAGAAAACACAAACTATGCCAATTTTTTAAAATGATACGCGGAACTGCCCCATCAATCTTAAGAAACTATGTACGACCAATCCAGGCAAATAATTCCAGATATAAGACTACCCTCGAATATTAACTATGACTACTATATGGATTCGTTCTTACCATCTGCAATTACGGAATGGAACAAACTACCGGAAACTACAAAGAGCAGCAGTACAATCGAAGACTTCAAAAAGGAACTGAACAGTGACAATATACGTCCACCTGCCTATTTTTATCATAGTAAATCCCGTAAATCTCATATCCCCCATACCCGGTTAAGACTGAATTGTAGCCACCTGAGTGGTGACCTGACAGATAATCATGTAAAATATTTCCCCTTCTGTTTATGTGGGGAACTTGAGACAACTTACCACTATCTCTTTGAATGTACTTTCTATCAAGAGCCCAGAAGAGAACTATACGACTCCCTACCCAATGTTGCCCTATCTGAAAACACTCTATTGCGGGGATCAAGGAAGCTTAGCCTTCGCGAAAATAAACAGATATTTAATGCAGTTCAGACCTATATCATGAGAACAAAAAGATTTCCTTGATTCTATCACCTGTACGGACAATGAATTGCTTTTGATTCTGGTCGAGTTAAGCGACCGTGTGATATTCCCAGCTATACATGTCTAATTACTTACTGACCAATGCAACATACTAATAACTGCGCTTGACCCCACCCCCCCCCCCCCCCTCCCATGGCGCCTGACACACACATAATAGTATAGACGAGCATCATTATTATTATTATTATTACGCAAAAACTCAACTCAATTATTGAACACTCCTCATCACTACCCCCTCTCACAGCATCTCATCCCATTTATCTCTCTCTCTCTCTCTCTCTCTCTCTCTCTCTCTCTCTTCATCTCTCTCTCTCTTCATCTCTCTCTCTCTCTCTCTCTCTCTCTCTCTCTCTCTCTCTCTCTCTCTCTCTTCCTCTCTATTTCTTTCTCCTCCACAATATATCTCCTTGCTTCTCACGACAACAACATTATACTATAATTATGATAGCTTCATTCCTTCCCGTCTGACCCCCCTCTACACTTAATGAAGAGCGGGCGCGTAACAAAAGGGGAGCAAACTTAATAAAAGCCCTTGGGCTTGTTGTTTAATCCCCTTTCCAATCATCCCATTATATATATATTATTCTGTCTTATAATGTAAAATATTTGTCAAATGTTTAAATATGTTATTATTGATTGGAATAAAATATGTTTACATACATCAATATGTGGCCCGGAAACACGTGGTCAAACGGAGGGTCTCGGACAAAATTGCGAATGAAGATGGATAACTCTAAAATCAAGTGGTAATACGGTCAAATTTCGTGATACTTTAGTGATAATACGGCCATATTTTGTTGAACAAACTGTTGATAAATAACAAGTTTTGATAAATTTGATACCATAGTTGCCAGTAGTTAGCATTATTTTGTCGCAATACATCGATTCTGATAACTAAAGCGTATTTTGAAGAAATGTTGTTGTTGTTGTATCTTGATGGTATGGGGACCGTTTGATCGGATTGAGTACCTTTACATATTCTGTCACAATAATCACTCGTACAATATTTCACAAAGAAAATCATGGCAGATTTTGAGAAAATCCATTTTGAAATACCAAGACATTTTGGCAAAACGGGCGTCTGGCCGTTATCACCCGCCTGGAATTGTGAATGTATGATTCATAGCCACATACAACAGCGAATAATGGAGAAACATTGTTAATCACTGAACCCTCTCTAATTTCTAATAATTGTTTTCAACTCTAGCAGGCTCAAGGCTAAGTTATCCTTTTATTAATATTAGTTTAATATTATACAAGATAAATTCGAGAACTATCCACACTTTACTGAAGATCATGGTTGAAAAGAAGTTTGTCGTATCACGTATGGCAATGACCCAATGAACCAGTAAACCCTCTTTAGATCATGTTTTTGCTGAAACCAGCCATTAAGTTGGTACAACGGGTTGCCATGGTGCAATTTATCTCCGAAGAACAATTTGGCACTGAATTTTTTTTTTCGTTTACAAGAAAAATACGATCAGAAGCGATAAAATTTAATTTTTATGTTATTTTTCAGTTAAAATTTCAAATTTTCATGCCTTTTCACATGAATTTCAAGACTTCGCATTACTTATGTGATAAGGTGTCAATAATATTGTCAGTAGAATGCTAAATATCAACAAAAGGTGGCAGATTCAAACATTAGCAAGCTATAATGTTAGTGAGCGGAAAATAAATAGTCACAAGAGACGAAATGTGGGTACCTCTCTTCAAAGGGCAAAATAAAATACAAATGGCAAACAACCATATTTTTAAAGGGTATACATTGTCATATATGAATAGATAATATGACAATATCATAACCACCAAATTTCAGCATCGGTGGGTGTGTACAGGTGGCTGAAGGCCGATATCCACAAGTATAAGTTTGAAGTATATGCATATTAAACCGTGAGTTACAATATGGCCGCCCTCCCCCCGTGCGGATTTTTGCCGACTATGTTTTTCCGATAGAGGGATGTATTTCACACATTTTTCTGCTTGTTTGCCACTCGGGCGTGGGGGCTTTTTCATTTTATAGCGATTTTCAACAAACTACTGTTTGCGATAAAATCCTTATTGGGGGTAGGGGAAATATATATCTCAAAATTTACATAAAACTATATGTATCTTTTCAAACGCAGTTTTATTCGAACATTATATAATAAGTGTCTCCGTCCATAACGTTACATGGGCACCTGACTCGATAGTTGTCTTAAAGTGACACCGATTATATTATTTTTTATTTATTTTAAAGATATATCTGAGAAAGTACAGTGTGTGAACTTACGCATGCATAACGTAATTAAACTATGAACAATACCGATGTTTTCATGAATTTCCACGAGAAGATAGGCCATGGCAGTTTTCAACAACATTCCACTAAATTAACTCTTATATGTTGTATATTTATGTCATCTGTGTATAATGTCAATTATTTGGTTTGGAAATAAAAATATGTTTACACCAACAACATTCCACTAGCACATGGATGTATATATGTAGTCAATGGTCACATTTTTCGAGGCCATTGAATCCAAGATGGCCGCCAAACTTGATTATCTGACCTGGCAAATTTTAATTCGCAATCACTCAGGGAGTTTATGAGGTATTAATTCGTGCGATATGTCGTTCGATTGATAATTGAGTACTCCTTATTTATATGTATGAATAAATTTCATTTATGAATAAATTTCATTTATTAAAAATGGCCGCCAAAATGGCCACCGGAAGTGGAAAATATGACTTTTTTTTCAATAATATCTTCTGTATCAGATTCTACTGTTTGGAACTGGTTGAGGATTGTGACCTTATTTTTGTATTTTTATATTAAGTTATCTTTGGGGTAATGAAAAAAGCAATTATTGGGTTCCTAGCCCCTTCCGATCCCTCAAAATTTTGATTTTACAGAATGCGGTATAACATTTCACCAAAAATCACAATTGGGTTTCTATACACATTTCAACAAGGAATGAGCAGAACTGTGGAATGTAAGTGAGACATACCATTACTCATCGATACTCCAACTCGTAGGAACAAAAGTTGTTACTTTGGCTCAAAATGGCCACCAAAATGGCCGCCAAAATATGGTAAATTGTAGATATTGCCCCAGGTGGCCTGCAATCGCTTACAAGTTGTGGTTGATGAATACAATTGGATATTCTGCCTTCTATGCATTGAAAACTAATATGCTTGATGCACTTTGCTTAATTGTTACTATTGTAACAAAGACATTACTGGGGAATATTGGATTTTACTCTCACAAACTTGACATAAATATCGGCAAAAAATCTCTTCTCAAGTTTGAACCATTTTTTCACGCAAAATGTAATTATCTTAGTTTCGAAAGGTGTTAATTGTTTTTATCTATCTTAT
Source organism: Siphonodentalium dalli (assembly GCA_032622095.1). Lineage (NCBI taxonomy): Eukaryota > Metazoa > Mollusca > Scaphopoda > Gadilida > Siphonodentaliidae > Siphonodentalium > Siphonodentalium dalli. The sequence continues at coordinate 65,409,926 of CP136068.1, forward strand.
ATGTGTCACACTAAGGTGTTTAATGACCAAATTACTCAAGATGGCTTCCAAAATGGCAAATAAATTGGGTAAAAAGTTTATTTTCACATATATCCGGAACATAATGCTCTGATGTTCTGAATAGGTAGCACAATGTGACTCACTTGGTTATTAGACATGTTAGTTAATCGACTGATAACTAAATATTATATTCTGGTTGTCACCGTACATTATGAGTCATTAACATTTAATTTTAAAGAATGAAGTGTGGAATTGTGCGAAAACGTCTTTTGGGATTCTGGCCATGTTTTTGAAAAGAAATTGGCAGAACTTTGAAACGGAACTGAGAGGGGCCATAATATGTGGCTACTCTAGTCCATTATCATAACAAATTATCAACTGTTGTCAGGAAAGTCGTTTAGCATTTCCCCAATTGTGTATAAGCGCCACCAAGAAGGAGGACTCTCTGACGTGACCTGTCTATCGGTTAACATATCATTGATTTATTGTGGAAAGCGATAGCCACCAAGCCACACCAGTAACACACAGTCACTTCATATATAAATAAACACCATACAGCTGACAATATAGTCGCTCGCTGTTTACACATACACCTCACCCATCACCGTTCAGCAATACTTGTGAAAACCCATGCACAGTACATATGACCATACACTTATCAGTAACAATACAGGTATACGTCCTACACTTTACCCATGACCATATCGTCACAATATGTATACATATTCACCACATTCATGACCACACATTCAATCATTGTAAACCTATTGACACCACCATTGGCCATACAGTCACTTCATGTGTAAATATTCCCCACACCCATGGCCAAATAGCCACTCAATATATGCATATACACTCGACCATGACCATTATTATAGTCACTCCAGGTATACATATGCACCTCACCAATGGTCATATAATCACTCGCTTTATACAAATACAACACACCCAGGTATACACATGCACATCACCAATGGTCATATAATCACTCGCTTTATTTATACACATACCCCTCACCCCTCACGACAATACCACACATGTGTATACCCATACACCCCACCCATGACTATAGTCACACAGGTACCATATAGTCACTGTGTGTATACATATTCACCACATTCATGATCATAGAGTCAACCATTGCATACCTATTGACCTCACCATTGGCCATAGTCACTCCATGTGTACTTATTTTCCCCACACCCATGGTCAAATAGCCACTCAATATATGCATATACACTTCACCCATGACCATACAGTCACTCCAGGTATACACATGCACCTCACCAATGGTCATATAATCACTCCTTTTATACACATACCCCTCGTCCAGGTATACATAATTACATAAGTATGCACCTCACCAATGGTCATATAATCACTCCCTTTATACACATACCCCTCATCCATGACAATACCACACTTGTGTATACCCATTCACCATATACAGCCATTAGTCAACATACAGCTAGACCAGGTAACTCCATGTTTACCTATTCACCACATTCATGATCATACAGTCACTACTGGTAGTCTGGTACACCTATTCACTAAGTCATTGGACATACGTTCACTCCCAGTAAATCTACTCGCCACGCCCATTGCGAAATAGCCGCTCTCAAGATAACCATATACACCCCACTCATGACTATAGAGTCACTCCAGGTATACATATGCACATCACCAATGGTCATATAGCCACACTAGCTATACACATACCCCTCACCCATGACAATTCAGCCACATTTGTGTATACCCGTACACAACACATGACCACACAGCTTTGAGTCACCATACATGCACACGAGGTATACTCCTACAGCTGACCATCACCATATAGTCACTTCATGTATACCTATTCACAACATTGGTGATCACACAGTCACTTCTTGTACACATATGCATCTCAACAATGGCCACACAGTCACACCCTGCATATCTATTCGACATACTCGTGGCCATATAGCCATATATGGCCAATCGATATATACATATACACACCACACATGGCCATAGAGTCACTCCAGGTGTACACATACACATAACCAATGACCATACGGTCCTTCCAGATGTACCAGTACTTCGCACACACGGCCAATCATACCTTCCAGACTTGTATATACATGATAATTCAGCCACTCGCTGTACAACCACACACGTCATCCATGATCATAAAGCTACCCCCTGTATACATATACACCCACCAATGACAATGTACATATATAAATATACATCCCATCCATTACCACAAGGGCACTCCCTATATACCCACACGCTCGCCGACGACCACCCAGCTATACCCCAGGCATGATAATACATGATCGTACTGTCATTCCATGTACACCTATACACATTACACATAACCATTCAACTACTCCCTATGTATCCATATACCCCACCCATGATCACACAGACAACACATGTATACATGTGCAAACACATGTGACAATACAACCACACAATGTAGACCTGTACATCCCACCATGACCATACAGTCACTCCATATATACATAAACAACACAGAGATGACCATGTAGCTACTCTCCTTATACCCACACACCATATCATTGTCCATACAGCCACTTCGTGCATATACCCACTCCCACTCCCATATCACTCCCTGTAAAATATTCATCTCACACATGACCATACAGCCACTACTTGTATGCCTATATACATCTCACAATGGACACCCCACTCATGATGCTTGACCTCCCTTGACTTCACACAGGACCATAAGCCACTACTTGTATGCATAATACATCTCACAATGGACACCCCACTCATGATGCTTGACCTCCCTCTTGTATCAAGTTCATATTTTTTTTTATCCTAATGAGCCGGAATAGCCACAGATTATGGTTCATCTCAGTTCCGTTTCAAAGTTCTGCCCATTTCCTTTTAAAAATGTGGCCAGAAATGGGACAGCCAGATATAATACTTAGTTGTCAGTTGATTACATAACATACATAATAACAAAGTGAGTCACAAATTCCAAATTTTCGGAACAGCAGAGATTAATATTCCGGATATATGTGAAAAATGAACTTTTTACCTAAGTTGGTTGCCATTTTGGAAGCCATCTTGAGTAATTTGGTCTTTGAACACCGTAGTGTGACACATTTAAAATAGAACAAAACAATAAACACCTTTCATACCAATGTTAGTTAAAGTTTACTTTAAAATAAAATGGTCCGTACCTAAAAAGTTATTTTTTGCCGATATTTATGTCAGTGGTTACAATACTAAAAATTAATCAAGGTCAAACAGCCATGTTTGCATTCAACGGATAAAAGGCAGAATAGCCAATTATATCATCAACCACAACTTGTAAGTGATTGCAGGGAACGCTGGGGCAATATTTACAATTTTCCATATTTTGGATGCCATTTCGGTGGCCATTTTGAGCAATTAAGTAACTAATTAAGATATTAAGTAACAATTTTTGTTCCAATGACTTGGAATATTTACGGGTAATGGTATGCCTCACCTGCACAACACAGTTCTGCTCATTCCTTTTAAAAATGTGACTAGAATCCCAAATGTGATTTTTTTTGTGTGAACATTTTATAGCGCATTCTGAAAAATCATTTTTGTTCACGGATCTGAAGGGGATAGGACCCAAAGAATTTCTTATTTCATTGCCCACATGATCAGTTAATATAAAAAATATAAAAATAAAGTTACAAATCTCGACCAGTTCCAAACAGCAGAAACTGATATAGAAGATATTAGTGAAAAAGTGTCATATTTCCACTTCCGGTGGCCATATTGGCGGCCATATTTTATATATGAAATTGATACATTCCTATAAATAAGGAGTACTCAATTATCAATAGAATGACATATCGCACGACGTAATAACTCATAAACTTCCTGAGTAATTGCGAAATGAAATTTACCTGGTCAGATATTCATTGTTGGCGGCCATCTTGGATTCAAAGATCGATAACTCTATAAAGTCCCCATAGCCAGATGGAAAATAACCGGCAAATTGAAGGACTGATATAGTTCTACAAAGATATCATAACCACCAAAAATCCGCATAGGGGGAGGGGGTCTACGTGCAGCTCAAGCTCTATATATACGTAAACTGTATTTGACTTCGCGTCAGCTGATGACGTAAGATTACTGGTTCACTGTTAACAGGTCAGACAAGTGAGTAGTGATAAGTGAAGTCAAACTGTCTGCTATCAGGACATTTGAAGCCAGTCCAAAACATGTCTTTGCTTACGGATGCGGAAATTAGTCAAGTCTGTGTGATATTTGGCATTGTATTAATGCACGAACAACAGAAGCGACACGTCTGGTATATACAGGCTTGGTGTAGAACATTTTCGATCATGGTGCTTGTTTGGCGTGGGTCTCGAATGCTTCAAATCGCTAAGGGACTGAGTTGAATGTATCGGTCGGAATAATGTGGGCAAGAAGGTACAATATAATACGGTTTACTTAAATAGCTCAGAGTTAGCCACCCCGCCTGGTGCCTTTCGGGATCATATATATATATCCCCAAGTCGGGGATCATATATAGCCCCTGCGTCGGGGAAATCCTGATCCACCACTGCTATAAATATCAAGAGAGGACTGTACTGGTAATTCTTTAAATAGAACGTCCACCATATGGGTTATCCCACGAACAATTATTTTAAGTGGCCTGGCGACTCGGTCCAATATAGCGGCTTCTCTACATTCCGACTTAATTGGAACTAGAACTAGAGCGGTCAACAACACATCGGCAATGATTGGGTTGTCAGTGGACACATATTACATTGTCTGTATGATTCATGTAAAACGCCAAATACACGATAATTACAGAGATTACATGCATGTAATATTGGTATCTAAATCCATGTATTCCATGTATTTTACATGGTCACACCGATCATTGATAGCATTAGTCGCCTGTGCGCGATCGAACAATTTCAACAGGCGAGACAAGTGAGCAGTTATACGCCATTATCAAACTAACTACTGTCAAGAAATTACAGGCCAGTCATAAATTCTTTCATGAATGCCGAAATGAATAAATCCTGTTTGATATCTGTTGCTGTTTTTCACGAGTTTTAATTCATTTCGAAAAGTGGATTTGAGTCCGTCGATTTTATACTTATTTGTTTCTCGTCATTTCAGGGTCATCCAAAATAAAAATAAAATGTGCAGAATTTGAAGCTCTTTTTGGGCGATTGTGATACACGAGTGTTTAATGTCCCATTAACAATCCGATATGGTGCTCTCATGCCTTGAATAACAGCATACCGGTTCGTTGAGATTCCTCGGATAGTTTCAGCTCATGTCATAACATTCAATTGGGATTTCCATGCAAATATCCATTACAGCGCCAAAAAATTAATGCAGGTACAGTGTTGAAAGTAAAAAGAGTGACACCACCCCCCCCCCCCCATTTTTCACCCAGAATTTACATAACAGTCTATGTTTCTCAAACCAAAGGTTGAACAAGTTCCTAACTGTCACAATTTTAGCTTGAAGTATAACAATTTGGACCATAATCCAGGATTGGGGGAGGGGACTGGTTCTCGAAAACTTCGAACAACTAAGGGATTTAGTTCAATGTATCAGCCGGGATAATCTCGGCATGAATGTACAATATGTTTAACTGAAATATTCCATAGTTGTAAATTTTGAGTATACATATATACACAACAGAATAACTCACACATTATGTCTTATATCCTTATACATGCTCGCCGATGACAATTCGTGATATCTTCTAAAAGCTATCGATGTGATTGGGGTCCCCTGCTAAGGTGTTTAAATAGTACCACAACCACTGCTATCTCGCTGTGCAGGACCGGTGCACAGGGGGAGATAATGTAGGTAGAGATTTCCAATTCAATTTCATTAAAGACCCAGTGCTTCGATCCTCTCAGGCATCACCGGAGGTAATTACAGGTTTAGCATTAAGTGTCATATCTCTCTATATAGTAGCTCTGCTAATAGTCAAGAAATAGGTCAGTTTGTCAACTACACAAATTTTCGTCAGCTTGTTTACAGATTTTTTAGTGAATATTCTGGAAGATTTATGATGCAATGTTGTGAAGGTGTCAGACCGGTTTTCCGAAGACCTATTACTACGAAGGCCCACAACTCCGAAGACCCGATTCTCCGACGGCCCACAACTCCGAAGACCCGATTCTCCGACGGCCCATAACTCCGAAGACCCGATTCTCCGAAAGCCCATAACTCCGAAGGGCCGATTCTCCGAAAACCTATAACTCCGAAGACCTATAACTCCGAAGGGCCGATTCTCCGAAGACCTATAACTCCGAAGGCCCGATTCTCCGACGGCCCATAACTCCGAAGGTCCGATTCTCCGAAGGTCCGATTCTCCGAAGATTTTGTTTTATCGGGTATTATCGTTTACTAAATAGTGTACAGTCTAGTGGCGAAGCCAATGGGTCCCAAAATTCCCACTGCCCCCATTAAACCTCTACTTGCTATTTCAGACAATATGGGCCCCTACCAAAACATGTCCAATGTCATGTAAACGCCCGGAAATCGTTCATGGGGCATCAAAATATTCAAACTTTTCCTACTGCCCCCACCTAAATGGGAATCCTGGCTCGCCACTGACTATACACCAGATACTATAACGTTACTAGTACGTTGGCCCATGAGATGCCAGAGTAAAATGTACAGGGGTGAACGGGGAAGAACTTGTCGCCCCTGAGCATGTTAGGCTACTCTGACATTCTTGCAGCGTTTCGTTATAATATACCCGGTGCACACAAGTGGCGGTGCCAGGGTTCCCATTTAGGGGTGCACATTAATTAGCATATGTGGGGGATATGTGGGGGATATACCATGCATATGATATGCCGAAAGCATATCACGAAGGCCTGATTTGGGGAGCGCATACATGGGAGGGGTCGTCCCCAATCGTTGGTCCGGGGGCTCCCCTGGGCAGGAACACTGTGAATATTTGAATGCCTAAGAGGGATTTCCTGACGTTTGCATGACATTTGACACGTTTTTTGGGGGCTGTCTTCCCTAGGGCCCAATTGACCCCGCCACTGGACTGTACACTATTTAATAAGCGATAAAACATGATCTTCGGAGAATCGGACCTTCGGAGAATCGGATCTTCGGAGAATCGGCCCTTCGGAGTTATAGACCTTCGGAGTTATGGGCGTTCGGAGTTATAGGCCTTCGGAGTTATGGGCTTTCGGAGTTATGGGTCTTCGGAGTTATGGGATTTCGGAGAATCGGGACTTCGGAGTCATGGGCTTTCGGAGAATCGGGGCGTCGGAGAATCTGACCTTCGGAGAATCGGACCTTCGGAGTTATGGGTCTTCGGAAAAACGCTACGTAACCGTTGTGAAATATTATATGAAATATTCTAGAAGATTTTCTGATGCAATGTTTTGAAGGAAATATTCTAGAAGATGTTTTTTATGCAATGTTCAGGGGGGGGGGTAGTAAAAGATTTGCAGGAACGTATGCCGGGGGGGAGGTGGCCCAAGGGGGCAAAAAACGCGTTTTTTACAACCTCGTGCAATTTTTTTTACTAAAGACCTTTTGTGCCCTTATTTGACATTTGTAACAGTTTAAAACATATTACAAGAATTTATAACTGCAAAAACACCATATTTATGATACTGGGACCTCATATGGGCGTTAGTGGAGATGACATTAAGCTATGGCATATGGGGCGGGTGAGTGAAAAATTTCCTTCCCGATACCCTTCGGAAAGAAGCTTCGAGAAATGTAAAACTGAAATAAACTTGTCTTGATGTAACTAAAGCCTAGATCATTGTGTGCATGGAAAAAGAATGAGCAACTGTCTCAAACATTAATGTGACTATCAATGGCTAGAATATAACTGTCATCACACTGTTCGGTTACGTAGCGTTTTTCCGAAGACCCATAACTCCGAAGGTCCGATTCTCCGAAGGTCAGATTCTCCGACGCCCCGATTCTCCGAAAGCCCATGACTCCGAAGTCCCGATTCTCCGAAATCCCATAACTCCGAAGACCCATAACTCCGAAAGCCCATAACTCCGAAGGCCTATAACTCCGAACGCCCATAACTCCGAAGGTCTATAACTCCGAAGGGCCGATTCTCCGAAGATCCGATTCTCCGAAGGTCCGATTCTCCGAAGATCATGTTTTATCGCTTATTAAATAGTGTACAGTCCAGTGGCGGGGTCAATTGGGCCCTAGGGAAGACAGCCCCCAAAAAACGTGTCAAATGTCATGCAAACGTCAGGAAATCCCTCTTAGGCATTCAAATATTCACAGTGTTCCTGCCCAGGGGAGCCCCCGGACCAACGATTGGGGACGACCCCTCCCATGTATGCGCTCCCCAAATCAGGCCTTCGTGATATGCTTTCGGCATATCATATGCATGGTATATCCCCCACATATCCCCCACATATGCTAATTAATGTGCACCCCTAAATGGGAACCCTGGCACCGCCACTTGTGTGCACCGGGTATATTATAACGAAACGCTGCAAGAATGTCAGAGTAGCCTAACATGCTCAGGGGCGACAAGTTCTTCCCCGTTCACCCCTGTACATTTTACTCTGGCATCTCATGGGCCAACGTACTAGTAACGTTATAGTATCTGGTGTATAGTCAGTGGCGAGCCAGGATTCCCATTTAGGTGGGGGCAGTAGGAAAAGTTTGAATATTTTGATGCCCCATGAACGATTTCCGGGCGTTTACATGACATTGGACATGTTTTGGTAGGGGCCCATATTGTCTGAAATAGCAAGTAGAGGTTTAATGGGGGCAGTGGGAATTTTGGGACCCATTGGCTTCGCCACTAGACTGTACACTATTTAGTAAACGATAATACCCGATAAAACAAAATCTTCGGAGAATCGGACCTTCGGAGAATCGGACCTTCGGAGTTATGGGCCGTCGGAGAATCGGGCCTTCGGAGTTATAGGTCTTCGGAGAATCGGCCCTTCGGAGTTATAGGTCTTCGGAGTTATAGGTTTTCGGAGAATCGGCCCTTCGGAGTTATGGGCTTTCGGAGAATCGGGTCTTCGGAGTTATGGGCCGTCGGAGAATCGGGTCTTCGGAGTTGTGGGCCGTCGGAGAATCGGGTCTTCGGAGTTGTGGGCCTTCGTAGTAATAGGTCTTCGGAAAACCGGTCTGACACCCACTGTTCATCCGTGCATCAAGCCAATCAGTGAAATATTTGCATGTCTATCAACTCATGATCGGTTACTCTCACAACACCTAAAATATCCAAGTCTGGTATAGTGACTGTTTGTCATTTACTATAACAGAGGTTGCTCCAGTAGACTAACAAAAGTGTTAAGGCATAATGCTAGATAATGGGCTTGTTGACTAATCGGTAAATTGACCGAGTTCAACCAAATTTGGTATTTGGTGTGGTGACTCAGGGTACCCTGGCGGATATTATAATGGTATTAATTTTTCAAAATTTTAAAGTAAAAAAATTAAATAAAATTGGTTTTGTTAAATTGAGCAAGGAATTCACTCTTAAACAAAAATATAAAAACAATATATATAAATCAAAATGTTTCAATGACCAAATGTGCTTGAAGCGCACAAAGGGGCCACCGCTAAATGAAGGCTCTGTCTAAGATCAAAATGTGTGCGAAGTCCCACAGGTATCTCCGACGCTGAATATAGGCTCCCAAAGGGAGCCTGTTTCAGCTAGTTTAGTATAATAGAAGTAAGTTGCTCAAGTAGACTAACATAATGGTATGGAATATGTTAGATAATGGGCTGGTTGACAGACTAATCAGGAAATAGTGATATCAGTAGAGTTTTATGCGATTTTAGACCAATTTTAGTGAAATTTGGGGGGTGTGTGTCAAAAAATTGGGACTAAATTTTTTTTTTTTTGCAGGTTTGGGGGTGGTGGGTCCCCGAAAATGCTAGATGCAAAACAACGGCATACGTTCCTGCAAATTTTGTACTACCCCCCCCCCCGCAATGTTGTGAAATATTCTGCGCTATAAGCTAACAGCATATGTTTAGCCACACACTGACGGACATACTATTGACAACAATATCTGACTTGAATTGGAGCGGTCATACTAAAAGCCGACCGCACCGTCCGCACATCCCCCAGGGGTCCGAGTGAGATAGAGCAAGCACTATCGTGCATAATAGACCAGAATTTTCCAAAGTTCCAATCGCCATGTCGATCGCTTGAGCGGAAACGGCACTGTTAAGCCTTAACTTGCGGCCGGTTCCGCGTCAGGTACGCAACACCCAAAAAAGGCACCGACTACACCTCCCCTGGCTTCCTGACCACGGGAATGGACATCATATCATGCAGATAATACCTCTCTGCGCCCATTGGCGATCGGGCAAGTCGCTAGCTGTACCGGAAGTGAATAAATTAACACATACGCTGCTGTAAAATTCACTATGAATATACGTAAATGCGCCGAATATAACACCCGTCGACCTGCATCCATGGCCACAAAACGCCACCAAGGGACCGAGCGAGATGGGACATGCATTATCGTGCAGAATACACCTGTATATACAAAAGGTCCAAACACAAAGCCGATAGCTTGAGTGGAAACGGCTCTGTTAACCCCTAACTTACGGCCGGTTCCGTCAGGTATGCAACATTTAAAAAAGGCACCGACCCCACCTCTCCTGCAGGCTGCCTGTCCACGGAAATGGACAAATAGCATGCAGCGAATACCCCTCTGCATCCATGACCGATCAGGCAAGGCCGATGGCTTAGCAGAAGTGAATAAATTAACCCATACGCTGTTGTCGAGTTCGCTATGAATGTACGCAAAAACGCCGAAAACAACACCCGAATTCGCGATGAATGTACGCAAACACGCCGAAAATAACACCCACCGACGGCACCGTCACCAGGGGACCGAGCAAAATGGCGTATATATTACCGTTCAGAATACAACTGCATGTACCAAAGTTCCAATCCCCAAGTCGATAGCTTGAGCGGAAACGGCACGATTTGGTCCCTACCCTCAGGTACGCAAAATTCAAAACGGCACCGACCGCACTTCCCCTGGCTGCCTGACCACGGAAATGGAGAACATATCATGCAGCGAATACCCCTCTGCGTTCACTGGAGATCGGACAAGTCGCTACCAGTAGCGGAAGTGAATAAACTAACACATAAGCTACTGTCGAATTCCCGATGAATGTACGCAAACACGCCGAAAATAACACCCGCCGACCGCACCGCCACCAGGGAACCTAGCGAGACATGGCATCCATTATCTTGCACAATAGACCTTTATGTACCAAAGTTCCAATCCCCAAGTCGATAACTTGAGCGGAAACGGCACTGTTAACCCTTAACTTGCGGACGGTTCCGTCAGGTACAAAAAATCCAAAACTGCACCGACCGCACCGCCCCTTGCTGCATGTTTGACCACATAAGTGGACATAATATCATGCGAATACCCCTCTGCGTCCACCGATAAAAGGATGAAGCACGAGTTCCAAGGACTATAATTAACAAGACAGTCAATGACTGTGGGGTCGCTCACCAGACTGGAAGACTGATAAGACTGGGACTCTGGAGACCACAACAGTCAGAACTTTTCATAATCACTTTAAAAGAAGTAGATATAAACAGGATATGTGGCTAGAGAGGCTTCATGTATGTAGATCGGTGGATATCCACCTTGAAATTACCAACTGTACACTACTGATCACCCCCTCCTCCAGCTCAACAAGTCCCCTCCCGACCGGGCTCCAGACTCCCAACTCTTAGGTTGGAATTTCACAACCGACATCTCAAACTTTCTCAATTGTTGGAAATTTCCAATCTTACAAGCGCCTTTTTATAAAACCATTTGGACATGTTTGAAGCCCAATTACCCATGGACCCAAAAACGTCATACATGTATCTCAGATTAATTAGTCAGTTAGTTCCAAGGTAGATGTTTTAATGAATTTGGTATTTCAATGATTTTATTAGACACAAAAATGTTAACTCCCCATAGCCCCGTCATTTCTTAACAGGTTGACCTCATGTTAACAAATCTGAATCTCAGTCACTAAAGGATCCTCCATACTATATATAAGCTAAATAATCCAACCTCTCTTGAGAAGACATTTTAAGAATTACTATAGACACACAGTTATGTCCCTGGTCCCACCCTATTTAACCTGGTGATCCCATCTGAATAAATTTGAATCCCAGACACCAAAGAACACTTCATACTAAATAGTAAAATAGACCTGATGGTCCCTGTGAAGGAGGAATATTAAGAGGGAAACTGTCCTTCGCTTGGCCCCTATTTGATCAGGTGACCCCATTTAAAAAAATCTGAATTGCAGTCAAACAAGGACATTCCATGCTAAATAAGCCAACTAGTTCTTGGCTCTTGCAAACATATTTTAAGAATTACTATGTGGTGAAATAGTTATGTCTCTGGTTCTGCCCTTATTCGACTTTGTGATCCCATTTTCACAAATCTGTCACCCAATGTCATTTCATACCAAATATAAGCAAAATAGGCCATTTGGTTCTTGCATAGAACACATATCATGAATTACTATGGCGAGAAAGAGTAACGTAGCTGGCCTTGCGCCTACTTGACCTGGTGACCCTGATTGAAAAAATATAAATCATACATCACCAAAGGAGCCTCAATATTAAATATGAGCTAAATAGAGCAGGTGGTTCTTTCAAAGAACACTTCAAGTTTGCCAAATATGTTCTGGTGAAGTGGTGGATGTGGGAGAGTTAAATGTCCTGTTGAAAGATTTGAACAATACATATAATAGATTGTTGTAATTGAGAATTAATGACCTAGCAGATCTCCAGGGAATGTTTATAAAAATGTCAGATTTCACTTGACATGTGTAAGCATACCCCGCATACAGTTAGAGCCAACGTAAATGCTTCTTATTAATGATTCTTTGTCAAGAATTTGAGTAAATATTATTTTTGGGACAAGGGTGGCAGAAGCAGGGAACTTGAGTAAAGGGCCATATATATATATATATATATATTTTTTAAAGAACTCCGTATATATATATGTGTGTATGTGTGTACTTTATAGAATCGAAAACGGGTTGACCGATCGAGACCAAACTTCCTATCTAAAGGTAAAATCCCACGAGAATGGTCGTCGCGGCGTTTTGGAGAAGCTCAGAGCACCCATTCTCCACTCTCAGTCACAAAAAAACGGCACTTCGGGGTTAATAGCGTTGATAGTTAAAGAGCGTTCCTATATGCAGTGTCGTTGATAAAGATCTTCCATATTTGGGTTCGTTAACTGGTTAACGCTCTTTATTCCCTTCGGCTTTCGCATACTGAACGGGGGACGGCGTTTGTTTAATTTATCTGGAACTCGCTTCCTAGTAACGGGAACATTTTCATCGGATTAGACCCCCACGGCATCCTCACGGCAATTTTAATTCACATTCCCAACACCTAGCAGGGACAAATATCTATTAGCCAGCATCAAGGCGAGTCTTGTGACGTATTAATTCAAATGCTTTCGATCAAACAATATTCTCTATCGCACTCATATTTCGTCATCTACGAATCCACTGCAATCGACCTATTTTTAGAACGCAACACATGGTACCAAAATTACGTCGCGTTGGTGTTGGGGGTGCACGGCGGGATTAATTTAAATATGTCATATTGGTAACAATAGCTAGCCGAGAATTCCTCAGACATACAGACGAATGCGACCAGCAAATTTCAAAATTGGTCACTTGACCTCCCCATGAATATCTTCTGGGAAATTCCAGGGAATGCCGATTGAGCTCAAACTTGCTACCTACGGGAAGTGTCATATATATGTGTGTGTCTTTTATAGACTCGAACCGATTGAGCTCAAACTTGCTACCTACGGGAAGTGTCATGGACAGGTTAAATTGTGACCTTGACCTTGAAAATGATCAATTCAAGGTCAAATCGGGTCAAATTGAAAAAACAAAATTAATTGAAAAACATAAAATTAAATAAAAAAATTTATTAAAAAAGCCAGTAAATTCAAAAGGCACAATTAACTCATTGAAAAACCAAAAAAAATCGGGTCAAATTGAAAAACAAAAAATTAAATTAAAAAATTAAAAGGCACAATTAACTCATTGAAAAACAAAAAATTTAATTAAATAATTAATTAAAAAAATTAAAAATTGTCATGTTTCTGACGATCGCCGCCAGTGGCGGGCTAACCGGCTAGTATATATATAATTGAGTAAAGGGCCATATTATCCCCTATATATTTTGAGAACTACGTATATAAATATATATGTGTGTATGTGTGTACTTTATAGAATCGAAAACGGCTGCACCGATCGAGACCAAACTTCCCATCTAAGGGCAAAATCCCACGGGAATGGTCGTCGCGTCGTTTTGGAAAAGCTCAGAGCACCCGTTCTCCACTCTCAGTCACAAAAACGGCACTGCGGGGGTTAATCACGTGATAATTCAATGAGCGTTTGTATATGACGCCTCGCAATAAAAGAGCGTTTGTTTACAATTCAACGCAACGTTATCGCTCGAAATTTAGCATTAAAAATATTTAATTTCTTTCATCAAAAACATAATTACGTGTTGGACTCTGTCATTTTAAGAATATATAAGTATTACACACAGACACGCCAAGTCTCAGCTTAAAATTTTGAAAAATAAGAGTTTTATCGACATAAATCGATTTGAATAGCAAATCCTATGTTAAAATTGAGCATCGAAAAAATTTAATTTCTTCCATCTAAAACATAATTACGTGTTGGACTGTGTCATTTTAAGACTATATAAGTATTACACGCAGACACACGAAGTCTCAGCTTGAAATTCTGAAATATAAGAGTTTTATCGACATAAATCGATTTGAATGGGAAATCCTATGTTAAAATTTAAATATTATTTTCGATACACTGTTAAAAATTCTATGGAAGCAAAATGGTCAACTCGGGACGGGTTTATATACTCGAAAACAGCTCAACCGATTGAGCCCAAACTTCCTACCTGTCGAGGGTACTTTTATCCCAAAATTGTCACGGACGGGTCAAATCGTGACCCCGACGTGACATTGACCTTCAAATTGGTCAATTCAAGGTCAAATGGGGTAAAACTTGCGGATTTCTGTACTTTTGTCCAGGGAGTGTTTTGGACGGGTCAAATCATGACCAGGACCTGACCTTGACCTACACAATTGTCAATTCAAGGTCAAATCGGGTAAAACTTGCTGATTTCGACGAAATTTGGTGCAAATGCAGCACAAGTGTCTCGGAAGCTGTTGCAATTGCTTTTTCGAACAAAGTCATGGGACGAATGCCGCCAGTGGCGGACTAACCTGCTAGTCTATAATATATATTTTGAGACTTCGGTATATATATATATATATATATATATATATGTGTGTACTTTATAGAATCGAAAACGGCTGGCTCGATTGAGTTCAAACTTCCCATCTAAGGGTAAAAACCCACGAACACCGTAGTTGTCGCGTTTTGGAGAAGCTCTCAGCACCCTTTATCCACTCCCAAATCACCGCAAAGGCACGGCGTGGGTTAATCAAGTGATTATTTAATGAGCGTTTGTTTTTGACGCATCGCTATAAAGAGCGTCTGTTTACCATTCAACGTTATTAGCATCTGCAGAGAGATATACGGGAACATTGAGTGGTTTCCTATGCGGGGAGATTTATTGGATGCCATAGTACTCTTACAACATCATTGTTATAGTATGTATGACACTTAGGTCAGGGCTTGGGGGGGGGTAGTTATAGACATAATGCTTCTCGGAAATCCCGGTTACAAACCAACACTCACAATTTCGTATTTACGCAAACGTATACGGGAACAAGTGCTTTCCTATTTTTAGAACGCAACACATGATACCAAACAAAATTACGTCGCGTTGGTGATTGCGTTCACGACGGGATTAATTGACTGTCCGCTCTTTGCGAGGATGGGGTTCGCGAGGGGATTAACTTTGCGGGGACTATTGACCATCTCGTAAGGGTGGACAACCTCTGTCAGGGGCTGCTCAATGGCCACGTGCAGGTTAAATAAAATCATACCTCTTCTGGGTCTGAGCATGTATAGACATGAGCGTGTTGTGTTCCTAAGAACGCGGAGCGTCTTGTGTTCCTAAGAACGCGGATCGGGTAAGTTTTTCCGCCCTAGGTGAGCTCAAACATCGTATATAAGTGTAAAAACACACGGGGATCGTCGACGTCGCATTGTGTGAAACATCCTTATGTCTGTCGTTCCTAGAAACGGGGCAATTTTTCATCGGGTCAGTCTTAACCTTCAAACGGGTACCCACAAATTATATATTGTGACCCCGACATGACCTTGACCTTGAAAATGATCAATTCAAGGTCAAATCGGGTAAAATATTGAAAAACCCAATATCGTTCCTAGGAAGGGGGGATTTCATCGGGTAATTTTTTCCGCCAGAAACAAAAAATTAAAAAAATTCAGAAACAAAATAATTACATTTAAAAAACATTAAATTAATATTAAAAAATAAACATGTCATAAAATGTCATGTTTCGGACAAACGCCGCCGGTGGCGGGCTAACCTGCTAGTCTCATATATATTTTGAAGACCTCTGTTTGTATGTTTGTATGTATGTTTGTCTGTCTGTCATTTATACAAATCTACGATTCTCGACCGATCGGGACGAAACTTGATACGTGCGTGTAGTTTGACCAGGCGGTGGACGTTGTCGTATTGGCGAGCCCGTGCGGCGCCCGCTTCGCGCATGCGCAGACGAGATCTCGGAAACGGGTGGAGCTATCGACTTTAAATTTGCTATGTGAATGTATCTTGCCCCGGATACGAATTTTATCGGGTCGCCGAGGCCGTGCGACGCCAGCTTCGCGCATGCGCAGACCAGATATCGGAAACGGGTGGAGCTATCGACTTGAAATTTGGTTTTTGAATAGCCCGGACAACGTCGGGCTCATCGGCTAGTCTACTATATAATTTGAGACTTCCGTATATATGTGTGTATATGTGTATATGTGTACTTCATGGAATCCAAAACGCGTGTTCAGATTGAGCTCAAATTTCGTATGTAAGTGTAAAATCGCACCGACACGGCCGTGGTCGCGTTTTGGAGAAGCTCAGAGCACCGTTTCTCCAATCCCAAATCACCGCAATCGGCACTTCGGGGTTAATAGCGTTGATATATAAAGAGCGTTCGTTTTCCGCGGTGTCTATATAAAGAGCGTCGTTTTCGCTATCTACTTATCTGTATGACGGGAGTCTGTAGCCTGTCGCTCGAATTTCACGACGGGAAGCGTTTGTTTTCAATTCAATGCAATGTTATCGCTCGAAATATTATGCAGAGAGATTTCACGACATTAGGACGGGTACGGCAGACTCGAAATATTATGCAGAGAGATTTCCATCTGCCAGAAACAAAAATTGTTTTCAATTCAATGCAATGTTATCGCTCGAAATATTATGCAAAGAGATTTCACGACATTAGGACGGGTACGGCAGACTCGAAATATTATGCAGAGAGATTTCCCGACGGGAAGCGTTTGTTTTCAATTCAATGCATTGTTATGAAGTGTTTCTTTTCAATGCAATGTTATCGCTCAAAATATTATGCGTTTCCTAGGAAGGGGGGGATTTCTACGGGTAAATTTTTCCGCCAGAAACAAAAAATTAAATTAATTTAAAATTTAAAAAATTTAAAAATAAAAAAACAATTCAGAAAAAATATATATTAAATTTAAAAAACATTAAATTCATATTAAAAAATAAAAAAACAAAAATAAATCAAAACCAAATAATTTTAAAAATGTCATGTTTCTGACGAAATTTGGTACAAATGCAGCACAAGTGTCTCGGAACCTGTTGCAATTGCTTTTTCGAACAAAGCCATGGGACGAATGCCGCCAGTGGCGGGCTAACCTGCTCTATACTATATATTTTGAGACTTCGTATATATATATGTGTGAATATATGTACTTCATAGAATCCAAAACGCGTGTAAAGATTGAGCTCAAACTTCCTATGTAAGTGTCAAATCTCACCGACACGACCGTGGTCGCGGTTTAGAGAAGCTCAGAGCACCCGTTCTCCAATCTCAAATCACCGCAAAGGCACGGTGGGGGTTAATCAAGTGATTATTTAATGAGCGTTTGTTTTTGACCCATCTCTATAAAGAGCGTCTGTTTCCCATTCAACGTTATTCGCATCTGCAGAGTTATACGGGAACGCAAACGTTATCGCTCGAAATTTATTCCCTGCGAGCACGGATGGCGCGCTTTGTTTTTTCAGTATATACCGAAATCATCCCAGATAATCACGAATATAGCATCAGATTTCTCCCCAGATATACCGTTATAAAGCTACTGGAATCTGCCAATCTACGGGAAATTCCAGGGAATGCCGATTGAGCTCAAACTTGCTGCCTACGGGAAGTGTCATATATATGAGTGTGTCCTTTATAGACTCTAACCGATTGAGCTCAAACTTGTTAAATAAGAAAATAGCCCCCAAGCCGTAAATATCAACAACAACGATATTACTAAATACACGTTTTCGGCAATGTGAGAGTTTTCGGGGAGCCGTGATGCCAACAACAACGACCCGAAGACAGATTTCCCGACGGGAAGCGTTTGTTTTAAATTCAATGCAATGTTATCGTAGAGAGATTTCACGAAACAAAGAATGCGTTGTCTGTCGTTTCTAGGAAGGGGGGATTTCTACGGGTAAATTTTTCCGCCAGAAACAAAAAAATTAATTAAAACAATTTACAATTTAATTAAAACAATTTAAAATTAAAAAAAATTAACAATAAAAAAACAATTCAGAAACAAAATATATTAAATTTAAAAAACATTAAATTCATATTCAAAAATAAAAAAACAAAAATAAATAAAAACAAAATAATTACAAAAATGTCATTTTTCTGAAACAAAGCCATGGGACGAATGCCGCCAGTGGCGGGCTAACCTGCTAGTCTACTATATAATTTGAGACTTCCGTATATATATATATATATGTGTGTGTGTATATATGTATGTGGGTACTTCATGGAATCCAAAACGCGTGTACAGATTGAGCTCAAATTTCGTATATAAGTGTAAAATCCCACGGACACCGTCGTGTTCGCGTTTTGGAGAAGCTCAGAGCACCTCTTCTCCCATCCCAATCATCAAAATCACCGCAATCGGCACTTCGGGGTTAATAGCGTTGATATATAAAGAGCGTTCGTTTTCCGCAGTGTCTATATAAAGAGCGTCGTTTTCGCTATCTACTTATCTGTATGACGGGAGTCTGTAGCCTGTCGCTCGAAATTTCACGACGGGAAGCGTTTGTTTTCAATTCAATGCAATGTTATCGCTCGAAATATTATGCAGAGAGATTTCACGACATTAGGACGGGTACGGCAGACTCGAAATATTATGCAGAGAGATTTCCCGACGGGAAGCGTTTGTTTTCAATTCAATGCAATGTTATCGTAGAGAGATTTCACGAAACAATGAATGCGTTGTCTGTCGTTCCTAGGAAGGGGGGATTTCTACGGGTAAATTTTTCGGCCAGAAACAAAAAAAATTATAATTTCAATTCAATGCAATGTTATCGTAGAGAGATTTCACGAAACAAAGAATGCGTTGTCTGTCGTTCCTAGGAAGGGGGGATTTATACGGGTAAATTTTTCCGCCAGAAACCAAAAATTTTATTAAAACAATTTAAAATTGAATTAAAACAATTTAAAATTAAAAAAATTTAAAAATAAAAAAACAATTCAGAAAAAAAAAATATTAAATTTAAAAAACATTAAATTCATATTAAAAAATAAAAAACAAAAATAAATAAAAACAAAATAATTAAAAAAATGTCATGTTTCTGACGAAATTTGGTACAAATGCAGCACAAGTGTCTCGGAACCTGTTGCAATTGCTTTTTCGAACAAAGCCATGGGACGAATGCCGCAAGTGGCGGGCTAACCTGCTAGTCTACTATATATTTTGAGAACTCCGTGTATATATATCTATTATATATTTTGGAAGATCTGTTTGTTTGTGTGTAATCGATGACCTCGAAAACGGCCGACCCGATTTTGATGAAACTTGGTATGTGGGGGTATTTTCGGCCGGGGGTGACATAAGCCTATTAACTTGCCCGTGCGAGGTGAACTTGACCTTGAAATCGGGTAATTTCAAGGTCAAACGCCAGAATATCACGGGATTTCGATGAAACTTGGTATGTGGGGGTACATTCTGCCGGGGAGTGGCATAAATCTATTCATTTGCTCGTGCGACGTGACCTTGACCTTGAAATCGGGTCAATTCAAGGTCAAATCGCGAATTTTGATGGGATTTCGACGAAATTTGATACGTGGGGTTACTTTTGTCCACTGAGTGTTTTGGGCGGGTTGAGTCGCGACCCCGACCTGAACTTGACCTTCAAAATTATCAATTCAAGGTCAAATCGGGTAAAACCGGATGGATTTCGACGGGCACGTTTGTCGGGTACTTTTGTCGGGGCTGTGTTTTGGACTGGTCAAATCGTGACCCCACTTGACCTTGACCTTCAAAATGGACAATTCAAGGTCAAAGCCCGGACGAAGTCGGGTCACGTTCTAGTATATATATATATATATATATATATATATATATATATATATATATATATATATATATAAGTGTCCTTTATAGACTCGAAAACGGCTCCACAGATAGAGCCCAAACTTCCTATCTAAGGGTAAAAATCCACGGGCAGTGTGGTCGCACCGCTTTTGAGAAGGTCCGAGCACTCCTTATCCCTTCTCCCTGTCACCGTCCTTGGCAGGGAGTGGTTAACTCAATAACGCTCCTTAATTTTCCATATTTGGTTTTGTTAACCGAATAACGCTCTTTATTGCCTTGGGTTTTCCCCTACGGCTGTTTGCAAGCTAATTTTCCATATTTGGTTTTGTTAACCGAATAACGCTTTTTATTGCCTTGTGTTTGCAAGCTTTCCGGAAATTATCTGTTCTCCGCATTCTGAACGTTACATCGGAAATATGCATACATTTCCATTGCATAGAACTCGCTTCTACGAATCTTCGTATTCTAGGACCACCGGGTCCGAGATATTTTATTCTTTCCGACATCGTCATTTTTGTCACTCGAAATCACTCTATTCGGCGTCAATTCATCCCTTGTGGGGCCTTCTAAAATTATGTCTTCACTTCCCAGTTATGCCCCAGGGTGTGGACTATGAGGAGAGAGAAAAAACGTACTTGCACTAAATCGTTCCAGCTCTGCGAGTGTTTTCTGAGCAGTGACATCGATGTGAAATTTGTTATGTATAGTCAACTCGGGACGGGAAATATTTTTGTCGGGTTATTTTGTCCACCTAACAGACGGGCGATATTTCGGGCATCAGCGGTGGCATCGACGTGAAATTTGTTATGTATGGTCAATGGATCGACCAAATCCATGGGACCATTGCCGCCAGTGGCGGGCTAATCTGCTAGTCTACTATATATTTTTAGAACTCCGTATATATATGTGTGTGTCCTCTATAGACTCGAAAACGGCTGGCTCGATTTACCTCAAACTTCATATCTAAGGGTAACACCCACGGGAATGGTCGTCGCGGCGTTTTGGAGAAGCTCCGATCACCCGTTCTTCACTCCCAGTCACAAAAAAAAGGCACTGCGGGGTTAATTGCGTTGATAGTTAAAGAGCGTTCCTATCCGCAGTGTCGTTGATAAAGAGCGTATGTGCGTAATGTGATTATTATGTCTGTACACGGGCGTCAGCGTCGGTATCCAGACACGAGCGCCTCGTGTGATTCTTATGTCTGTCCACGTACTTACGGGTTCCTAGGAACGGGGGAGATTTTCATCGGGTCAGTTTTTGAATCCATTGCACAGTCCGTTGTTGATTCTGGCGATCGGTAACACTGAATGTCTGAAGGATTTATTATTATATTAAATATGGATTCTAATTTCTATATGTTTCATACCAGTGTCGTGGAATAGGATTCTGAACATTGCTGGAGTATTGATCTAGTACACCTGGCAGTGGTGCGAAGAGCACTTCAGAACTCAATCATAAGCCAAACAGTACAGAGGTCATGTCAACTTACAGGTTGCATAACTTGCATTATATATATTGTGACCATATAAATGATATAAAACTGTAGTGACTTCTTCATTATTTCACTATCCGATAGACCGATACCATAACCATGGCCGTTCTATACTATATTATTTGGTTGTTACATTATTAACATACCGGTACCGGATTGTTTGGTTACTTTTTTTTATTTCATACTTGATATAAACAAACAGCTGGAAGGGTTCATGTGCGAATTATATCTCTTATATTTCTTAAACCATCCTCAATATAATAGATAGCATTCCGATTTATGTCACGAGAAATTAAATGAAAGATGTTCAAACAACAATGAAACAAAGTGGTTAAAGAACAATAGAAACAATCAACACGCAATGTGCTAAGATTAACGTGCGAGTTATTGTTTGGCGTGGACTTTTTAGCATGCGGCTAACAAGCCATGGTCCAATAAAGCATGTCGAGACGCTAATCGAAATAAACGCAAAGCGATAAGTGAATATACAACGCGACAGAACCGATGAGAATCCCTCTGAAATAGAAAGGAGTACGAGGTACGAAAATACCCAAGTACCTTTCTAATCATATGGTTCGAGTACGAAAATATCCAAGTACCGTTTTAATCATATTTTGCCCATTGGCACATTGAGAAGTAAAAAACACCTTCACACATAGTGGTAGAGGCTCTTATGTACTCCCGTGTGCACTTTGTGAAGAAATATAGCGACTATGCCAATGACGTTGCTTGATATCTCAGGCACCAGAAAACAAATGTTAGACACCTTGGGGTCGCGACTGGGTGGATTTATGACGTCATCAAGATGGCCGCCATACACAATTCCACAGTATGCACTGAGTCAGTTTGATTAATATCTACTTGTAAATTTATTATATAAATTTGATTATCTCACCACTGACGTGAAACTAATACCCCATACTTCCATTTGACAGAAAAAGTGGCCACCATAAACCAAGATGGCCGCCAAAATGGCGACCGAAATTCAGAAAATTGATGATTTTTCACACTTTCCTCTTGAATCATTAACCGATGTTTGAAATTTGTAACGAATAAAGACCTAAATTAGAATAAATTCTAGTATCCAACCATTTCTACAACATAATATGTCATATTTCGGATCTCATTCCTGCCATCTATCTTTAAAATGTGAATTCAAAAATGTGCTATGAAAGTTAACCAAAATTCAATTATGTGATTCTAGCCAAGAGTTGAACAGAAAATAACTGAATTTGATGAAGATAATGTAAAAATGTTTTAAATATGTGAATTGCCATATAGTTACACTGAAAATAGTGCATTTTCGTTTAAGATGGCGGCCAAGATGGCTGCCAAAATGGAGAAATCACAAAAATCTGTCCAATATTTATTGATATCACTCGTGTGTTGGGGAAAAGTAAATATATGTGAATATGTGCTACTTTTTCGCGGACATCCATCGACTTATGGAATGATTTGTAAATTTGGTGAACCATATATCTGCTTATACCCGAGAATTCAACAGAATTATACCACGGAAATTAAGTCAAATCATCTTCATGGCAGCCACACAAAATTGCAGAATGGGCACTGAGTGAGGAAGAAAATTTAACACAGAAAATGAAAAATATTTCTACGGCAATGATAAAATTGCACCAAGCTTCCGTTTGAAAGAACAAGATTGATAGAAAAAAACAAGATGGCTGTCAAAATGGCGACCGAAATATAGAAATGTGTTGAATTGTTACACATGGCCCTTACATCATTTTCGATTATTTGTAAACTGTGGCGAGTAGGACTTGTCTTTGTTTTTATCAGTCATGACACCAAGTACTTTGGAAAACATAGTATGCTGTAATTTGTGTCTAATTGTTGTCCATACTCCGAAAAATGCAAATTAAATAATGCGCTATGTAATTTCACAAATAAACTTGCTTCTCGAAGTTCTAGATTAACATTGGACAGAAATAGGCATAATAAAATAAACAAAAGTGTACACAGTTTAAAATATCGTTAGTGTCATTCAATTACACTCGACATTGATCTATTTGACCCAAGGTGGTCGCCAGAATGGCCGCGAAAACTCAGTTATAAAATGTGACACATGTGTATATTCTCAAACGGCATTTAGCAAAGGAGTTGGATATATTCGCCCAATCTAAATTATATACTATCATGTTAAGGTATATTGTGACTATGTTTGACATAGTTTGTTTATAATCGAGAATATATCAGAATGGACTCTTAGAAACCTAACATGAAATTGCCCAATATAATTTGAACGATCCTGCCCTTTTCCTGGGTAGGAAGTCAAACCGGATATGTGCTGACTGTATCATTATAAGAGCATAACGAGTACTCGAACGCAAAAGAATCCCTGCAATCATAATACAGGCAGAAATCCAACTTTATGGCTATATTATTTCGTTTGGGGCAGATCTGCTTTATTCTTGATGAATTGTTGACCACGTTGATTTCGCCCGGCCACAAAAATTTAGAAGATTCAGGAAAAATATAACACCTTGACTTCATCGAAGTCGAAGTTGCATTGCTATCATACTGCCACCGGGAAATATAATTGATCAACTTAGAAATACACAGGCATTACATGCTAGTGCAAACATTATTTCGTATCTAATTATGAAACAGTTGTGTCTAATAAGATACAATAAGGGGAGATTGCATTGTTCACTTTCTTGTTTTTGGCATATATGTGTTTCATCACCCGAAATTCGTTTGAATAGTTGAGACATTGTCACACTTCTCAAGACGTGTGTCAGCACATGTACCACTCTTGTTACTTCGTCCAATAGATGGTCACTTTGATGGTAGGCTATCTACAACCAACTCACCCCAGCAACTACAGTTGAATTACAAACTCATCTCGCAAGCTAACAGAGCTCACCACAAAACTCTCCGACTGCATATCAGAGACTCCATATAGAATGTTTGCTTCGGTTGTGGAATGGAGAGTCCATAATACAGATTTAATAAATAAATGTCAATACTGCCGCTGACCTCATAGCAGATACATTGCATGTTCACTTCGATGTAGTCTAACATATGTCAAAACATCAGTATCGGGCAAAAATAGCCTAAGGTTTGGCATTCTCCATGTCGAGTCCAGCAAGTGACAATAACGGCTCCTCAACTTCTTCCAGATTGTCAACGAAAAAATATCGTGAAATCAAAATGCCTATGCCTAGTGCCTGGATATTTAGTGATGAAATACCTCATCGAAACACCAGAAGCTCATCTTTGGCCCATGCCATATGATGGTGCGTCGAAGTAATGAATACAGTGACGGGTCATCAAGGTCATTTAATGGAACGTTTATTAAGATTTCTTGCAAAACGTCCACATGGGGACATTCATTAGCATTATACATCAACTGTTAGTTCACAGAAAGTAAAGATCTTCGAATCACAGAAACCCCGCAATCTCGAACGAAATCCTTTAATTGTCCATCGAACAAATGTAGTTTATAGAATTTGCTGGCAAACCGTACAACCATAATAGTCGGATCCACAAGTAGGCCAATAACAAGCTTGGAATATAGATACTGCGCAAAATTTGGAAGTAATAGATAACAATGTTATGCTTGAATTGAGAGAATATTGTGAATTGTTAGCTATTTGAAGAGTCCATAACTGAAATTTACTTCAACTATTGCTCAGGAAGGTATAAGATTACAACGTTTAACGACCTGAGTTTTCTGCAGACCTGATTTCACTGTAGTGGGATATCAAATGTTCCTGTATAAAACATCTGGAAGAATTCTACAAACTTTCCACCCAATAATAATACATGTACCTCAACATGTCGGTGAGTTGAATTGCCTCTACAGCCAAGCCGAACTGTGCATTTGTACGAGAAATTATTATCAATTTTATCTGGAACATTGCCGATAGCCGATACTATTACAGAAATGCAGGCATTTAAAGAAAATTTGGTGTGAATATGTTTCTTGTATGACATTTTGATGAGACCGCATAACGCAGGCATGAAATAACTTCGATAACACATGTGACAAATATGACATAAGTGCATAAGTTCTGCACCGGAAGATGGGGATCAAACACGGAACGAACTTGCAGTATTTGCGATGTCCAGAAAACTATATATGTGGAACTCAAATACACATGTATACCAATTGAACTCATTATATGAGGCTATCTTCCTATCCTAGCTTGATCAAAATCAGCCACGCTTCGCAAATCGTGGGTGTGGAGTCAGTGAGTTGAACTATGAGCTTTCCAGAGTTCCACAGCATTTTCTGTTTTGGTACGAACCTGAACATAATTTATCTCTAGTCGCTCTATATCGCATGTAATAAGCTGAGGTCTGGTAGAAATCCGCCAATGCGATTCTTCTTCGCAGACACATAGAGCTCACATCTGAACGCTCTCGTTTGGTAGTCTGCGACAAAGCAATTAATGTAATATAATCCCCTGATGCACACACAATATGAACTAGATGTTATTCAAGGACGAGCAATTGTAAATTTTCTCAGTTTCACAAAAGTATACCCTGTGTTTTCGTACATGTATATTAATAAGAACGAATCACACAAATATTAACTCATATTCTTATATTTGGACTTAGTGTACACTATTTATTAAGCTTGTTAACATGGAAAATGTCTGTAATGTCAACGCATTATATGCCGCTACTGTTTTTGGGTACTGCATTGTGTGATGTCCATTCAATTAATGTCCGTGAGCAGCTGAATTTCGGTAGAATTTACTTAGTATGATGGCATTACATGAGCAATACAGGAGTCAAGTGAAACATTCTTAGCCAAACCCCACAAGGGGGGCGATATCAATGGGAAGTAATTAAAGTATTGCTCAATACCGACATCCTTATTGTTGAGGTAGGGATTTTTCTCCAGTCGAGTCACCCAATCAGGACATTTCCGATGTACATGTAATGATGGATGTAATCAGCATATATTCAGATTTGGATATTTTCAAATAGGTCAACATCAGATGAATTTATCTACTGTTCATGGTTTCTGTTTCCATTCTCATGAAATCTCGGATATAAGCAGCTACTGTTCGCAAAATATTCATATTGTATCAGCATTCCTGGCACTTTTGTCAAGAGGGGAACAAATTTGTTTACCAGTAGTCACTGAAACCGACATTAGGAGCGTTATCAATGAAAACTAGCAAATTTTGATGATTTCTCCATTTTGGTAACCATCTGAGTCACCATCCTGAATTTAGATTAATATGGATAATAATATATTAATCTAACATATCATGGTTGTCGAATGATTAGATAGTATAATTCATTCAAAATAAGGTTGCTAGTAGCCACCGATTTCAAACCGCTGTGAATAATTTAAGAGGCGAGTGTGAAAAATCATCAATTATTAGAATTTCGGTCGCCGTTTTGGGAGCCATCTTGGATTTTGAGGTTCAAATTGCACCGTCAAGAGGAAGTGTGATCCAATGGTATTATTGGTCGCGAAACATAATCATTTCACTATCTAAATTTTCCTCCCAGACTAAATGCCAACTCTGAAATTGTTCATGGTTGCCATTTTGATGATTTCATCTAATTTTCGTCGTTTCATTCTCTCGAATTCTTGAGTATAAACAGCCATTGTTCACAAACTATTCATATTGTTTCATATTTCCATGTTATTACACCAACACGGAGCAAATATATTCACCTATATGCACTAAATCGCACATTAGGGGTGATATCAAAGAAAATTTGACAAATTTTAGTGATTTATCAATTTTGGCAACCATTTTGGTCGCCATCTTGAATACAGATGCACTTTTTTTTTTTGTAATTATATGGCAATCTATATGTTTAAACCTGTTGCAAATGTTTGTCATCAAATTCAACTATTTTCTGGCTAACACTTGGCTTGAATTACAAAATCGATATTTGGTAAAATTTCATAGCATATTTATGAATTCACATTTTGACGACATTTTGTAGGAATAAGACCCAAGGTATGACATATTATCATGTTCAAATGGTTAGGTATTCAAATTTATTTAAAATTAAGTTGCTATTAGCCACCGATTTCAAACAACCGTGAATGTTTTAAGAGACATGTGTGAAAATTCATCACTTCCCCGAACTTCGGTCGCCATTTTGGCGGCCATCTTGGTTAAATGTGGTCAATTTTTCTGTCAAAGTGAAGCCTGTTATCATAGTATCACAACAGTAGAGAAATATTATACTTCCTACCATAAATTCACTACTAGCTATTAATCAAACTGATTCAGTGCCTACTCTGAAATGTTGGATGGCGGCCATTTTGATGACGTCATAAATCCACCCAGTCGCGACCCCCAGGTGTCTAACATTTGTTTTCTGGTGCCCCAGATATCAAGCAACATCATGAGCATAGTGGCTATATTTCTTCACAAAATGCACACGGGAGCCAAAAAATGGACATAAGAGCCTCTACTATAGAGGACGTAATAAACCCCACGTAATAAAATACCTTGTCAGAAAAGGCAGTTTGTTAATTTGCATACCAGTTGTATCTATCTGCACATTCAAAGATAACACGTATAGAGTTACTGTTCTTCTGTGTAGAACGATATTACTTTGATAATTTGCAAGTAAAAACTATCCTAAAATGCATTCGTACACAAAATACAAATAATTGCGTCGACAGTATATATTACGTATAATTATGCACTACGTTACATTTACAGACAAAACAAATATTTTATTATATGTTTGCGTATTTCGAACAAAGCTGTACTCAGCCGCTGTAATGCCAATACAATTAATTGTTATCACGGCATACGTACTCCACGTGCAAACCCCACCAGTCCAAGACTATTGTGTATACATGCATAAAACGTTCGAATATGTCTCATTTATCGAGATTTATCAGAAAAATTCATCAGTATGAAAATATAGTTCATCTAATCGTTGCATATTTCAAAACTGTGTTTTAAGTAATTTAATACACTCGCGACTGGACATTTGGGAAACTAAATGGTCTCCCCCTTCGGGCTCGCCCATCTAGTTTCCGAATGTTCAGTCGCGAGTCCATAAACCCTGACATGGTATACCATCTCTCCCGGACATGAGAATGATTTGCAAGCTGGCTTTATTCGAATGTCTTATATATGACTATAGCATACTGCTTCTTTTCAGATTAGCACCATCAAACTCTATGCATGTGGTGGTGACCACGTCGTAATCTGAATATTGGGAAATGTCTCGGAAATCCTCTTATATGTGTATAGACCCATTGACTTCGGTTTTATGTAACAGCTGCAGCATACGTATATATGACACAACGCGTTACTTTTCCCTGCTATCAATCATATATTAAACATGAGGCACACAACTTCAGAAATATTGAACTTCTAAAACAAATACTAGTACATAATACGCACATATACAAATGTGAGTTCACGAACACCATGGCTATGTGTATATGTCCGTTGACATCCGAGAGAAGTAACAGGTGTACGTATCCACTGTACAACAAACGGCATTACTGTTCCCTCCGATCAATCAATTCACACCGGGCTTTATGCAATATGCAGTATATCGTTACGAATATCGGGCTAATTATCGGCTGTCCCAAGTATTTATCGGTTTTTCGCGGTCTCCCACTCTCCACTCATAAACGCTTCAATAGACAACAATCGAGAAGTATTGGAATAAACGAAGGCCGCGTTTTCACCTTATAAGTAACTTAAACTTACTTCCAATTCAATTACACATGTGTTTTCGCAAGGACTTAATTCCCCCTTGTTGTTCTGGGGTATCAAAAATGTTAAGATATACATGAACAAGAAAAACATAGTCAGAAATGGTAACGCACCCATGGTCATATTATTAGGCATATATAACATTTATTGGAGCTTTAATGTAGTGATTGTGCAAATAGATATATAGGTCATTGCTATGTAGATGGTTATGTGTATTTTTGTTGTTGTATGTGTGCGCTTGGTGCATGAGCAAGCATGTGAAAACATTTTTTTTAAATCGGACGTGCCAAACTATAACACCCCTGGTCAAGTGGTCCTGCAGAAGTGCTATAATATGATGCTGTTGGGTCCTGCTGTTTTGCAATGATGCCGTTAGTACAAAGCGATGCTGGTGACCGCGTGAGATGTACAAACAAGCATATTGAAGGGCATGCAGAGATGTACAAACAAGCATATTGAAGGATTTAGGCAGTGACAAGCGTTTGGACTTGGCATATATTCGGCACAAGCAGGTGACAAATAAATTGATGGGTCCAAAAGCGATGTTGTTGGGGATCCGCGCTGATGCTGTTAAATATACAAACCGATGTTGGTGGGGGTACAAAATGATGTTGTTTGTGAAACAGCATGCCATAGTTTCGGTCGCGATTTAGGTTAGTTATGCCCATCTCAAGGTCGTGTGACAAATATTCAACAACGAATTAAACATCTCGACTCATTGTGTTACTATGTATTATGTATTGTTCTAGCGTTCTGTATCGGTCGCTGATATGAACGACCTATTATTTAGATGAGATTCTAACAAGTTTATTTCGGTATCACGTTCATTACAGAGTTCAATTAAAGTCATCTTATTCCCATGATAATTGTCTTGGTGAGATCTTAACATGCCGCGTCGTCTACAGTTATATCATAACGGACTCATAGATTACATGAAGAGATTGTTACATGAATCTAAATTTCCTTGCTGAACTGACAAAACTGTATTCACAGGGGTTTGTCATAATGATAGTAAATAAAAAATATAAGAGATATATACATATATATATATATAGATATATATAGATATATAAGTAATAAATAAAGAATAGGGGCGCAACTAGGGGATTAGCGATTGACGTCATTTTTTTTTATTTTTTGTATCACGAAAATTAGAAACATGAAAAAAACGTTTTGCTCGTGGCGCTCTCCATATTCATTGCTATTATGACTGTTATACACCAACGTGACCGCTGTGATTTACATTTAGCATGACATTGGCAATATCACCTTATGTTCTCTTTATATCACCGCAACGCCAGGTTTCATTTTCGAACCGTCCGCTGATTTCGTGGACACGCGACCATGTACATCCGTTGTAATTAGTTGGCGGTGTCGGGCAAAAATGTACACATATAATAAAAGGGCCGAGGAATCTGTGCCGTTTGCATCATGCTGTCCGAATATTTCCGGGGCATGTTAATGTTAGTAACGATGTAACATTTAAAAGATTTAGGTCGAAATATTCGGACCACTGCTGCAAACAACTTCGTCCAAGAGTTGATCAAGTTTTACAGGACACCGTACCCAGCAGCGTGTCACCGAGGGCAGCCAACGCTTCGAAAATGAAACTTGCCGTTGCGGTGATTTAAAGAGAAAATAGGTGATGTAGTCAATGCGAAATTAAATTTCAGCCACATGCGGTCATATTTATGTATAATAGTCATAATAGCAATCTATCTGAAGATCGCTACAATCGATATCGTTTTGGCTTTCCTATTTTCGAGGCAAAAAAATTATAAATAAACATTTGTAGGTCAAATCACTAATCCCCTTGATTCATTCCTATACTCTTATTACTATTTATTATTACTACTATTTATTATTATTTGTATATATTTATTATTATTATTATTTATTATCATTCTGACAAACTCCTGTGATTGTATTCTAATTGACCACGTGCTCTGTCTATGATGGCACAGGCACCAGACCAGCAACCACCCGCTGCAGTTGCTTTCAATTACAGGTATGCAACGTCCCCACTAATGCCGCAAAAATTGGACATCACGGTCGACCGCGGTGAAAGTTTCACTCTCTGGAAACAAAGGTGGAACGATTACAGTAAATTGTCAAACCTCGACAAGCAGCCAGGTGAAATTCAAATGGCTTTATTCAGGTCATGCCTCTCAAATGAAACGTTGAAAGTTGTTTTAAACTTGAATCTGCCAGATGATAAGAAGAACGTCCCAAATGAGATCATTAAGGGTATCCTAAACGTGACAAAGATGGCCGAATGAGTTTTTATACCCCTCTCTCCGATAAATGCCAGCCATTGCAAGACTGTTTCCAATTTACATGAAATTTCACAAGGATATAGGAATATGATTGAAATTTTTTTTGGCATCACATCCATATTTTTAAAAGATATATTTGACTGAGAAATTTAACTGGAAAGTGAGCGAAATTATGCCAATCACCAGAAGTCAAAACTAATAAAGCAAACAGTTATAATTATTGTGGCATCTATACTATATATTTTGAGACTTCGTATATATGTGTGTGTGTACTTCATAGAATCCAAAACGCGTGTACAGATTGAGCTCAAACTTCCTATGTAAGTGTCAAATCCCACCGATACGACCGTGGTCGCAGTTTAGAAAAGCTCAGAGCACCCGTTCTCCAATCTCAAATCACCGCAAAGGCACGGCGTGGGTTAATCAAGTGAATATTTAATGAGCGTTTGTTTTTGACGCATCTCTATAAAGAGCGTCTGTTTGCCATTCAACGCTATTTGCATCTGCAGAGAGATATACGGAACATACATTAAATTTAAAAAACATTTGTTTCTGACCAACCCTGCGAGCACGGATGGCGCGCTTTGTTTTTACAGTATATAGTTATATACCGAAATCATCCCAGATAATCACGAATATAGCATCAGATTTCTCCCCAGATATACCGTTATAAAAAGATACTGGAATCTGCCAATCTACGGGAAATTCCAGGGAATGCCGATTGAGCTCAAACTTGCTACCCACGGGAAGTGTCATATATATGAGTGTGTCCTTTATAGACTCGAACCGATTGAGCTCAAACTTGCTAAATAAGAAAATAGCCCCCAAGCCGTAAATATCAACAACAACGATATTGCTACCTACGGGGAGCAACGTTATTAGCATCTGCAGAATTATGCAGAGAGAAAATGCTTTCCTATTTTTAGAACGCAGCACATGTTTACGTCGCGTTGGTGATTGAGGTTCACAACGGGGTTAATTGACTGTCCGCTCTTTGCGACGATGAGGTTCACGGCGGGGACTATTGACCAACACTCACAATTTCGTCTTTTGCATCAGATACCAACACCTCGACCGATCGGGACGAAACTTGGTACGTGAGTGTAGTTTGACCAGGTGGTCGTCGCTGTCGTATTGACGAGCCCGTGCGACGCCCGTGCAGCGCATGCGCAGACGAGATATCGGAAACGGGTGGAGCTATCGACTTGAAATTTGGTATGTGAATGTATCTTGCGCCGGGTACAAATTTTATCGGGTCGCCGAGCCCGTGCGACGCCCGTGCAGCGCATGCGCAGACCAGATCTCGGAAACGGGTGGAGCTACCGGGTACAAATTTTTCTTATTGAAACGCGTGGAGCTAAAAATTAAAAAAAATATTTAAAAAATGTCATGTTTCGGACAAGCCGCCGGTGGCGGGCTAACCTGCTAGTCTATCTCATATATATTTTGAAGACCTCTGTCTGTATGTATGTTTGTTTGTTTGTTTGTTTGTTTGTCATTTATACAAATCTACGATTCTCGACCGATCGGGACGAAACTTGGTACGTGTGTGTAGTTTGACCGGGCGGTGAACGTTGTCGTATTGTCGAGCCCGTGCGGCGCCCGCTTCGCGCATGCGCAGACGAGATCTCGGAAACGGGTGGAGTTATCGACTTGAAATTTGCTATGTGAATGTATCTTGCCCCGGATACGAATTTTATCGGGTCGCCGAGC
This sequence comes from Siphonodentalium dalli, assembly GCA_032622095.1. Taxonomy (NCBI): domain Eukaryota; kingdom Metazoa; phylum Mollusca; class Scaphopoda; order Gadilida; family Siphonodentaliidae; genus Siphonodentalium; species Siphonodentalium dalli. The sequence goes on from CP136068.1 coordinate 65,443,630, forward strand.
CCGTGCGACGCCAGCTTCGCGCATGCGCAGACCAGATCTCGGAAACGGGTAGAGCTATCGACTTGAAATTTGCTATGTGAATGTATCTTGCCCCGGATACGAATTTTATCGGGTCGCCGAGCCCGTGCGACGCCAGCTTCGCGCATGCGCAGACCAGATCTCGGAAACGGGTAGAGCTATCGACTTGAAATTTTGTTTTTGAATAGCGCTGGGTAGAGCTATCGACTTGAAATTTGGTTTTTGAATAGCCCGGACAACGTCGGGCTCATCGGCTAGTACTATATATTTTGAGACTTCGTATATATGTGTGTGTGTACTTCATAGAATCCAAAACGCGTGTACAGATTGAGCTCAAACTTCCTATGTAAGTGTCAAATCCCACCGACACGACCGTGGTCGCAGTTTAGAAAAGCTCAGAGCACCCGTTCTCCAATCTCAAATCACCGCAAAGGCACGGCGTGGGTTAATCAAGTGAATATTTAATGAGCGTTTGTTTTTGACGCATCTCTATAAAATATGTTTAAAGTATGTCCGCAACAGCTTCCTGTCGACACATAGGCGAATATCGTCCGAATTTTTGTTCGGGGCCACACCATTCGGTAGGATCTGTTACTGGAACTATGATTCCTTTTTCGAGCATACTATTCAGTTTATCTTGAAGTTTATCTCGATATGCATAAGGAATGGTGCGTGGTGCTTTTTTACAGAAAGGAATGTGATTGTCCTGGAGTTCGATTTTAAATTGCTCATCAGGCATAGCGCGGATCTCACGATCTAACACAATGGGAAATACCGCTATGAACTGCTCTCGAAGAGTTACAGATCGCTTATTTCGCTGGTCGCATGCATACGGTCTGTGGTTATCGCGTTTGTCTCCGTAATCGCGCCTGTCACATGCGTATGGCCTGTTGATGCTCCGATGTCAACATGGTTCCGATCATTAACAAAAATGTTCCCTTGTACACTGGTTAAGCAGTAGTCGCATGCATATGGTCGCTCGCGAGTAATCTGTCGTTTTCCGCACGATACATCATAGATTTCAACATTTTACATCCTCTCTGTGCTGGATAGTCCTCTGGAATGATGCCAAGGTCTCGTGACGTTATCCATGACATGTATAACCCTGTTGTGCCTTGCAACACGTGAACGGTATCTTTAACACGATAAGATCCACACACAATTTCAGCATCAAATTCTCCCAGTTGCTCAATTTCTCGGTTATCTGCGGCACGCAAAGAAGCAGTAGTTGGTCGTAGATTCAGCGGACCAATCTCGAGTTGGCAAAGTAAATCCAACCCACAGGCTGATCCCTCAGCCCCAGTATCTGGAACTGCTTGAATTATCTTGCCATTCGCTATTTTGCCTCCAACCAGAACATCAATCGTAGGTGCTTTTCTGTGCGATATTGGAGCTAACAAGGGCCCGAAATGTATGACAGAAACATGTTTTTGCGATGAGACTGTTTCTTTTCCGTGGCACAATTTTGATTTAGCCCAATGTCCCTTGCACAAGCAAACTGCGAAATGTGAATTAAACGCTGGACAACGAGCGTTCTGAACGTGTTGTTTCGTATGACTCGTCGTTTTCTGGGTACCTTTATAGTCTCGCGAAAATTGTTGTTTTTTATTGCGTTCCCGTTTATATTGTGATATTGCACAAATGTCATTGGAATCGCCAGTAATCTCTTTGCGGTGTCGTTTCGCAGCTTCCTCTGCGCGACATATAGCAATCGCACGCGTAAGGTCGACATCCTTCTCAACAAGTAACCGTTCTATCGTATCGGAATCTTGTATGCCCGTAACGATTCGATCTCGGATCAACGACTCTTCACATGCGTCGCAAAATGAACACGTTTTTGCAAGTTCCCTCGGGTCGGTCACATAGTCATCGAACTGTTCATCTTCACTTTGGGTTTGTAAATTGAAATTTCTGCGTTCTTTAACGATATTCAATTGTCCATGCACATGAAGATGAAGGGCCTTAAGGGTATCCTAAACGTGACAGAGTTGAAATTTCTTCCAATATGGCCGAAAATTTATAAATTAATGAGCTCAAATTCACTATACGGTTTGCAAAATGGCCAAAATGAACCAATACAATATTATAATTATAAAACATAGATCATTTTGAAATGTAAAATGTTGTCCCATCTCACAGGAATCTATATAAAAAAAAATTATGAAACAATTGTTGTTTTAAATTTTACACTTTCTTACAGTACTCATATCTGTAAAATTACTGCATGTTTTTTCTATAATAGTTTACCGATAGATGCTTTGATAGTCCAATATATTGAGAGGGACCTTGCTTTTTCATTATAATGTTTCTTGTGTCAGAAATTCACCGTGTAAAATGTGGTCGTATCCACTCGCTATGCGAAATCCACAACAACACTCGAAAAATAGGGAACTTCAATTTGTAGTTAACAGATACTAAAATCTGAGAATATATAGTCACCACTAATTAGCCTATTTAAGTACTTTATGACCAAAACTAACCTTAGAACATCGCTGATTTAAAAGACAATTTCCTAGAAAATAGATATTTGAAGGCAAACTTTGACAAAATGGATTGTAAACATCACGTGACTAAAAACTTGGAATACCCTCCGAACGAAATAATTCACTCTTTAAATAATTTTTGTTGTTAAACATGGCAAAACACCTGAATATGCATTAGATTAACAACCAAAAACACGGTATTGATATATAAACAGAATTGATTAAATAATGTGTATATCTATCAAGTATTATTTTGTTAGAGGGTACGGATTCCCGGTCTTTGCGGTGTCGTTTAGTGTTGCACGCGTTTCCCTCTTTGCAGATGCAAACTATTCTTATTAAAAGCAATCAAAACAAGGTTACACGCATCATACACAGCGGATATAATCAACAACATATGTAATTCATGCAGGTATAGATAACTGCACAATCGGTCGTCCAAGTTAATTTTTAGGGCTGTTGTATTGTTTGATCAACTTTCTCAGAAAAACAAAAACATGTCGAAATCTCGTTTTGGTTTCGTTTTAATGGCTGACTAAATGAGTTCAAAATATTTTTAAAAACAATATTAGGGGTAATTAAACTATAATTGTATCAAATTACAATATATGCTAGCTTCTTAATGTTGTTTTTCAACTGTCTGGGGTAATTTCTGTTAGAAAATCTCTGAAGTGAATGTATGCCAGGCCATTTGTGTCAAAATGCACCAGTATCACAAAATATGATGCATCTGATTTTCGTAGGGAATGTTGGAAATATAGCTTACAGTGTATTTTTTTGTTTAAATATGTTATACAGTATCAATTGTGCATGAGGTATTGTTGAAATAAGGGCAAAATAGACAGCCTTATACATCCTTATGATCCAGCTCACATCATTGCCAACTTGGCTTCCCGTACCAAAAAATAGTCCCAAAAAGCAAATGGCCACATATTTGTGTTCAACTGATGGAGGGTGCCTTCAACTCAATGGATTTGTTGCTAAAATAGTGAGTTATTTTATAAAATGACGATCCCTCTCCTCATCATGCAATCCTAATATATAGGACTAGCAGGTTAGCCCGCCACTGGCGGCATTCGTCCCATGGCTTTGTTTCAGAAACATGACATTTTTGTAATTATTTTGTTTTTATTTATTTTTGTTTTTTATTTTTGAATATGAATTTAATGTTTTTTAAATTTAATATATTTTGTTTCTGAATTGTTTTTTTATTGTTAATTTTTGTTAATTTTAAATTGTTTTAATTAAATTGTAAATAGTTTTAATTAATTTTTGTGTTTCTGGCAGAAAAAATTACCCGTAGAAATCCCCCCTTCCTAGGAACGACAGACAACGCATTCTTTGTTTCGTGAACTGGTATTTAAATCTTCTTAGTTGTGATAAACGCGAGGCTATTCTTTTAATAGTTTCATTGATATGATTGTTCCATGACATATTTGATTGGAGTTCAAGACCGAGGTGTTTATGTGTCTCAACAAAGGATATAGTATCATTATTAAAGGTTAAATTAGGAGTATCGCCGGATGTCCCAGTCAAAGAGTACGACATGCCCATCGTTTTTGAGGGATTAAAATTGACTAGCCAATTGTTTGACCATCTTGATATGTTTTCAAGATCCTTGTTCATGGTTTGCGCCAATTCATTTAGGTCGTGGTGCTCGTTAGTAATGCAAGTGTCGTCAGCGTACATTCTCGTAACAGAACAGATGTTGTCTGCTAAATCATTGATGTAAACCAAAAATAGAAAAGGGCCTAAGATTTAGCCTTGTGGCACGCCCGCTGGGATGATCTCATAGCTAGAAAAGCTGTTGTTAACTAATACGCGCTGCTGTCGGTTATTTAAATAGTCTCCTAGCCATTTCAAAGATTTACCACGAACTCCATAACTTGAAAGTTTATGTATTAGTCCCCTGTGCCAAACTCTCTCGAATGCCTTTGATATATCACAAAAAATAGAACATGTATACAGTCCATTGTCGAGAGATTGACACAGGTGATTGTATAGATCTATGAGTTGATGAGAAGTGCTTTGCCCTGGCATGAAGCCCGATTGACGTAAGAATAGTAGTTCGTTTTTTTTAAAGAAATCCCTGATCTGTTTTAGTACAACTTTCTCAAATATTTTTCCCAAGCAGGGTAGAAGGGAAATAGGACGATAGTTCTTGCTATCAGCGGGGTCGTCTTTTTTAAAGATGGGGACAACATTAGCCTTTTTCCATACAGATGGAAATGTCATGCTATCAAGAGATTTTCTGAAGATTAAAACTAATGGACGAGCAATTGATTCTGCGGTAGCTAGGAGCATTTTTGCACTAATTCCATCGTAGCCATGGGCTTTGTTTAATTTAAGTGATTTAATTGCCAAAATTATTTCATCTTCGGTGAACTCAAAGTCCTCCATCGTGTTTTTACAACGAGAATTGAACACAGGTAAACTGTGGTTTGAGTCATTTATTGATGAGTTAGAAATGAAGCTCTGGTTTAATATGTTAGCCTTGTCAAGATCATCAGTCGCGTACACGGTTCCATTTACGTTTATGGTATTTATATGGGCATTCGAGCAGTATAGGGGTGGAACATTCGTTGTTTTCTTTTTACATAGTAGGTAATTCATTAGTTGCCAGAATTCGCGGGGAGATGATGATTCTTTCATGCGGTCTTCCAATTTTTCATCAAATTTCGATTTCGCGAACTTTTTCATGTTATTTACTTTATTTCGACATTGCTTATATTTTTGCCATGTGTTGGGATTATTATTTTTTATGGCTTTTGTACGTAGCCTTTCGCGTTTGCGAATTTCTCTTCGGATTTCTGAGTTAAACCAGATTTTATCCTTGGGCCGAACCGTAACAGTGGATTGGGGAATTGTATCGTTCATTACTGACATAAATTTATTTTGGAAAAGTATGGTAGCTGAATCGGTGTCGAGGCACTCAAGGAGATCATCCCAGTTCGTGTTACCGAGTATTTCGTTGGCTCTTTCAAAATTTGCTCTGGAGTAGTTCCATACTGTTGCGGACATGACGGCTACAAGCGCTCGTTTCTTCGCATCGTTTGATTGTCTCAGTGGCTACTGGCAGTGCCCTCTGTCTCCCGACAGTCAACGTCTGACAACATTTATCACCCCTTTTGGACGGTTCATGTTTTTACGGGCTCCATTTGGAATTTGTTCGATATCCGAACACTACAATAGGCGGATGGACGAAGCTCTCACTGGAATACCGAGACATCGGAAAATTGTTGATGATTTTGTGGCATATGATGACTCACTCGAATTGCACGTGGCACATGTACGTCATATTCTAACCCGTTGTTCGCAGAAGGGCATTTCGTTGAATCCTGATAAATTCGTTGTCGGTGAATCCGAAGTTACGTTCTGCGGTTACAAAATAAACGACAAAGGATATACAATCAGTTCTGATATTACGGAAGCTATCAGTGTCTTCCCAGTTCCAAAGAACATAACTGATCTCAGATCATTTTTTGGGCTGGCGAACCAGTTGGCTGGCTTTACTAATCGGATTGCCAAATATCTAGACCCTTTACGACCACTTCTCAAGTCGAGCAACGAATTTTTATGGGATTCGGTTCATGAAACGGCGTTCAGAAAAGTCAGAATGTCCTGTGTACTGTGCCTGTTCTCTCGTATTATGAGCCTCAAAGACTTACTGCATTACATGTCGATGCCAGTCGCTTGAATGGTTTAGGATTCGTCCTTTTCCAACAGGAACCGTCAAATAAAACGTGGCATGTCGTTCAAGCAGGCTCAAGATTTCTATCCGCAGCGGAAACTCGGTATGCCATGATTGAACTGGAGATGTTAGCAGCCGTGTGGGCAGTTCAAAAATGTCGAATTTTCCTGGAAGGACTGTAATAATTCGAACTCGTTACGGATCATCAACCACTTGTGCCAATATTAAATAGTTATTGTTTGAGTGACATTGACAATCCTCGACTACAAACTATGCGAATGAAGCTGATGCGATATCAATTCCACACGACGTAGATTCCTGGAACTAAATTGTCTGCTGCAGATGCTCTCAGCCGCAACCCAATAAAGGGCCCTGCTAACGAGGACCAGATTTTAGAGCAAGAGGTTGAGTACAGTTTGAGATCCATTATGATCCAGCCTATATCAGATGACATTGTCGAGGAGGACCTCCATCTTGAAGCTGTAAAAAACGTTTCAAGTGACGATGACGAGTATCAGGAACTGTATTCAGTTGTCGAGAAAGGATTTCCAGACGACAAGAAAGACTTATGACTTGCTCTCCGTCAATACTGGGCCATACGCGATCGACTTACAATTGACAATGGCGATATCGTGTGTGGCTGCCGATTAGTAATTCCAAAAGAAATGAGGAAAACATTCTGACTAAACTGCATGCAAACCACCAAGGGATTGAACTTTCGAAGCGCAGGGCTCGCTTGACTGTTTATTGGCCAGGAATTGATGCAGATATAGATAGGACTGTACGATCCTGTAGGATTTGCAGTGAACGCCTTCCTTCTCGGTGCCAGGAGCCAATAAAACAACATCCGGTTCCTAGCCGAGTGTTTGAACACACGTGTTCAGATTTGTTTACATCAAATGGATGTCAGTATCTGATACATCTACATCTACTTGATACTCCATCGCCCTCAATGTGATGAGGATTATGCGGAGGTCCAGGTGCTACCACGGCCGAGTAACTTTATAACCCTGTGGTGACTCCAGTAGCGTTCTTTAACGTGCACACACCGAGGCGTGTACACGGGTCAGCCATTAATGTCCGCGCCCGATCGGACAGCGTACTGCACCCACGACAACATACCTGGACAAGTGTTGTAATGGGAGGAAGTCGGCATTTTGCATTCGGATCTTGATTCAGTGATCTCGAATGAGACTTTTCAGCCTGACAAACTTGGTATCTGACCGAGTTCTGATTTTTGTCAAAATACCCTGACCAGGTTGCGATCCCCGGTCCGATAGCACGAGAGACCAGTACGCTACCTCTCGGCTACCGACTTCCCTACGAGTCGATGTCAAGTCTGGCTGGCCGTCTATTTTTAACTTGGGAAAAGAAGCAACTTCAGTTAAACTGATCGAGTCTTGCAAAAAGACATTCACTGATACGGCAATTCCGACAATAAGTCTATATAGTGATAATGGACCGCAGTATGCATCTCGTGTTTTCCAGACATTTCTAAAAGACTGGGGTGTTCGACGCTTACTTCGTCACCGCGCTATCCGCAGTCCAATTCTCACGCGGAGGAAATTAGTGTAAAAGCAATGAAACATCTTCTTCAGTCGGCGTTTCGACCAGGTGAAAAATCAGTTTAGAGTGCACCTAACCTTTTCCCAGGCTTGTCTGAAATACTGTGCGCGAGACATAGCTCCATTTTGAACTCTTTTTGTTCCTATTCCTTTGAGGTTTTACAGTTGAAATATAATATTAAATGTTTAGTGTAAACATATTTTATTCCAATCAAAATAATAACATATTTAAACATTTGACAAACATTTTACAGTAAGACAGAATAATATAAATAATCGATTGATTGGAAAGGGGATTAAACAACAAGCCCAAGGGCTTTTATTAAGTTTGCTCCCCTTTTGTTTCGCGCCCGCTCTTCGTTAAGTGTATGTAACTTGATTGACCTGGGCATGCGTTAGAACTATGAGAATCACACACATCGTCAAGGACAGACAACGGATCTACTTACACATTAACCTAACTATTTAATTAGACGGTTATGATATCGTTGACATGTTTTAGTCGATAATACACTCCCAATTTGAGCCAAATAGACCAACTGAACGAAAATGGCACCATCCTTGATATTTCTGTGGCATACTAGTACTTATGTCACATTATTGCCTCGTTCACATTCTGATATGTAAATATAAGAAATCAATTATTGTTTCGTTCATTTCCATGGTGTGTGAATGCTTGTGAACCTGGAAAATGTGAGAAGTGATTCTGCGCGTCACGCTATTTTCAGGCCTATATATGCATTCTTACCCATTAAATTGAAAGAGACAACAATTCGTTTCCCAAAATGGCAAAGAATAGTGACCACTCGCTCATATACTCTAACATAATCCCCTCACGTACAAACCGCGAGAGAAAATACAACATATTTCTTGATTAACTGCTGTCGAATTTAACCACATAGGCCTACATAAAATGATAGAGGAAAAATTCAGGCTAGAGATTTCTATCTCCATGTGCACTCTGATCCGGAAGCGAGACGATGGTTTCGTAAGCAAAAGGGTTCTATCTCTAAACACATTTTTGTCTTTTATTATAAAACTGGCGAGTTTCTAGAACTGAGACTTCGGATATAATAATATTTTTGTTAGCTTTAACATTTTAAAACATGACGACACACACTGAAAACGGTTTATTTGGTAATTCCCGTCTCGAATTTCAACATAGATTTCCCAACAAAATGATAAATGTTGGATAGAACCATCTGATTCTCACACGACGATATATAAGCTCGATAAAAAGAGCAACTCAAATGTTTTGTTCGATATGCATTAAAACGCCGACCTCTGATGTTTCCCGTGTTTTATTGCCATCAGTGACAACACTGACAATCACCTTTAAAACAACTCACAGATGTGCAAAGAGTAAGCCATAGTTAATTAACACCTTTGCAATACGGCTAATTTTATGTTCGTTTGTGTTCGTTGTTTAGTAGCTTTGTATTCAAATAATGCTAATAACTAAAACAATAAGTGATCACAGTTGGAAATAACACCACATACACATAGAGTGGACCCACACGTACCCACAAACCAAATTTCACCCTTCTATTACGCTTTTTGGACCTGTGTTCGTTTGTGTTCGTTTGTTTAGTAGGACCGTATATGTTATTACCCTGTACAAGAGGGCGTAATTACGCCGTATATTACGGCGAATATACGTCTTACCGAGACGTAATTACGCCATATTACTTAATGGACTTAATTGCGGCGTATATATGCCGTATTATACGCGGCGTATATATGCCGTATTATATAGAGCGTAAGTAGGCCATACTATGGTGCAATTACGCCGTGATAGCGCTATAGGTTTTTAATTCATTCAAAAATGAAACTCGGTAAAAAATTTCGGTCTTCAAAATACAAGGATGTAGAATTAAAATTGAATATGAATATAGTGAATGGCATTAGAATATCAACTCAATTCCTCTTCAAATAACACTTTTATATTATGCATGGGTACCGGTATTAAATCATGTGGTAAAGATTAACCGATAGAAAAACCGAAAACCGCGCATTTCTAGCCAGTGCGGTTGCCACGGGAGAACGCCAAATGGATATCCAATGCCGTTTCGGTATTTATGGACAAATTTTGACCAAATAAACGGCGCAGTGGCAAAATGGATATCCAATGCCGTTTCGGTATTTATGTAAAAATTGTGACCAAATAAACGGCCCACCCCAAATTATACTATACAAAAACGAAAACCGCACCCGTCTAGCCCGTATATACGGTTGCCACATGAGGTGGTAACTGGGCATCCATTTGCGTTTAGACATTTATGGACCGATTGTCATCCAAATAAACGACGCGGTATGGTAGCCCACCTCAAGTTATGCTAGAAAACCCGAAAATCACACCACTCTAGCCCGTGCGGTTGACACGGGAGCTGACAAAAAGGACACCAATTGCCGTTTCGGTATTTATTGACCGATTTTGACAAAATAAACGGTGCGGCATAGGCACACCCCAAGTTATACTATGAAAACCGAAAACCGCACATCTCTATTTCGTGTGGATGCCACAGCTATATAGGAGGTGGCAAAAATTACACACATTGCCGTTTCGGTATTTATGGACTAATTTTGACCAAATAAACCATGCGATAGTGTGGCCCACCCCAAGTTATATATAACCCTTCTATCCCGTGTGGTTCCCACTCAATGTGGCAAAAAGAACATAGACCGATACGTGTGTTAATGGGTTTGTTGATACGGCACTTGTGTTATCGCGGTAGGAAAGAACTCGAGGCTGCACCTCGTTCTATCCTTCTGCGCTGACCTCCGTGTCGTATGTAACAAACCCATTATTGCATTAACATACTCGTGTCGTTCTGTGTATGTATCAAACGAATTAAGGCAACTCGACATATCGTATATCGAAAACTAGCGAAACCTACCGACAACAAGACAGTCAATGACTGTGGGTCGTTCTCCAGACTGTAAAGACGGGGAAGACTGGGACTCTGAAGAATACAATAGTCAGTACTTGTCAAATTACTTTAAAACAAGTAGTTCTAAACAGATACACAGGCAGAGGATCATCGTTGAACGGTGGGGGGGGGGGGGGATATGGGGGTATCCACCTTGAAATTTCTAACTGCATACCCCTCCCCAATAAATCATTGCCCATCAAATCGCAACTGGACCAAACTAAATTATAACTGGTACTTTAAGATCTCCAATTGTTGGAAATATATCAAAACCTTACTGATAATACCGGTATATATCAAAATTATTACATGTAATATAGGAATATATATACAAGTACCATACATACATGAATCCATAGTATAGATAGGGTGTTTGCGGGAGTGTTAAATCTCACATTTCTGCCCCTATTTGGACCAAATGTAAATCCCTGAGATCCATTGATCTAGTATATTCAAGTGGTATATTAAAGAAGCTGAAGTGAGTTCATTTCTCTTAAAATAAGTTACAAAATGTAGGAAAGGGTTAACAACATGGCACCTCTGATAATTGTTCCTTGAAATCATCAGCATAATAAATAAGACACGTCATTATCAAGGTTGAAAAGGAAATAGCCTATATAAACATAATATTGTAACACCAGCCTGTACAACTGTATAGAACACAGCACATAGGCATTAATCTAATTTAAATTGAAATGAGTGACACAAATAAACAAATCTGACACTGTCAGATAAAATAAGATCTCATTTCATACACAGGAGACATTGGAGATAGTGGCAGGCAGACAAGCTTTATATTGTTATCAGTGAAAGAAATGACTTCTCAAATAATAGTCTGGCATTAGGAATGTGAAAGAACATTCGCACGGGTACTTACTCGACCCTTCAATTGGCAAGGGTAATGATCTGTCTGTTCGTGATTTTTCTCCAAGACCCCTGGACCGATTTCAACTATATTTGATACGGTGAGTCGATGTACCCTTGCGGATTTTACAACATGGTTAGTTTTTCAAAATTTAAATTTCATAAAACAAAAATCTTAATTTTGTTTTCCATTTAAATTTATTATATGTATTTGTCTTGTTTTGTTTTTTGTTAAATTGAGCAATGAGTTCAATCTGAATTTTTTTGTTTTGAGTTATGTCCCTGGCTCGGCCCACATTTGACCCAATGATCTCATTTGAAAAATATGAACCACAGTCATCCACGGACCTTTCATACCAAATATGAACCCATTCAGCCCGATTGTACCTGAGAAGTCGTTTTAAGAATTACTATGGAGGGAAAGAGTTATGGTCCCGGCTTCGCAACTATTTGACCTAGTGACCTCATTTCAACAGATCTGAATCTGAGTCACCTTAGGGGAACATCCACACCAAATATGAACCCATTCGGTGTTATGGTTCGGGAGAAGATGTTTAAAGAATTATGGACGGATGGACGGCTAGACGGACGAGGTGTGATGTCTATATAGCTCAACCGGAGACTTCGTCTCAGGTGAGCTAAAAAGCGGTCGTCAGTTTCCCTGTCGGGCAGGCTTAAGTATAGTGATTATACACTGATACCTGAAACTATTGGTACACCATATAGGAGAAGTGCGTCGTAATTCGTCCAATGTATACGTATAATTGTTATGAAATTGCAACGTTCTAAGCGGAGACTATAACCACCATGGCCCATTATAATTTGGAAGGCACATCGACAGTGAATATTCGTATTACCTGGATTCGAACGTTTAATTCCAATTCTTCTTAACATACTCTCATTTACACAGTGAACAGTTTACTCATGTTATAAGATCCTTCGCGCCGGTGTTTTCATTCAGAATATCACGCATGTAAGAGTACCGTGATCTTAATCCGGGATATTTCTTATTAAACTATCCAAAGAAAACGGATAACGATTAAGAATAGGATAACGCACTGTTTCCCTTAATTGAGCTGGCCACAATCCGACCCGCCGCGCAGAGTTATAGTAGACGGAAAAACACCTAATCGATGGTGTACGTTTAACAGTTTATCCTTAATAGCGTGGCGGCTGTGTGTTAAGGTGCATTCGTTGGGGTCCACACCGCTCGCGATACTGCCATCGGGGGTACAGTGCTGACAATAGGCTCTGACACAGCTAATCGATCCAAAGCGCAATTAATCACGCCCAATCGACCACATAATGGACCATGACTGTGGTCAAGCACCGCGGTTCACTTGGCCAATTAAAATGAAATAATTTCCACTCACGCCCAATCGGTTCCCACAGGACTGCATATATATACCTGTTTCGTCGAGGATAGAAAACCTATAATCATCGCCAGTTGTTGCGAAAGAATTGAAATCGCGTGCTGCTGAGTGCAAGCACGCGACTCTAGATTCATATATCGACGCAGCCTCGTTAATATTATTGATGATTAAGTTCGAATACACTCGGTATAAGGCACAGCATATATCAACACATTGGTATTCTTTTGTTTTCCAAAATACCATGCCATGCGCGTATACATCATCTTATTATAAGTATAGCCTTATAACACCCATTATAATGCAGATGATATCCCAATTAAGGGATTAAAGATGACACAGACATGGACATAGCCAAATAAATTTATTTGTGCAAAAAATCATGTTTTACATTTAGGCATATAAAGAACATATAGACAAAGGTTTTGCGTGATCATCAATGAAAATCGAAAACAGCAATGCCCATCCGAGGGCCACGTATATAGGCACCCATAAGCATATACACGTGTACACCAATGACCCTCCGCTAGGCACTACATTTTAGCGGTTATATGGTCACATTTATAATGTAGTATAATATCAGCCCAGAATTTGTGAATAATATCTTATTATTTTCGTCTATAGTGTGCCAGATATATACGATGATGATATATAGTGTGAACGACTCTTTCGCGATTGTTGTATTATATTTATCATTGATAAAATATAGGTTCCCTGACGAGAACCGGGCGTATTTGAAGATTTTAAGTCGAAACCCTGCATACCGATTTCATTCAATTATCAACAAACAAAACCCGGCATCGGATGCTCGTAATTGAGTCAAAATACAATTAATAGTCGTACGTTTGATAAACAACTTACATCCGCCCCTCTCCCATTAACATTTTAACAAATACTATGTAGATGACGGACATAACATATATATAGGATGATATGCATGTGGTTGGTACGTTTGTGATTGCTGTCAATCATATCCTTCCGCTTTTAAAATTTCATCTGAGGTAGTCAACATTTGTAACGCACGGGGAGGATCGACAATATTTTCAGCAGACGGCGCCTAATGAAATCGTTTCATTGATGAAATGTATGAATGAACAAAATGGAAAAGAATTTCATTGTGTCGATTCGTTTCTGATGAGCCCTGTGAGTAAGGAGGAAATGCTAGATATTATAAATTGGTGGGTTGAAATCTTGTCGAAAAGTTCGCATCTTTCGGTTACATACAGGGAGCACTCAAAGAAATAATGAAAAAGGCATCTTCGACTTCGTATCCACATATGCATTTAGAGGTATCGGAGATGAAATTGTTGTACATATCTGATTTGAGTTCACTACAGTATAGTTGCGAATTCTGCAGTGTAAGATGATTAGTTTTCTTGGACCATTAGTAGATAATTGGGGAGGTTTCGTGGGTGGATCAATTAATTTCAAATTCATCTTAAATTCAGGAAGAGTACTTACATTTGTTAATTTATTCCAAGATAACGTACAAAAGAGTTTCTTAAATGTTCATATATGGGAAGTATGAATGTAATTTGTCAGGTTGACGCATATCATATCGATTACCGTCACCTCGTCTGCAATGGGGGGGGGGGGGGGGGGGGGGGGGTAATTGGGGACTGGGTTATTTATTTATTTAAACATGGTGTGCAACTCGTGGAGATCTCGTCGAGTTTCAAGTCTTGGCCTTCGACAAACAAGCGATTGATATTTACGGAACGCGTTAATCCTGTGACTATTCTTGCAGCATCCTTGTGTATATCATCGAATTTTTTAATAAGTAATCTGTTGCTGTGTCACACACTACATCGGCATATAGTCTATAACTGGTAAGATATATGCTACGCAGTCAAGGTCGTACTTCAGTCTTCTTATTTGCCTGCATCCCATGTTCTTTTAGATGAAGTGCATATACTTCAAATATGAAACTATGATGCTTACTTGGCTACTATATCTGCAGGAAGTAATCCGTTTTGTTGTAGGCATATCCTGCAACCATCATGACCCGACTTATCTCACTGGCATTTTGGCCTACCTCAAGAAAGAAGTCCACATGGCAAATTTAGAAACGTGTAGATGCCTATACATGCAGTGTATTGTGGACAAACGAATCTGATAATCAGCCCAAGGACACTTTAAAACAGCCCCTGTGAATTTAGCTATCTTGGGAATGCCGATTCAAAAATTAGGACATTAAAATACAGAATCACGCCCCATCGGGCCAATGTAGCGAAATGTTTGGACTGCTGCCATTATGTTCTACCACTTCGAATGTCCTCGTTCAAATGTTCACACAGATATATGAATAAACTAATTATTTAGGGGAGACCCGGGCAAAGCTGGACACCAAATAATGTTTTCAAGGAATTTTAGATAAGGTTTTCGCCGGAAAAAAACTGGAAAGCCGTTGATTGGCATACAATTCATCGGCGCATATAACCGAGTGGTCATTGATATCAAACAACATCTCCGTATGTCCCTTTTGGAACCTCTTGTTTTGTCCCACTTTGCCCGTGTCTTTGGGCAAAGCGGGGCATCGCACTGGGTAAAGTGGGATAATATGCTGGGCTAAATGGGACTGGGACAGCAAAATCAAAGAAACAGTGCGAGTTGCTATTGCTCAGACTGCTACATACAGAAAGTCTTTGAGTGACATATGAGTTTCTGTTGGGTTACGTAGGATTGATTTCTTGTCTGGCGACCAGACTTATCGATATATTCACCTCGTCACAGTACCGATTAAAACGAAGGTGACTTCCATTCCTTATTCGATTTTTTTTATCAATAGGCCAAACAAAGAGTGTTGTAGGGTGCCCACAATGGACTCTTTCCACACACCCCACCCCGATCCAAAATGGCCGTCGTCCAGATGATTCAAATAGGTCACCCATGCCATTTCTCGTCCCCTTGACCGAATTAGGTCAAATAAAGGGTGTTGTGTGGTGGCCCACCCAAGCCAAAAACTAAATAGTCACCCCTTTCACCCGTTGTTTGACCTAAATCGGTCAAGGGGCCGAGAAATGGCAAGGTGCCCTATTTCAACACTTCTGGACGGCGGCCATTTTTGATCGGGTGGGTGCGAAAGGGTGAATATTTATATTGGCTTGGGGGCCACCATACAACTCCCTTCGTTGACCTAAATCGGTAAAAAAAAAAAAAAAGTCGAGAAATGGCATGAGTGCCCTATTGGACCCTTCTGGACGGCTGCCATTTTTGACCGGTGGGATGAATATTAAGATTGGCTTGTACCCTACAACACCCTTTATTTGACCAAAATCTGTCAAGTGGCCGAGAAATGGCATGGTAAATTTGGACTTCCCGCAATCTAACATAGGCCTATTAGTCTGGTCGATAAACTAAAATTTTAGGGTCAACCTAGAATTTTTTTTGACTAAGTTGGTTTCTATTCCATTTTGAAGAGGAATATATCCTCTATAACATATCCAAAATCCGCTAAAATCCGCTTTGAGCATTTTCTGTAATACAAGATGGCGTCCGTGATGGCAGTTGGTATAGAAAAATCCTGAATTTCGGTGGCCAACAAATACCAAATTAGTAATAAAATAAAATCCACACAAACAATCATTAGTCGTAAACCATATCGGTACAATGTCTGTCCAAAATGGCCGCCAAAATGGACAAAATCGAATGAAATTTACAATTTGCGGAAAATTGAATAGCTGGTTATACAAGAACGAACAGGCCGTCGAATTATACGAGGAAGAATGATTTCAGAGTACAAGGGAGCTATTAATAATGGTATGTAAGAATTATCTCTAATGTATCTCGCGAGAGAGCAACCGAAAGCCAGGTCTCATACAACGATTGAATGTGGACTTTTTGGGCGCCAATAAATAGAAGAATAACGCAGTTTTATCTGTACTTTTTATCTTGAATCGTGTAATATATGTGTATTAAAACAAAACAGTTAAATGTGATCTAATAGGGATGTACTCATTGTGTGACCTTTTCTAGAAGCAGAAATATATGTAATGAAAACAGTCTCACGAATGTGACCGATAATCATTTATTTTTGAATCTACAACACACAGTCTGTCAAAATTCACTACAATAGAACAGTGTGAGAGCTATTCACATGGTACTAGGTAAAATGTGTATATCCTATTGTCCGTGTCTTAAAATAGTAGTCATAGTTGCCTCCGGTCAAGTGATTAAACACGAATATTTCATTTTTATCACACAAATACATGGTGGTATACCATGAACGCAATTTATCAAAATACAAAGGATTACAATAGACTATCTTCAATAAATTCTCAACATAACCCAATTTGCCTACATACTCTATGACAGAGACTGTCTTTATACCTGGAAATGATGTGCACTTAAATGCACTAAGGCCACATATACGCGAAACGTACGACCTTTTCTGCAACCGCATCGCCGCGTTTACCCATTCTCCCTAATGTTACACATATCTGCTGCATACAAAACCATAAATAGCAACATCGAGTGAATGGTAAACGCAGAACTAATAACTGTAAACGCTGATGACCTGATATTTAGCGCAAGTATATGGGTGGCAATGGTGACATAATTTCAAACAACAAGATACTGACAACTAATAGTGTGTATTGCGGGGTACATATTCATGTTGTAAAGTTCCGATTGAAGTAATTTGAACATAATTGTCTACTAAGAAACCGGTTTGGGAGCACCATGAAAATTAGTGCTAAATAAAATGTACGACGTACAGTCTCTTCGATCTAGTGAGATAGGGTACTATTCTGTTGAAGAGATAAGTGTTTCTTGACAGTATAATCAGCATTACGACATACGTGTATGGTTTATTGTCACGGAGAGTGTTGAAAATTCTCGAAATATAACTAGTATTTACACAGATAGGGTGGGCTCTCCAGTTTCTGCTTTACATTCAATAATTAATCATCATTCCAAAAGGAAACTACCGCGCACTGTGTGACGAAATATTACTTCGTGTGTTGCATGCCCAAAATAACTGTTTTTGGTCCGACTGTTGGATGTATTCTAATAAGAAAACCCGAACGTAAATCATTGGGTTAACGTGCGTAAATCATTCAGATATGTCTGTTTTAATTATATGTGTACCTCTAAAGATATATAACAACATTCTTGTTAATTACAAATGTGTATTTTCGCTTATAGGGGGTTATCCAATATGTTGCTTTCATCGTAGCATGGATTGTAGTTGCGGCCATTTTGACAGCCATTTCATCGCCGCGATTGCATTGTTTACTGTCCTTGTCACTCTATTCGCCCCCTATACTCTTTTACACAAACTGGTATATATCGGATGGAGGATTAATGCGTTCTGGTGTCGCCGTAATGGTACTTTGGTTGAATTATATTCAGTTGAATTGTGAATTAAATACACCCAAATAATTTGGTGATTGACTAATTTGACATAATTTTGGTGGCCAAGGGTGTGAAGCCCACAGCACTATAGTTAAATAAGTGTGCGTTTTAACACACACGACGTAACAGCTTGTTTAAAAAATAGTGTAGCATGTCTATCACCGGACATGTCGCAGTAACTTCACCACGGGGAAACAAGTACCCAATAATGTAGTTTAGATGGACCTTCTCCAGCCAAAAAGTTAAAACTGGGGAGGCCTGTGAACGAGTTGCAGTTCGAAGCCTTTGAGAAAACATGCGAATATCTCGTAGAGAACCAAAGCGGGGAACAGCTAACAATAACCGCTCTTGTGTTATTCATGACAGATCTTCTTTCTGGAAGTAAAGTTGAGGCATATTCGCACCGTTACATGAAAAGGAAACTTTTGGAACGATACACAGACACGATTGTTATTTCTGGTGCGGAAGGTTTAGCAGACATAGTTACTTTATGAGACACGGCGGATGAGATACTTAGATCATACTATAAACTTCCTAAAGATTGTGACATTGAGTTGCAGAAGAAACGTATTGTAGAGGCTGCTGCAAAACTCATCAAAGCGGATATACAAGCACAGGTGATTTCAAATATAGATGAATATCCATCAGTTGGAGATATCAATCGCTTGGGGGCCCTTTCTTACCTCCCGGAGACGCTGAGGATTTTTCTTTCTAAGTTATTCGTGGGGAAGGAAACAGACGTCGAGCAAGCATCTGTGGGACAGTGTGTCGTACGCGGAGTTCGTCCGCGATGTGTGATTCCTGCACTTCAAATCGCGTTAGCAGTGCAAATGCATCACCACTTCTGATCGAAATTCCTGATAGATGTATTGTATTCGATGGGATTTTGCTCTGGGTATTCCGAAGTTATGAAGTTTGAAAAGAATGCTGCTTTGAAGTCCGGATTCAATCTTCCTCCTGTTCCACCAGGCTCTATACTATCATAATGTCTGCCGACAATTTAGATCACAACCTTAGTACACTTGACGGTCGGAATACTCTTCATGGCATGGGGATGATTGCGTCTATCACTCCGAAATGCACAAAATCAACCGTTATTCCTCGGAAAGTTGTGACTAACTTGGAGTTGTGCGATCTTTCTGATGTTGCCATACTCAATTACAAACCTGGCGCCACGAACACACGGATTTTATTCAGCGATGTTGGTGTTGTATCTCAAAATAATAGTGATGCCGATCTTCTATGGCAATTGAGTTGGAATCTGAAACTCTCGCGACCTCGACCTAACTGGACTGGTGCTATGCAAGTGTTTCATCACAACACAGAAGTCTCACACGAGGAAGCGTCCGTGACGTTTCTTCCCATCATAGACCTTAGCCCAAATGACATGTCATGTGTATATTCAACACAAGTTTTGCTAAGAAAACTGGCAAAGAAAGAGAACATATCTCCAATTATCACATTCGACCAACCACTGTTTTGGAAGGCTTCTATTATTATAAATGACCATGACGATTTGACGGACATATGCCTTCTTCTTGGAGGTTTCCACTCCATTATGAATGTGTTAGGCGCGATTGGAGGGGGGTTCGAGACACCCCAACCAACCCCTGTCGCCACGTCCCTGTACAACTGACAAGTTTCGTGTGTTCTCCACAACGTCATCGGAATATGATTCAGGAGATCTGGAGCTGTTAGAAATGCTTGCCCTCATCAATAAACACACTTTAACTTGAAAAAAAGATGCGATTAAGTCGGATTGGCAGCTAATTAGGTGCCATGTATATACACATAGAAGAAAAGCATGATTTTCACCACAAACATGAACATTATAAATATAAGATACGCATGTAAAACCAGTGACATGACTTTTATGTTTTAATAGTGAGGGAAACATAAATCAACCAATCAGTCAATCAATGCATATGTAAGGAACTTTAAATTTGTCATTGTCAAATCATATTTGCGCAAATATGAACTGAAATCGTATCTCAGCTCAGCTGAACATATCGCATTGATTTTTTTCTTCATATTGAGAAAATTCCAATTTTCACTCATTTTTCACATATTTCATGATTTTTTAACCCAAAAAAATGAGATTTGCACTAATGAATGTATGGAAATATTGGATTTGTTATTGTTTTAGTATAGTCACATTCAAAAACGTTAAAAATATTTGTATACCAATGTAGTCAAAAGTCGGATTAAGAAAATTCCGTTTTTCACTCATTTTAGACATATTTTCAACTTTTTACCCAAAATTTATGATCTTCCTGACCCGGGATTCATGTCGATTTTGGATATGATATTCCACACGTATAGTTACATTTAAAAACGTTATAACCATGTGCATAACCCTTTATTTGAAGTCAGGGTAAGTAAATTCCAATTTTCACTCATTTTTCACTTGTTTTCTACCTTTTGACCCAAAATGAGGGCTTTCCCGGTCTGGGATTCATGGGGATTTTTAATATGTTATTGTGTGGGCATAGTCACATCCAAAAACAGTAAAAGTATTTGTATAGCAATTTGTTCCTGGTCTTGTGTTTTTTTTCGACCAGATTGACTGGACTATAAGTGAAACAAAATTTCCCCTGTAGAGTGTGGCATAGCAAATGTGTGGTGTGAAAAAGGGAAGTGGCTGCCAGCATCCGCGAGTCAAAACTATGGAATGCCCGCCAAGCCGTAGGCCGCCAGAAAGAAGATTCCGATAAGATTGGAGCCATATTTCGATGTCAAGTTGCTTGCCGAGTAAGAGCCGGAGGTATAGGAACTGAGGCCTCCTAACTGCAAACCGCGTCCCAGAGCGACGATGGACCCTGAAGACGTGACAACAAGCAACCTGAAATGAAAATAACTGGGCCAGCATCCACATCTCACAAAAATAATACACACATATATATATAGTATAATATACAATGTATTTATAAATCCATAATACACAAGTCACCATATATTGTCGCATATCCGAATTGACAGACAAAAGGCTTGAATTTATCTATGCATTATTTTTAATATTGTAATGGCAATATGTGTCTCGTGACCAGTCGCATACTTTTATTCCCAAAATATTTAAATACACGTAGTATAAAGCCCAATGACAATTTGATTATTTGTTTTATGTATTTCGGTCTTGTAGATTGTGTTATAACATTGTGATATTAGTGAGAAATGTTATATTATTGTGAGAATTATCATATTTATGTGAATTTGTCAAGTAGTGAGAATTGTCATATTAGTATGGAAATTGTCGTGTCAGTGTGAAATTGTCAAATTAGTGTGAATTTGTCAAATAGGTGTGCAATTTGTCATATTAAAGTGTGAAAATTGTCATAGAGTGAGAAATTATTACAGGTATTAGTGTGAAATTAGTATTTGGTGTGAAAATAGTATTTGTTGTGAAAATAGTATTTTTTGGGAAAAATAGTATTTATGTGAAATTAGTATTTGTTGTGAAAATAGTATTTGGTGTGAAAATAGTCAATTATCATAATCAACAGTGAGACATTATAAATCAATAGTGTAAATATATAGTCAATAGTGTAAAATTGGCAGTCAATTGAGTCAATAGTGTTAAATTATCAGATTGTGTGAAAATTATCAGATTGTGAAAAATTATTATATTAGTGTAAAAATATTATGTTAGTGAGAAGTTATTTCACCTAGTGTGACCTTATATGAGTGTGAAATTGTCATATTGGTGTGAAATTGTCATATTAGTGTGAACTTATATATCATATTAGTGTGAAATATCATATGGTGTCAGTTTATATATTTGTGTTAAATTTTCATTGGTGTGAAATTATCTTTTCCTGCTGTTTAATACTACTATGGAACACTCGAATGAAACGACCAGGATGCGCTGCCCGGCATAAGGAGAATGTGTTGAATAGAAAACCGGATCTTGATTTGTCAGGTACTCCGATTGACCAATAGATCTGTAATTTAACACCTGTATGAACTAAAAACTTAGGACTTAATGCAACACTTTTTAAATTAGTTACCAATGAGATTGTCATATGATTGTGAAAATTGTCCATATTCGTGTGAAATTCAATATTCGTAGAAAAATAGTCATATTTGTTTGAAATTATTGTTAGTGTGAACCTTATTATATTAGGGTGAAATTAGTGTGGTCATGACATTTTGGGATGTTGATTTAACCATTGTGATTGAAACTGCTGTAGCATGATTTAGCATTATCCGGACAAGAAGAAGAAGACTCTGTGTGAGGCTTCTTCTCCTTGTGCTGTCGCCAACATATGGCGCAGATGTGCTCCACTGTTCTAGTCTGCCCCTGAACCAGTGCGCGGTGAGGGCCAGACTGCAAACAATGATTTCTCTGATAAGGCGAGCAATACCATATGCAATCATCAACACCTTTGATAGAAGGCTGAACTCCCAAGTCACACGAAGGAGGTGGCTCGAACACTTGTGTGCGTATATGCTTTGACAATATGGGCAACTCAATAATACTGGGATCATCAACCCACCGATTCTTTCCTAACTCTATGCGTCGTAGCCAGTCTGCATAAAAGGTCAAAAGAGCCTTCCATTCATATATAGAATGGTAATGAAATCTTTTTCAACATGTTTAATCGTCCTGTTCTTTCAGAAACAGAAATACCTACCCTGGTGATAGTTTCAAGTTCACCAGCTACAAACTGTTGAAATGAAAGACTCTTAAATTCAATATTTGAATTCACATATTCAAATTCTAAAGTAGCATGGGGGAAATCTGTGGGTTGATGACTCTATCTGACGGCTTGGCAGTAATGCCTGACTTAAACTTGAATGGGAGTTTTGAGCATTTCGAGTATTGTCGCATTGGGACTCATTGTCATCGTTATCATTATGATCTAACTGCAATTCGTTATCCGCTTGAGGTAACACATCATTATTGTTCTCAATATTCTTAATGTCAT
The DNA here is from genome assembly GCA_032622095.1 of Siphonodentalium dalli. NCBI lineage: Eukaryota > Metazoa > Mollusca > Scaphopoda > Gadilida > Siphonodentaliidae > Siphonodentalium > Siphonodentalium dalli. Next base: position 65,466,831 of record CP136068.1, read on the forward strand.
GACTAGAAATGTTCTGTTCATTCCAAATGTGATTATGTCCAGAAGAATCTATTAGTCCCTTAATGCAGCATAGCCAAGTCGTGCGTTTGTTTGTTTTACCGGAATTATCCATTTGTAGCGAAAACGTATACAATTTTTGAACGACTTTAGAGCATTTACCATCTAGAATCCGCTTCCAGTACGACAGCATGCGTAACTTGCATTTAATGCTCAATGGATATCTTCCAATTTCCCCATAAACCATAAATGTGGGTGTTCTTCTTTTCATTTTAAGAATCTGTTTATAAAACCCAAGGATTAGTTTGTCCAACTCGTATAAAATTTCCATAGCCCAAATTTCACTACAATACATGACTATTGGTTCAATTGTTTTGTCGAATAATGTGAAAATTAAATCATTAGTCAGGTTTAATTTTCCTGTTTGGCCCAGAAAACTATAGATAGCCTTCTTGCCTACAGTCACAATCTTTTTCACTGCTTGACAGAATCTTCCATTATGAAAAAACTCTACCCCAAGGTATGTCATATTGTTCACAAACTCAATGTTTTCACCATCAAGGGTAAATTGTTCCATATAGTCATCTTTACGGTTGCAAAACACCATGGCCTTAGTTTTGTCTACATTGACCGTTAACGTCCATGCTGTTGCGTAATCGCTAAACGCATTCAATGCACGTTGCATACTTTCGTGGTCTTCTGCTAGAATAATCGTATCATCGGCGTAAAGCACACACATAATTTGCATGTAGTGTCCAAGTTTATCATAAAACTGGTCACTTAAAAATTTTAAGCCATCGATGGCACAATTTTCGAGAAAAGATTCTAAATCGTTTAGATACATTGAGAACAAGAAAGGTGACAGGGAATGACCCTGTCTCACCCCCATATTACAACTAACAAACTCAGATCGTTTACCTACCTGTACGACACATGACTTAATATTGCAATACATGCCGCGTATAACTTTAAGAATGCGGCCATTAATATTCGTCGTCATCAGTTTTACCCATAGGCCGTCACGCCAAACCGTGTCAAATGCTTTTCTAAAATCAATAAAACAACTGTACAGTTTTTTCCCCCGGGTAAAGATATATATCTTTATACATATCAATAAGACACTTGAGGATAAAAATATTATCAACCGTCGATTGGTTTTTCCGGAAACCCGCTTGAAATTCAGAGACAGTGTCACTTTCTTCGCAAAAATCAACTAGTCTTTTGTTCAAAATCGATGAAAATAATTTTCCCATTACGCTCAATAGAGTGATTACTCGGTAGGAGTCCGGGTTTGATCGCTTCCCCTTTTACTTGAAAATAGGTTGGATTAGACCTTCTGTCCAACGTTCGGGGAATATTCCACTTCTAAAAATAGCATTAAACAGTTTCAGGTATATATCAACCATCAAATGTTTTGTGTTAATTATATATTCTGGTAAGATATTGTCTGAACCAGGCGACTTCCCTCCCTTTAATCGGCCTATAGCATTAAATATTTCTTCTCGGGTTATGTTACGATTCAATACACTGTCATCATTATCGTCATACATCTGGTTTAATAAGAGATCTAAATCACTATCTAGATTTTGGGAATCGTTAATAGTTTTGAAATATTCAAAAAAATCATTCATTGGGACATCAGTGTTAGTGTGTTCCACACCATCAGCATTAATTCGCTTGATAGTTTTCCAAAATTGTTTCGGGTTGTTGCAAGTTCTACGTAGTAAGACGTTTCGATGTCTTTCGAAAGCTTTGATCTTGTCATCTAAGATTGATTTATATTGTTTCCCTGCGCTTTTCATTTTTAATTTGTTATTTGTCGATGGACGTTTCTTATATATTCGTTTTGTTCGGTTAAATGACTTTCTCATATTAGTGCACTCGGTATCAAACCAGTGTGGTCCTTTTCTTTTTGTCCGAACATTAGTTTTCTCGACTAGACCGAACGTTTTTGTTGCTGCGAGAAAAACACGTGTATTCTATATTGCTACAAAGGTTATCAATATCGTTTTGTGAGGTCAAATTATCTGCTAACTTAAATAGATCATCAATTTGTGTATTGCAGAAGTTTGTAACAAAATCACATATAAACCTATCACCGTCCCATCGACCTGGTTTTGGGCCCAGTGGAAGTTTACGATCGTCATGTATATTAGGCGTATCTACTTTTGGGTCCACCAATAGTTCTACTGTGAGAGCGCAATGAATATCCGAGTAAAATTCGCAAAATTCATTAACATAGAAATCGTGCAGAGTCTCCACCATATCGTAGCCCACCAGCGCATAATCTATTAAACTCTTATTGTGATTGTAAGCATGCCAATTCCGTTGTCACTGCCTAGCCGGCCGTTTGCTATTATCACTTTGATATTGTCGCACATTTCAACAAGTCTGTACCCAAATGAATTTGGTTTACCTTTATCTTGGGTGGCTCGTGGACCTGGGTCGAAATCTGGTCGACTCCATATGATATCGTCTTTCAAGTTACTTTCATCGCCTAATATGTGTTCCGCGCCAATTAAACATTCAGTCGGGGTGAAATCTTTGAGTAGTGCTGTTCTGGCGTTAAAATCGCCTAACATTAAAATAGATGCTTCGGCACGCAAGTCTCGTACTTCCGACTCTATTTCAGACTGCCAGTTATCATTTACATACCGCGTGTTCGTTGGTGGGATATATACAGCACCAATAAGAAGGTCTTTGTCTTCCCCCATATAACTCGATGCCACTTTACACCACGTGACTAATGAAGACTTTTTGTCTACCAATTTGACATGATTTTCAATACTATGTTTCACCGCAACTACGATACCCCCGGATACATATCCACTCATGTTCCTTCCATTTGTTGGAAATACTGTAAACCCAGGGATAACCGCCTTAACATAGTTAAGTGTTTTTGTTTCCGAGAGGCATAATATATCATATTTACTAATAAAATCTAAGAACTCTGGATATTTCAGGCGTTTCTCGAGTCTGCATACGTTTATAGCTAATACGCGTAGTTTATTTTTCCTACCGTCGTCTTTGTCACATCCAGATTCATCATCATCACCATCGTCATCATCATCATCATCATCATCATTATCATCGTCATCATTATCACCATCACCATCATCATTATCACCATCATCATCATTATCACCATCATCATCATTATCATCATCATCATCATCATCACTATCGTCATCATCATCACTATCATCATCATCATTATCACCATCAGCATCAACATCATTATCGTCATTATTAGTATCAGCATCATCATCTTCATCATCATCATCAACATCATAATGATCATCATCATCATCATCATCATCATTATCATCATCACTGTCACAATAATCATAATCAATGTCATCAGTATTATCATGATGTAGTCCTACATAGTTCGAATGAGCTCATGCCTTTTTATTCGGAGAATCGTCGCGCCTTTGAGTTTTATTAACAGGCGACTTTGGTGATTCCTGCTCTCTGTCGCGTTTCCGTGGGTTTGGGGTCGCCACGGTTTCATCGATTCGATTTGCTAAGCTGCTGACCCCTTTCGGGCTCAGGTGAACTCCAGTCGCATCAGATTTTTTGAACAATTGTCTTATCACATTTCCATCCTTTGTGAACAGTTCGTCATTGTTTACGAACCTGAGGTCAGAATGTTCTGCACAGTAAGATGCCATAAATTCGTTTACAGTCCGCGTCCTGTTATTCATTTTCTGTGCTTGACCTCCCATTCCTTTTCTGGGTGGAATACTGAGGATATCACAAGACGCATTTTTGAAATCATCCAGCACTTTTTTGACCGCTTTCATGAAAACCAAGCACACATCGCCGGCACTATTTTTCCAACGACTTATGTCATTAGTTCCCAGATGCACCTTAACAGATTTTATTTCACTGTTGTTGAATGATTTCATTCCCTTAACATTCGCCAGAAGTTTATCTATTTTTTCAAGCGACGCGCCAGAGAATTGAACTACCTTTACACTCGGGCTACCGATGGATGCGTCTAGATTCCAACAGTTGCTGGCCCCTAGGACAATGGAATCGATTTTGACATCATTGATTTCATCCGTTTCATTTTCCATATCATAGTCATTTTTATCCTTAGATTGGTGTTCATTCTCATCCACTTTTGGCTCGTCGTCATTTTCATCGTCATCCGACTCATTGTCGTCTTCCTCATCTTGTTCATTTTCACTGTCAACTGCATGTTTGACGTCATCATTTTGTGTTTGTGTCTGGCTCTTGTCTGGTTGTTGTCCACGCGTGCGAGACGGATTAACACAGTGAGCCCGTCGGTGTCCACTGACCAGACACGCCGTACACACAATTGGATTAGTACAATCCCGTCTGTAATGTGTCTTACTCAGACAGTTCGTACAACTGTAATCACGCATGGGTTGTTTGTCGCACCGCTGACCCGGATAGTGTAAATCTGCACAATAATAACATGGCTGTTTTGTTTTGTCGGAAAATATTCTGATTGTGTGCTCTTTTACCTTGATAGTGTATTGGGTATCCTTACAATTCCGAACCCTCATATACCGTGTCCCCGTTTGAATAACCGTGCCGGTATTGTGCCCCTTTTAAAACTTCCATCAACAATTTGGCCATATGTGGCGAGTTCGTCCTCTATAAGTTTATCATCAAGTTCGAATGGGGCATCCTTCACAGTAACAAAAGTCGAATCATTTTCAACTTCGCTGGGGTGAATCGCGCGGTCTCTGATCTTCAGACCAGAGTTTATTATGCGAAGTTTCACTTGGTCATGAGTTCATGAGTGACCGAGATTAAACACTTAGTTGTTGTCAACTGGATGGCTGTTATGTCTTTAGCCGTGTCAACAATGGAGGTCAACCCCCCGATAATTTCATCGTGTGTCAATTTTCGAATTTTGTCACAATTAAAACTCACGGTAAGGTCCCGTTTCAGGTCCGTTGCCATCATATATACGTTCCCGAAAGAATATTCTAAACTCTCGTTCAAAATTATCACATTTTAGTAGCTCCTTTTCACATAATAGCAGAAATTTTACGAGCCGACGTGGTCGTTAAACTACCATCGCCGCCATTTTCCCATTCTCGAGTAGGCAAAAGTAGTTTACGAAATCACTCGAGTTTCGCAGAAAATATCGGTTGGTATCACCAACCATGGGTAGAAGCAGGTCTGTTAAGGGGATGGCAAAGTTTGGTCAAGATGGCCACCGCGGATTGCACCCTACCTCCAGATGATCAATAATTACTCACCGGCCATAGAATGGATAAACTTCATATTTTTCACACATAATAATCAATAATAAACAAAGATCTTGTCATTAGTAGAGAAATTTTAGCTGTTAGAATTTACTCGCGGTAGAGTGACAAAAAATCATGTCCCCAAACGGCGTTTCTCCAGTTCCAATGGTTAACTTTTTGCACAAACTGAACAGTCAAAATGGTCCTATAAGAATCTGGCTAGAGACAAGGAGACATCATTCTGACGAAAAACAAGAACTTTCCCAAATACCCTGCCTGTGAAAATAGTACTGTCACCCTGAATAATGGCAAAATGTCCTCCATTTGCATTGTTTACATTCTTAGGAACTATTTTTCTTGGTATGGGAGACCATAATATCCTAACATTATTTTGCGATAGCCGATACACATGCCATGGGGGCGGGGCGGCCATGATTACAAACAAACCCATCCGTCAATACTAGATTACGATTACGAATGGAAATCGATCAGTATAGACAATCGCGCATGGGATCAAGCTTTTGATTATGCCCATCAATATATATGGGTTATAAGCTATATGATTGTACCTGATAACCGACAATTTCTCGATTAATTTACATTCAAATGTTATTAAACGTATTTTTCTCCACAATGTTTTTATCCCAGTGCACCAAAATAGAATTGACCGGAAGTGAACTCGCACAAGGAGTCCGTCGTAAAATGTGACATATTTCGTCGGAATACGGTACTTTCCTATTCATAAATATGTTTTTATATAGGCTATTTGATTTTAGAATAATACAATATTCTGAAACATGTAAGTTTTCTATTTATGTGATTTGCGTAATAATACGACATCTTGTAATCTCGCTTTCGACTATAGACTGGTAATTCTAAAAATAAAATATCAACATTTCCATCTGTAAACAGCACAAAACTTCATAAATCGTGGGTAATCAAGCAACTAAATTAATTCCAACAACTTAAATAAACTGAAAGCATCGATTTCATATCATAAACTTGCCCGATTGCAGGATCGAATTGCTTTTTTGGTCGATTTTCAAGTACCTGCCGCGAATTAAAAAATGACAACAACATCATGAACATGTGTTTACAATAGAAATATGGCGACTGGCTCCCAAGAAAAACTGACACGTTTTAGCGGACGTTTTTCAAACGATACAGTGAACATTAATCTAAAGCATAGCTCCTTGGCTCTTAATGGTATGTCACTTATCATAATGGGCTGCCTAATGATACTGTTGAAGTTATAGTTTTTCACATTTGAATGCCAAAACAATGCCATAATATTGCAGATATACTCTGTTTCAAAGTCACTTTTCTGGTACAAAAAGCTTTTTAGCTCACATCTATTTGTGGCACCTCCTTTAATGATATATGCTCTATATATTATCTCTATGTTGTTATATCTATTTCTGTCTGCTTTTATGTGGAAAAATACCAATTTTGTCAGCCCGTTTCCAGACATTTTTTATGAAACAGACTTTGCCATCCCCTTAAGCATGAGGGGGCTCTTCCGTTACCAATTTTGTGCATTAAATTTAACTGTTGTGCATCGCGTCGACGCTGGAGAGGTTGCCAACCTTACTCTGACAATAAGGTGGAGTTAGAAGCAGATCTAGTAAGTCTCGACACGACTCGAGCTCCATCGTGATATACCTTGTCTAGTAGGGATTGTTCGGAGTTGTTCACTAAGACCCTCTGTTTACGATTGAACAGATAATATTTTAGCCATTCTAAGAGATTTCCAGAGAATCCAATATATATAGCAGCCCCCTGTGCCATACTCTCTTGAATGCCTTTGGCATATCGAAAAATACTGCACATGTATAAAGGCTGTTGTCGAGACTATATATGGCACAGGTTGTGATATAGATCTATTAACTGGTATATTGTACTATGGCTAGGGAGGAAATCAGATTGGTGTTGATATAACAAATTATTTCCCATGAAGTATATCATAATATGCTGTATGACAATTTTTTTTCGAAAATTTTGCCTGCAGATGTCGGAAGGAGAGGTATTGGTCGGCAACTTGCACAATCGGCTGGGTCGCCTTTTTTGAAAATATGGATGACGTTTGCCTTTTTCCAGGTCATTGGAAACTTACCAAGTTCCAATGATTTTTTTTTTATAAATTGTTAATAGGGGGTTGCGATATTTTCAGCAGTATTATGCAACATTTTTGGGTTAATGCTATCGTCACCATACGCCGTATTTAAATTTAATGATTTTATAGGGCATACGATACTTTGATATGTGATTGGTATTTCGGATATTTGTTATTTGATCTATGGGGAAATACGGGAGGTTTTTGCCATCGTCTTGTTTATTTTTTTTTTAAACAGCCCGGGGCCATAGCGGACCACTCATGTCGGCTGAGCCATCCTTCCCCTAGAGGATGATCGCCCACCCTTACGAGATGGTCAAAGTGCCCGTCGGACGTCAGTCCCCGCGAGAAGCGGACAGTCAGTCAGTCAGTCAGTCAGTTGGGACCACTCGTCCTCATCAGGCTGCGAACCCATATCGTGGATCATCAGAGACGTATCTCACAGTACGGACTCGATCAAAGCGTAGCGACCCTGTTGAGACACCTATCTTTTTCGTAATCATCGGTTGCTGCGCAAATGTGTTTCTATTGTTCTTTAACCTGAATTGTTTAATGCATAAAGCCACCATTTAAGGTGGAACATACACGAACATATATACACTATATACATAAGATATTTCAATAAGCATTTTGGCAAATATCGCTTCAGTTATAATTCATCGAAAACCGTCAAAATGGTTTTCAATGAATCAAAACAAGAAGCCGATAAATGTGCAAGATCATGGCCATTTGGATCATCCTTTCTCGGAGAAGTTGACTCCTATACTCACCTGGGAATTCTGCTTTCCAAATCCTATTTCAATAACAAATTTGTCGATGCTATATGCACAAAATTAAGGGGGACATATTTCGGCCTCTCCAATGTTGGCCTATACCCTGGTGGTATCTCTCCTCAAAGTTCATACAAACTTTACAGAACAATAGTCATCCCTTCAGGGTTGTATGGCAGTGAACTTCTCTGGAACCTAAACACAACACAAATAGATAAGCTTGAGAAGGCCCATAGAGTTTGCATCAAGCATATGCAAGGTTTTCCAACGAGGACCCGAACAGTTATTGCACAAGGCTGTCTAGGCTGTTCCTCGCTAGAATCGTGGATCGATCGTCGGAAACTCTCAATGCTTGGCGCTTTCTGTGGGCCAAATCACGAGAAAGCATCAAACCAGTTATTCCAACGACGTTTGTATGATTTCATATCTGGTCTGTCAACGGATGAAACATCTTTTATACATGACATATGGCGCATTCTATGCAAATATAATATGGAACATCACCTTATTGAATATGCTAATTCCAATGAATTTCCATCGCCCGTGGTGTGGAAACGCTTGGTAAGGACAGCTGTAAAGGAGTTAGATGAACTTGACTGGTATAATCGTATCTCCGGCGACTCCTCTTTAACAGCATTCCGTATCATTCACCCCACGCTACGGACGATCGGTATATGGAAACTATGCTCACAATTTCCGGTGGAAAAAATTGTATTCCTCTTGATCGGTCACATAATCGCACATACAGCTTTCGGACAAAATGATACATGCAAACATTGTTTAGCGACCTACTCATGTGTAGTACAACATATCTTGTTAGATTGCCCGTCATTGCTACATATTCGGAATGACATGTGGTACCACATCATTGACAATTATGGTATTGACTGTTTCCTCTACCTAGACCAAATACCCCGTTTGCAGCTACTGTCTGCCCTTCTGTGATCGCCACCTAGAGATCTCGCTCTACTCTCAGATAACCACTCTAATCTGTCTCGCTTGCTCGTTAGGACATCTGCATTTATGTGGAAACGGTTTCATTTTGATAATGGTTAACTAAAGTGATCAGCGCTCTTTCGGAGTAGAATAGCGTTAATTTTCTATTAATTCATTTACTGTTATTTGGTAAATTATCTGTCACATGCAGCATTGGCCAATTCAGTACCATGCATCCTTCGGCCAAATATGTATATATTTAAAATTACCCATATTTCCTACATGTATACACTGTTTACAGTTTACGTACTATACACTTCACATAGCCTCACTGAGCTCACTTCAACGGACATCCATGAATCTTAGTATTCTCCCGGGCATATATATATGTATATTCATGCCATATATAACTTTCGCAATTATCCAAACTTTGGAGTTATCGCGCTTGCACTTCAGATATTCGTCTTAATAAAGCATAACATTTCTTTAACACAGCATAAAACGTCCCGCTTCAGCTCAATGCGAATTATTCCATACCCTTTATTTCATCATACAGCCATGTTCCATATCTGCCTTGGTGAATATTTAATCAGATATACATGCACATATAAACGTGCATATATAGGTACCTGACCGTTACATATGTATTAATATATGTGTGTGTTGGTGTGTGTATGTCTACATGGATATATGTATATGAATATAATCATATATATGTAAATGAACATTTATATATATGTATATAACCAAGCATATATTCACGAGTTCTGGCGCGGCTGTGTAGGCGCACTTGCGCTCTCGCGCGCATTTATATGTGTTTTCATGTATATTTTCGTATCTATATGTATATATGAGTATATACATGTGTATGTATATGTATGTGTGTGTGTATGTGTGTGGGCGTGTATGTGAGTGTGCGGATGTGTGATCGTGCCGGTGCTCGTGAGGGTATGCATACTTATATGCCCTCAAATATGTTCGTATTTGTCTTTGTCAGTCAAATTATATAACCCTGTATATTGTATAGCCAAATTGCTGCATGCAGGATATATTTGTGTTTTCAATTTATTTATAATGTTTATATATATGCTCTTCATTATATGGAGGAATAAAGATATATATATATATACATTGGTTGTTGAACATACAACGTGACCTAATTCTAAACATCATTTTTATTTATGTATACCGCGGATATATCAGGATGCTATATGAATTGAAGAATGTTCAGAAATTACCCCCTTTCCTGTGGCCATGTGTTAATTGATCCTCATGTGGGAGGGGGCATATTATAATTAGTCCTCATTGGACCATATTTTAATTCACCCTCATGGGACTTATTGTATTTCACCCCAGTGGGACCGTAGTTTAATCAACACTGATGACACCATATTTTAATTTTAATTAACCCTCATAATGGGACCATATATATGTATTCTTTAATTAGCCTAAGTCACGTTACCATATATGAATTGACCTTAGTGGGACCATATTTCCATTAACCACCATGGGTCCATATTTGTATTAACCCTCGTGGTTCCATATTTTAATTAACAATCAATGTACAATTATGGGATAACGGTGTGGTGTTTTGTGATTTCGGAAAGGTACAGGGCGAATATACTGTGGCAAATTTAGTTAATGGGCGACGGCGGAGCCGGAGCCCATTAACGGGTATTAGCCACAGTATATTCGCCCTGTACCTTTCCGAAATCACAAAACACCACACTGTTATCCCCAGCTCTAATGCTCTTCGAACTTAAAACGTTATTTAGACAAACAAATGCCTCGTAATTATCAACGAAATGTGCGGCCATAGAAAACACTCAGCCAATTCACGACTTTTTTCTTTTAAATTTAATGCGCTAGATAAAATATAGTCCCCCAATTAACATCGCTCTTATCGTTAAAAATGCTGATAAAGATGAAAAACTGCCACCTCGAATAGAAATAAATATGCACAACAATTAGTTTCTGCATGTAGTTAATGTCTTTTTCAGAATTTTATCACTACACATTGCGGTTTTTATTTTACCGTGAACTTTGAAGTTGAATTGAATTTGAAACAATCGAAAATTGTTTACTCAATGAGATGTATTTCACGCCGTATTTGTCGCGGTTTCATGTCAAGAATTGATATTGATGGTATAATCGTCGTAGTGTTTTGTGCTTTCTGAATGTACATATATACAGGGGGAATGTATTGATTGTCAAATTTCGACAAAAGCGATGCCGCTGGTGTTTATATAGCAACGAGCTAGTGACGGAAGTCAGTGGACCAGGCGCCAACTGTTATATTTACCAGGGAACTTAAATAACGATCATAAATAACAGGATGGCTCACCCAATCATATTTGTGTAATCGTCTTGGCAGAGTTATCGATCCTCCTGGTAGGAAAGGCGCGGACATTCGAACAGATGTCAAAAGTGTCAACATTAATTTTGTGAATACACATGTAAACTAACGCTAAAAGTCGTTATTATAAACATGGAGATATTGATAGATCGATTGATACAGTAATTAACGATATATGTTTTAAATTTTTATGTTTATTTAATTTGAATATCTGCGATGAATTTAATTTTAGATCGATTTTTTATGCTCAATTTTGGCATGAAATTCTTGAACTTTAAAGTTTAATGATTTGTTTTGTTTTTTTCTTCCAGTTTTGACAGTTCCAATCCAACTTCCTCTCAACTAATTCCTATGTTTTGACAGTTCCATGATCTTTATGTATGATGTCTCATCCGATTCCAAACAACATTGAGGTGAAAATAGAAAGGTGAGACAAAGACCCTCTTTCTTGGAAAAACACCTAGATGTTATTGTTAATGTTATATTTGGGTCAGTGGGTGTTTTACCACTACCGGTAATAAATTAATTTACACAAATTACAGGTTTAGATTTCCAAGATTTTAAAAATAAATATATCACATTTACAAATTATAGATTATGTAGGCCTATTAATGAAATGGGGTAAATTTTTGGTTAGGTGACTTGTGTGGGCATATACATGTAGTAGTACATATATAAATGTATATATTAATAGGTGAACAGATGTAGATGAATGTGGAAAACAATTATGATTTTTTAATTTTTCTTTAAGTTTAATGTTTACACTACATGATATGGATATTAATGTTTATTAAATATATTTCAGGCCACAACAACCACAGATGCGATTAAAAAGGACGAATACCCAATGTGCAGCCATCAACTGCCACAATACCCCAGATGCAGAACAAAAAATATCATTATTTCGATTCCCTAAGGATGAAACTCGGTGAGTAGAGAATATTTATATCATAATATGCATGAAACATCATAAAATATAGCTGCAGACCCTAATATTATTATAGCCCTCAGTGTTGATGGAACATAACATAGAATAAAAAAAAAATTGAAATTGCCAAGGTCTAATTTAATAACAGGGTTTTTGGTGTTTATAGGGTGAGTTTTTCCCAAAAATAAATTTTTTAATTTTACTGGGATTAAGGTGAGGTTGAATTATCTGCCCAATGTTTCAATTCAATGGATTGGGGTTGGGGTAAATAATCTGGCCAGAACCTCTTGTCCATTTTATCTTTATCATAATGTTACATTATAAGAACAAAATCCATTTTCTGATTACTGTATCCATCTGCAGATCTTCTAAATGGGTTCAAAATTCGAGACTCCTTAAACTCAAAGGTAAAAATGCGGAAGACTTGAATCAAACTTATCGTCTTTGCTCGATACATTTGGAGGAATGTATGTTCATGAACAAGTCAACTCGAAATTCTCTCACACACAATGCAGTTCCAACTATTTTCAATATTCCAAATCCACCACCAACAGTAACTCCTAAAAGAAAGCTGCCTTTTCGGACAGAACAAACCGTCTCCACTCCATCTCCTCTTTCAAAAAAAGCACGGATGGAAGAAAGTCCTCTGGCTGCACCAATCACCACAGTTGAAGATACGCAAGCACCACAAAATTCACCAAACAAGAAGTTTCGTGTAATCATCAACCGCCAGAGAGTTGCCATATGCAGATCAAAGAAGAAGATTGATAAATTGAAGAATGGTCCTAAAAGATTAATGTCCAATAAGAAACAGCTACAGGAGGCCATCTCTACTGTAATGCAGCATGTTCCTGTGAAGCTACAGAGCTTCGTTGCTTCTCAGATAACAATGTCCAGAAGAAAGAAGAAAGGCTATCGATGGTCTGACGATGAGCGAATTGTGGCATTGTCAATATACTATTGTAGCAAGAAGACATACAGATTGCTATCGCAGCTATTTATCCTACCATCAGTGAGCTCGATTAAGCGATGGGTTCGGTCACTGTCAACTGGTGTTGGGTTCCATCCTGTCATCATGAATGTTCTTAAAGAGAAGCTGAAGTCTTTGAAACCCAAAGATCGAAATTGTTTGATCGCCTTTGATGAGATGTCAATCAAAAAGTCACTCAAATATGACAGCAAAAGCGACTCTATCATTGGTATGGAGAATACCAATATCACGAAAAGCTCAGCAGTAGCAAATAAAGCATTATTATTTATGGTGCGGGGGTTAACAGTAAAATGGAAGCAGCCAGTTGGCTACTTCTTTGCAGCAAATGCAGCTAGTGGCCATATATTGAAGGCATTACTTTGTGAATTAGTGCCTCTTATTCAAGCTGCTGGTGGTAATGTAAAAGGTGTCATATGCGATCTTGGATCATCGAACACCTCTTTAATGAATATGCTAGGTGTCTGTGAGTCAAAGCCATACATTACAATTGATGGTAACAAGGTTTATTGTTTTTATGATCCCCCACATTTGATAAAGTGTACAAGAAACAATTTTAGGAAATACAATTTCCTTTCAAATGGGAAACTTGTTAAATGGAAATATATTGACGAACTATATGAGAGGGACAGTAAATTGCCGATACGGATGTGTCCAAAAATTTCATCCAAGCATATCAATTTGAAAAATTTCTCAAAGATGAGAGTCTCATTGGCCACTCAAATTCTCAGTCACTCTGTTGCTGCAGCCATTGTTACCTATTCCAGCCTGGGTGTGTTTCCTCCTGAAGCCACATTCACAGCTGAGTTCATCATCACATTTGATCAACTGTTTGATTGCTTTAACTCAAGAACATTGATTGACAAATTAAAGCCGCACAGAGGTGCAATAACTAAAGGATCTTGCCACATCAAATATCTTGAAGAATGTACACAGTTACTGAGAAACATGGATCCAGTTGGTATTTCCAAATCCAGGCTGCATTTCATTGATGGGTGGCTAATTTCAATTGCAGCACTCCGTGGACTATGGCATGATCTATCTGAGAGCCAATCCATAGATTTTCTTCTAACCAGCCGACTGAATCAGTATTGTGCGGAGAACTTCTTTGCTCCGATTCGCCAAGCTGGAGTCTGTAGGGACAACCCTGATGCAGAGCAATTTGCAGCTGCTTACAAACAATGCTTAGTAAATTTAGTTCTCCGTAAGCCAAAAGGAAGTAATTGCCAAGATGATGCAGATGCCATGTTGACTTCCTTAAAGAGCCTTACATGCAAGTCCATAGAACAACCTTCAAATATATCAGCAAATGATATATCCATTCCAGACCATACTTATGTTGACAAATCCAATGGTGATCTGATTTGTGGTACCAAATCTCCAGCAGTTCCAATTGCTCTGGCTTTCAAGGTGCATGATATTGTAACATATATGCCTGAAAAGAATACATTGCACTATATTGCAGGCTACTTACTGATGAAATTAAATAAATCACATCAATGTCTTGAGTGTAAACTTGAGCAACTTGAATCACCAGATCATACCCTAGAAGCAGATGAGCATATTCTGATTTATTGGAAGGCCCTATGTAATCATCAGGTCGATTTTGGTGGACTGAAAGTGCCATCAGTTAAATTCATGGTATTTGTAGAGACACTGGAGAACAGCTTTAGGAAGTCATTTCCCTACATAGCCCAGGACCAAGTGGAAATCAAATCAAAGTTATGTGGACAAATGATGAAACTTGAATGCAGCCTTCCAATATGTCAATCTGCCGTGATATATATTATCAATCTGTTCTCTACTCTCCGAATCCATGGCAATATAAAATTTCAAAACAATGAAATACAGAAATCATCAGATAAGGACAAAACCGCCAAACAAAATAGAAAATTACTTAAAGTCATGTGTCTTTAGGCATAAAGATAACACTTCATCCTTCTAGAATGCAAATATGTCCAAATTATTATATCTCCACTACTTTAAAGATGGGGTCTTTTTTCCCTGAACTTTTATATAGCAGAAAATTATTTTTACCCAAACTGTCTGTATAAACACTTGATCCAGAGTGTCGGTAATAAAATATTACTATTCGCAGAACACTATAATGATTAAAGATGGATTATCACATCCAAAATACATTTTATATAGTACCCAGGGTATCAAATAATAAATTTGAAATGAAGACACCTGTCTGGAAATACTTCAATCAATTATTATTGATTTTACATCAATATGTTCTTCTTTTTTTTCAAGTGGGACATTTTTTCATTACTATTTTTGAACATGCCATCAACATGCCGTAAATGTTACAATTTGATTGTATGTATTTATACCAGAAAATTATAAATAAAATCAATATTAATTGATAGAAGTGTTCCCAGGCAGGTGTTTTCATTCATTTTATTATTTTATACACCGGAAACTATATAAAACTTGTTATAGGAAGAGATAGAACATCTTTAAAATTCCCGAAATGAAAAGATCATCATTTTTAATAAGTTTTATGTTGATAGATGTTTGATTGATTTGATGGAAGTGGTTTTTTTTTTGGGAAGAAAGGCCACAATCTCTACGTATGCTAATTTGCTATGATGTCGGTGGGTCCTGCTGAACTTTTATGATGCTGGTTGGGCAAACTGATGCTGATAAACTTTTTGAAAGACTACATAATATAATATTGAGCTAAGTCATTATCCGGATAAAAAATTAAAACATTCATGTTTAAAACATGTTGATAAGGACTCCGAGATTATTGATTGTTATGAAACTAACCAAAATCAAGATGGCTATGCACGTTGTTTTGCAAACACTAGTGCAGCGGTTAAAGGTACTTAATCCGAACAGAGGGTCCCCATCGCAACCGATTCCAACAACAACAATCCGATCAGAGGGTCCTATATTACTATTTCTTTGGCTTTGGGGGGTAAAAAATATTTGATTCGAGTCGAGGAACCCATCAATCAAAGATCAGAGTTATTAGATATTGATTTTTGAAATTTGTTATTTACTCGAGATAAGTACTAATAATTGCCTTCAACTGCCGTAATCTGCTCGGGATGTGTACACCAAAATATATTCAAACAGACAAGGATGGATAACTCTAAAATCAAGTGGTAATAATAACGCAATTTTGACTGAGTTCTGGGCCAGAAAGTATTCCTGATAATGAAAAATAATAGATTTCTAAAATCGATATCTAACAAATCTGAGCTTTGATGGGCGACTTCCTCGACTCGAATCAAATATTTTTGACACCCGAAGCCATTGAAATAGTAATTGAGAGGAGTTTTATCGGATTGATTACCTTTAATAATATTTTTTTTTTTTTAAACACTGTAAAGATGACAGCTTTAAAATTGAATCAATATCGGTACTTTTTCTTATCAGCATCAGTTTGGCCTACCAGCATCATACCATTTTCTCATGATATATTTATGCATTCCGTGGGTTGAAGTAATATCCTGCTGCCTGTATATAATTTCTAGTTTATGCTGTTCACTATACATACATACTAGACATATGGGAAGTGTCAAACTGAGCTAATTTATGAGTTGGCATTGTTCAGTAAGATGTACAGTAAGGCTTATTAAAGAGTATGCATTTTATGCTCATATATTAGTCATATTTCATATGATAATATCACACATTTGGCTACTATGGATTAGCTGTACCAGTAAAAGTGAATCTTTTGGTTTTGATCTGTGATTCATTTGAATCATATTAATCTCAAGTTGAACCTTAGTATCATTGAAACTCATTTTGCCATCCATTCATACCTTCTCCAGTCCATTAAAAGATCCAAGTATTCCTTTAACTGTATCATTTTCTACATCTATAAGATTTTGGTTTGCAATTGAGACTCTCTGAAAAAAACCCAGATATCTGGAATTAACTAACCCAAAACAAAAACGTGTTATATATACTGGTATAGAAAGCAGACAAGAGAAGCCTCTCTAACAGATATTAAGTTTGCTATTTTTGTACTGGTACATATGAACACTTATGTCAGTTGAATAATACCTTTGTAACGATAGGTGTGAATGGTTGGATGACTGAATGAAGTCATGTGAAAGTAAATGACACTTTTACACTGCTGGTATTATATGAGCAAATAACTATAATTTGATATCAAGTCATCTGCGATTACACTCACATCTCTTCAACGTTATTGCCTTCTCTTGTTTTAGTCCTCTTGTTATGTATTTATGTTCCAATTCAAATGCAAGTTTTCAAAATGCTACATACTACCTTTAACTGAACCCAGTGATGAATCCAGAAAATTTAATTGTTTCAAAATTGAGTGTAAAGCCATCTGCTGAAATAATCAAAGAAAAGCAAACCAGTGACTTTAAAACTTAAATTCTCATGATTATTGACTGTTATGTAATATCTTAAATATATCTTAGAGCAAGATTGAATATTTTTTATTATCATCCACACTCACCACTCTAGGTGATTTAGCATTTTATATGATACGATAAAACAGTACATTTTCATTGAACTGACCAGGTGATCTAATATTTAAGGTCTAATTGATTGAACATTTTCTGAATACACTTCTATCGCATGTATATAGAGCTTGAACCATAATGATACAGTATTGTATCATAGTATTGTATCATTGGAGTATCTGATATCATTGAGAGAAATTAATTAATAGTGTTCATTTATCAAGTCTAAGAATGATTTAGGAATCAAGTTTCAGCATTATATTGGTCTATCCTGCCACTGGTTGGAAACACTGTGCAACTACATGTTATCTACATGTTATCAGGAAGAAGGTGAATAATCTAGGATTTTTTGGTTTTCATTTTGTTATTTTGTTATTTAATTCTGCTGCATTACCATTTTCTGTTGTTTCAACTTTACCCAAGTTATATGATGCTGCTAGATTATACTATGTTTATAGTATTGTCTACTTATATATACTTTCCTGTATTTATACTCAACTAGATGAATCCTTTCCATGTATCATTATTTCTGATAATGAACGTTCATAAACTAATAAAGTTCTGTATTCATGGTTTAATTCAGCTTGGCACAGCACAGCAAGATTTAAAATAGAGTAAGAATACTTTCATTCTCATGCCATGGTGATATGCAGGATTTTAAATCTTTTTAGTTTTGTTCATTCACTCAATATGGATTATTCACTTCTCTGATGTTTGATTAAAGACCTACATCTAGTTCAGATAAGTACTGTCTGAAATAAATGCTGTTCATACCAGTATCTAAATGCACCTTTAGAATAGGTAGCACTGATTTATGTGACAATGTGTCAATTTTTGTCAACATCCACCAAGCTATAGTATTGCGTGTGATTATATGATTAAATTACTGTGAATCCATTTCTAACTGTCATGCATTTTACAAAGTTGAAACATTAGGAAAGTCACGCACTAATCTGTAGCAGGTGTTACGTCCCAGTGACCAAAGCTGGCCTTATTTTTTAAGTATATTTCCCATCCTTATAGGCTATATGACACAACTGAATGAAGAATGAATAATATTATGCTGACTTGTGCAGATGAATTACCGGTAAAAAGATGCAGTGTTAACTTTCTCTAAAGGACAACCAGTGAGTTCATTATCAATATCCCCAATTTGTTGTTGTCTTCACAAATATGCATTTTGGCTTTATATCATTCTACTCAAGGTTTTAACTTTTTACTATGTGTAGCCTAAACATTCACTATGTCTATGAATCATAGTATGATTATAGCATAGGCTCTCTATAAGTATAAGCTAGCTGCATGCTGAGGATTCAAAAATTACATATTAAATAGACTAAATAGTTAGGCCATCTCCTTGCATCATACTTACTGTAGGGCATACAAGAACTCTCATTATCCTATTCCCGATCTGGGTTAGATCTATAACTCAAAAGTTTAATTTTTATACATGTAATATTAAAAAAATAAGTATTAAAACTATTTTTAATATTACTTTTACAGTACATGTATTACTATTAGCATATTAGGCCTAGTAAACATAATATCTAAATATAGGTAATATAATATTTTAATACAATATTTTCCTAATAACTAATTAATAATTACCATACTTATATAATTATTACAATCAATGTAGGCTAGGCTAAATATTAATTAAGGCAGTTGTTGATCAAGTTTCATGTTAGTATCGGTGGTATAAGTTGACATAGATGAAGGAAGGATAGATACGGCACTCAACGTCATTTGATCGGCCAAACGGTAACGCACTCAGATTCTGTCCGCCATTGCTAAAGGTAGTTCAACTCTGATTCTTCTAATCAAAACAGTGCTTTCTCATCGCAATAAAAAGAGGAAAATCTGGCGTCTATTGCAGCTGAATTAATTATGCACCAACTGTCATGAATTATCAGAATCTCACGTTTCAAAGGGTGTCCGTTGGGGAGTAAGAAAGGTGAGTTTTTATGCCGTTTGATGCAATTTTTGTAGTAAACAACACGACATTCTGATTCTGCATTCTATTTTTGCAATTTTCACCTGGATGAAGTTATGTTATAAGTACTTTCAAAATTAAATTAATTTAAATTTTAATAGATCTGACCAATCCTGGTTGCATTGGTAATTTGAATATCATGTATTGTATATGGGGTACCGATCCAAACTTGTTTTATGGAAGAAATATTTCAATGACAGCTGTCAGATGTCAAGAGTTTCCATGCCACTGCCAGGTGTGATCAGGTGTACCCGGTACTACACTAATAAATAAATAATTTAGAAATGAATAGTCAAAACAATTCACAAATTTGGCAGTTTAGATGTCCTACTCCTAGATTCTAATTGTAGTGATCATACTATTCATAGTTTGAATTGTTTCATGCCCCCTTTATGGCTTTATGTAATAGATAACATTTGTTGATAGCATATTTTTCATCTAGTATTTTGATCATTAATAGATGATATAATCACATTCATAATGCATAACGTTAATAAATGACATTGAGACTTGAGTGGGCATTAATTATAATTTATACACACACTGGTCAGCTGTGTTGAAATATAATATCATTAGCCTTATTTATTATTATATTATAGCACTAGTATTATTTTTGTAAGATAATTTATTACTGCTATCACAAAGAGGTGTGAACAATTGAATATTACATGGGTTGCCAATGTAGTCACTGGTGAGTGGTGTGGTACTGTACTGCATGGGAAATATCCCAATATAAAATATTTTATACCAGTAATACCTGTAAATTATTTATAAATTAAAATTAAATGCTTCAAATTCTATATAATTTCAGGAAGTGGGCAGATATTGGCAACGCCTTCATAACATTGGTGGGCCAGAAAGTTACGTGTGCAACATCCGTGAGCCGAAAATAATCCAGAGAGACAGAATGAGATGCACAATGCAATGATGTGTTCAAGATAAAGAAGGAATTGAACTATACTTGTGCGAAAATCCTGGATAAAAAACTAGCTGATGTCTCATTGACTATCAAGGAAAGAGCCACAAATGATTAATATTTATAAGTTCATCATTAAATTAATTAAATTACAAACATTGTCTCTCTATCACATTGTACTTATCCACACTAAGGCAACCCCCATGTTCATATGCACATTGTGTGTCCCCGGGACTGTCCCCTCCAGTCTGAAAAAGTATCCTCTAGCTCCCAATAGCATTTCAAGGTCCCATTCAGCTTCAGTAACTGTAATTCTCTAATGTAAATGGACTATAAGTATGTTATCCTACTAGTATATTTTACAAATTGTACCATAATCATTAACTATTTTATTACTATACGAATGGATAATATCGCTCAGTTTCAAAATAGCCTATACAATTAACTATTCTTCATTTATTTATATTTTAATATCACAGTGGACAGAGATACCCTTTACATTCATGTGTAGGTTAATTCATATAATAAGACCACAAACACAGGTCTGTTTGTTGAACTTATTAGATGAAACCCCCCCTACTGTGACCCAAATATATATATACAAATGGATCATGGAACTCAAATAACTACTAAATTAGTTTATATAAATAGACATGATATGTCTGGCATGTCTGTTTCCAGGATGAAATTGTAATATATAATATATATAAAAGTTAAAAAGTTCCCGGACCCCGGTTGAATCGGGATAATGATTCAAATGGGGAGGACCTGACATATATATATATCTAATATTATATATTGATTAGCAGCAACGTATATGTGTACGTTTATAAGAAAAATCACTCTGCATTCTGTGAAGCAATATCCCTCCAATATTTGTACCAGCTGATCGAGGAAAATTACAAAACTAAATCCCCACTACACGTAAGAAATCAGATCCCTCCAATACTTGCACTAGCTGATCGAGAAAATTACAGAATGAAATCCACACTACACGTAAGAAATCGGAGTAAATAAACATCAACGCAAAATTCACAAGATATCACGACAGTTTGTTAGTTTTTCAATTTGCCGGCGTAAACAACATCGAATTGCGGGCACTTTCTATTTCAGGAAAACCTATCTTGAACAAAATCGCATTCTTAGACATTCGGTTAATGTCACCTAAAATGCATAATGTTACAAAGTTAGTATAAAGTACATTTATTACGGATATCTCTCGACAACCTACGCGAACTCGATGTAAATATAACGTAAAATTATCTCCCCCTAGTTTTCTGAACTACCTTAACGCTTGAGGGCCAACGCAATGGCGACGTCCAATAGCGTTACAGTTTGATAACCATGAGTGCGACGTCTATCCTATTTTTAGTCTATGATTGTGCGGAGCTGGATTGGGCATGGACACCACGGGGGGGGGGGGGGAGATTAGGAATTTAACTGACGGCAATATTGGCGCGTAGTAATATCTAACATTGAAGCAGTGAACCGGACTATACATTGCGACAGTTTATCGATGAATACCCCCCCCCCCCCAAATATGTGATGTAACCGGGGGTATATTGTGGCTTAAGTGCATTAGAGTTAGGGTAGGGTAATATGGGGCATAATGCGACACATAAGCACATTAGACCCCATCATGCCACTAAAAACGATGGAAGGGCACACATTATTAAACTAAAAGTTAGATAAATATTTCCACTATATATATTAATACTCATGAACACTTGCCTGGGAAGCACCAATTTCTGAACAGCATTACTCCTAGTCCAAGTCTTCTCGTACTAAAACCGGCTAAGATATTGGGATGGAGGTGCCGGTCTTTAGTCCGAGTTCCAGGCCCATGCATTCTTATGACACGACTTAAGCGTTAGTGACCCGCTCAAATAAAACCACAATTATATGAAATAAAATATCACAATTGCGACAATAAACGGATATTTTCCGCAGAAGACATGCTATTTTATCTGAAACCCACATCAGTTGTGAATTTAAAACGGTAATTTAATGCGAAAAGAGACATTTACCTCAATGTTTACAATTTTTTAAAAGTATGCGAACTCGGTTGACCTCGCGAACTGTGTTCGGCATTTTCCGTTGAAAATATTCCGTAGATTTTGGACAACAACGCAAATTACGATGAATTCTCCATTGTAATCGTAATTATGTTTGTCAATAAATAAAATAATAAATAGATTAATTAAACATTGGAGATATAAATGTAATACACTAAATAAATGAACCTTAAGTTTGAAAAGTCCCACTAAAACGGAAGAACTACAGAACCGAAACTGTGTGATTCGGTTCTCCGATTATTTTATCAACACAGATGTCAAAATGCACATCACACGCATGGCAACTTGGCAAGTCAGACACAAGAGTTCTAATTTGCTCCAATTTTGACAAGTTGCTTGCGAAAATTGTCAACAAAACTACCGTTCTGATCCTCCATTATGTCATTAAGTTTTTAGTGCGGGAATTGTTCTGAAAGCACATAGAAAACTGGACTTTCGGGCGATCGGTTTTCGCCATTTTTGTTCGGAAAACCCGCGCTATATATAGAAACGGAAAGTAGAATTCCCAGAACAAACAGCGGATTATGCCGAACTTATTCGGACCACTTCGGCTTTCGGTTAAAACGTAAACAAACAGAGAAACAAATCGATGTTTGTGTCAATCAACCGGAATATTCTATGTGTAATTTAACATTAAAGTTAGATTATTATACACCATTATGACCATAAGATGTAGCCTTTCCGATGTATATAGCATCATGTATTGATTTGCTAGGTAAATCGAGTAAAATACACCACAAATTCCTGCCACAGATCGTGGGCGTAAGTCGTGTCATAGGATTGGTATACAAGCGGTCTTGGACTAAAGACCGGCACCTCCATCCCAATATCTTAGCCGGTTTTAGTACGAGAAGACTTGGACTACATTACTCCCCGTCGACGTACCCAATCAGTCGCATTATGCCCCATACACGGGGTACAATGCGACACATTTGACATTACAACATCAGCATATACCAAAACCTAATATGATCGCACGTGACACGTAGTGGAGCAACCACACAAATACATCAAACTGTCACAACAATTTCAATCTATACACGTAGTTTCCAACTGTTGCTGTGTTACGGCATGGGATTTCAAAATGTTGAATATTTTCAACAAAGTTCGCGGAACACTATACAGTACAACCACCCTGCCACCACATCTCTCGTTAAAGCAACTCATACACCTCAATTTCCCACGTTTAGCTATGACAAATATAAATGACTACATGAGCGCATTATCCCAAAATATCACTGGGCAAATCTTTCGCACGAACAGTTTCATGGGCTCTTGTCAATAGAAAACATCCCTCGTTTGAATCCAGTCTGTATTTTTTCTAGAAAATGGTCTTTAGAGACGTCTCTTATTGCATTTAAGTGTATACATTGTGGAAGGCAGCTGAATTAGCTCATGCCTGCAGGTCAAAAATTCAAACTGATAGTCAAAAGGACATTTGAAAACATGATGAAGAATACAATCTTATATATACACACTAGGTCAAAAGAAGAACAAACAGAAAAGGAACAATGAAAACCAAACAAACAAACAACACGTTTGTAGGGAGGGATCCAGGATCCCATATTTATTGTGTGCATATTGTATATAAAAAGTTGTATATGTGTTATGCGTGTTACTCATTAATTTGTGTCGTTGTAATAAAGGTTTGATTTGCGTACTGGTGACTAAAAGACTTATCAAAGTCAAATATACATTATATACGCTAAAGAGTGGTGGTATATACCACTCTTCATCTTTATGGGTCTGATACGCTAAAAAACGGTAGGCTATACCGCCCTTTAGCGGTTGGTACCAAGGAACGGTATGGGCCCACCGCTCTTCAGCGCTGCCACTAAAGAACGGTATACTGCTACTCAGTGACAAACGTCAAAGGAGTGGTGTACATCGGTATATACCAATATTTAGCTATACATGGTCCTGGCGCGATAAAGAACGGTCTTACATTACCATCCGTACTGCTCGATCTCCAGTGTCCGACTATAAAGAGCCGTATACCGCTCCTTAGCCCTCATCGCTAAAGAGCGGCATGCCGTTCTTGAGCCCTCAGTGCTAAAGCCACTTCGTATATATAATTGCGTCTATAGTCTAGTGATGTGAAATCAGTGTTTCCGGTAGAGACCAAATGTGTCTGGATTCTGGCCCACAAAGCTAAATGACGTAAATGACGTCATGGACCATGCCATGACGTCTTCGCTGGTTTTCGTTCAGCTAACCAACGAAATTGGTCAAAATGAAACTAATCTATAGGCCTAAATCACATAGGAATTGTTCAGAAAAACTGAAGTTGGTAATTTCATAACCATCCCGTTGGTCCACTTCCGATTCTGTGATTTCACCATTTTTCTTTTGGGAAATTATTATTGACGTCATTCACGCCTAAACTTGAAAAGCAACAACGCGCCTGCGGCGCGTTGTGGTTGCTAATAAATGCAAGACGGTCTGCAGTTTCTTTTCTTTTGTGGATTGAAAGAATGTATAATCGTTATTTAAAGTCATAGCAGCAGACCAATGAGACATTTTATTGATTTATATGGCGGGTAAAATAGCACCATACAGTTTTGATTTCAGGAAAATGGCCGGGGTAGGGTTAACAATAATTATTTATCTATATCATGTTTTAATGTTTGGGAATGATCGAATATGTTTTTTTATTTCTTTTCTTTTGAGCTAAGGTTACCATAAGATTTATTTTTCCAGGTTTGATTTGCGATATGCCTAATCATATTTTTTACTCGTACTGGTTGTACCCGAGTGTCGCATTATGCCCCACAACCAGACAACCTGTCTCTCCCCCAAATATGAGTGAATGTGAATAACCGATGTACATAGAACTGACCAACTTACTATATAACTCGTCTTACTTTACCAAAATACGCATGTAGCTTTGGTGGTAGTGGTAAGATGTTCTCGTTTTAACATGTAAAAGACCTACTGGAAGTTATAAACCATTCAAAAAGGGGGTCACCAAATGTGGGTACCGCTACCCCGGCGTTTCGCATGTGAGATTAAACAGTCATAATGATGTCGGTCCAATTGGGATGTTCACTTCTATGATTGGTCTTACTAAAATAATAAATGCGCGATTCAACTTCAGTCATGGAAAAAT